>VWZN01009788.1:1666392-1678940 GCA_013396955.1 Regulus satrapa | reverse complement strand
ACCTTTTTTTTTTTTTTTTTTTGTCTGTGGTGACATTTGGGGAGTTCTTGTTTTTGTTAGGCATTGGCAACTTCTTTTTCTTCATCCACAGGTCTCAGGTCTGGCAATTCTAATAAGTGACACTCTAAGAAAAAACAGTTGCAACTTGTAATCCATTATCTATGAATTTGCATGGAATCCCATCTTGGCAAAATTATTATGAGCCTTCATTATTTAGCATGTTCCATTCTAACTCAGTATTTAAGATGAGAATTGATCAGAAGATTGCATGACTGGTAGAAATATTCATCCTATACAAACTTCTTTAGCAGATTTTGTTCTTTTTCAGATTTAAAAAATAATCAATAATTTGTTTTTGTAACTTCCAGAAGGTTTTTTCCCATGCCAGTCATACTGTCCCTTCAGCCTGACAGGAATGAACCCAGCAGCTGCCCAGGTACCTCAGCATGGAATGATTCTTTTTAAAGGCTCACCTGGTGTGCAACTTCCTTTTGGTGTTCTGATAAATTTTCCAGTGATTACAATTTCAATGCAGTTTGTTAATCCTTTCCTGGCATTTGGTTCCAGAGATGTGTAGTACAGGCTGTCTCTCAAACTATGATACTAATAAGTTTCATTTCACAGAAGCAGTCCAGAGATAATCACTTCCTCTAAATATTCCAATCAAGGCATTGTGATGGCTTTTAACAGTTGGCTTCAGTTTAGGTTGAAGAGAAAAATGGGAAAAAATATCCACTAAGAATGGATGTAACACTTCTGGATCTCCTTTACGAGGTTGGTTCTACTCAGAGTAATGCCTTTCTTTTAGTTAAATAATGACGCCTGACAGGAACAAAATGCACTCAGGGTATCTGCAACTATCTTTGTCTCCTCATCCTGTTTTTCACTGGGGTTATTTTTTACCTTAGGAGAAGTCTGAACTTATTCAGTATGATTTTGACAATTTAGCTTTCTCTTAGTGTTAACAGTGCAGCGCAATGGAATTTATGTCAATGCATTATCTTTTGCTAAAAACACACAGAGAACTTTGGAGAGTGCTTCTGAGATTTAAGGAAAGCATTCAAATCCTGATCAGCAGAGGTCTACCCGATGGGAGTACTCTGCCTACAGAGTTGGTGGTTTGATTCTGCAGCAGAGATTCCACCCAGATTCACACTGGATCCCTTTTGCCTCATTTCAAGTGCTATTTTCATCTTCTTGTGATGTGATTCAAAGTGTTTCAGACATAAGGGTTCCCCTTCTGTTTACATTATTAAACAAGCATAGCCTTTGCTTTTGACACTGTTCAGAATCAAAATGTCTGTAGTAATTATCTTTCACTGAATACCAGTATTTATCTGGAAATTTAAATACGACAACTAATGAAAATCCTGCTATGAAAATATCTTCAGAGCCTCAGCAAAAACTGCTTCCATGCGATCACAGCTTTGTCCTCAAGCTTCAGACGTTCAGATGTGGCTTTAGTTTTTTACCTCAACAATGTTTGCATTATATAAGTAAACCACATAAAGAAAAGAAGAAGAAAACTGGTACAATTTATAAGGAAAAAATGCTATAAATGGGAAAGACCAGCTTTACAGTGGTTTTGGACTTGAAATAAACAGCAAAACTGAAGCTGAGTTTTGATACAATTATGCCAGCTTATCTAGACACACTATTGCACCCCTTTTCGTGGAGCAGTTTTGAAATATTTGAGAATTGCTCCATATTTTTGAAAACTTATTTGCTGTTCTTTTTACCTTTTTGTTTTTTTGCAGTTGTGCCAAGATGTTCTAAGAACTGCAGTTCAAGTCTGTACCTGTTTGCTAACACCATCTTTTGGACAGAATAATTTTTCAGTTGCTCTCAAAATATTTAGTCTATTTACTGCAATAACTGTTTTGGCCTCTCTATTCTACCATAAATATTTGGTTTGATCAACCTCCCACTGCACAAGTTCATTAGCAAGGTTCAAAACATAAGAATCAATGCTCTTATTCAACAGTTTACTATAGAGAAATAACACTTTTGCCAAGTAATAATGCTGATCAAAGGTGCCTTGAAATGCATTTCCCTTTAAAACCTCTGTACAGCAAACAAAAAAGTGCCACCTCCCATCTCACCCCTGGGGTTATTTCAGTTATTTCATTATTTACTCTGTGACTGACGGTTGGCTGCAATGGGTGGAAATGAACAAAAAAAATCCCAACCCTGTTCTTTCTGACTCTGTAAAGTCTAAACTGCCCCAGGCTCCCGAGGAAGAATCAGCCCATGAGCTGGCCCTGCTCTCACCCGAGGCAGCACAATGCACAGGCTGAGCTTCAGACAGGACTGCAGGAACTGGGAGAACCTGGAAGCGTGCACAGCTATGGCACATGCACGTCTCCAACTTCACACTGCGACTGCAGGGAACTTCTGAGCACATCTGAGAAATCTGGCTAAGTCCACTTTAAGAACAAGCTCCTGAAAGAAATAGATATAAATATAAATAAACTATAAATTCCACCTTAGATTTTTAATCAAAGTAACAAGAGTTTGTACCCCAGAGTTTACCAGAGTTGCACATCTTTGGTTTAGATGTGGAGAGGAGGAAGTAGGGAAGGGCATTCAGCATTCACAATATTGTCAGTCTCCCAGAGAGGGCCTTTCATGGCTTATTACAGAATTCAAAACTTTGTATTTGCGAATAAAACCTCAATTTTACTATAAAGGGACTCACTGTATATGTAGGGAAAGGGCCCAGAGTTCCAGTAGTTTGTCAAAATTATTTTGAAAGCAAGACCCTAAGTCTCAAGGGATTTCACTTTGTATATCTAGAAAATAAAAAAAAAAATCAGTCAAATCCGTCTCCATAGAGAGGTAAACCCTTTAACTGATGCACAAGTCCAGTCAAAAACATTAGGTGCAGGACTATATAATTATTTTGACCTTCCTAAATGCATCTTTCATCTGCAAAGATGAAACAGAAATCTGTACAATGCTTCCAGAGAGCCCATAATTTACCCTGATATTTCAGAACTGCCCTCTGGAGACCATGGATTGTCCATATTTCTCAAACATCATCTATGCCAATTTTTATTGATTGGCAATTGTGTTTCTTCTAAATCAGGCCATTAACAGAATCATGGTTTTCCAAGCAGGACTGTGTATTCCAGGAATAGCTAGGAATCCAAAATAACACTTTGGAAACGATGGTTGGTAGATGTAGTGCAACCCTCAGATTCCTTCCTCTGTTAAATTAGATAAAGCAACAATGCTACTGCAAAAGAAAAATAAAGCTTGACACACTTATTTAAAAAGTCCAGATTCTGAACTTTTTTGTAAACAGAGCATCTACCAGATACTTGCCATTTAGGTATTCCAGTATATTTTCTGTCATAGGGAATTTTAGTCTAAAATAGTCATAATTTTATTTTAGAAAAATTATTGTTATCCAAACCAGACCAATATTTCAGAATAAAGTAATTTGTAATTGGAAAGATGGGGAAATTACTCCAGACTAGGAATAGTGAAGTGCTATTACCTGTGTTTACAATATAGTTATGATCATTTTATCTTTGTTTATTGATACTAAACATCCAGAGACTCAAATCAGGCCACTCTGCCAGGCAGTGCTCAAGCAGACTTGGATTGTGGAATTCCCTTTCCAAAGCAACCAGGGAAACCTTGTAAGTAACAACAAAAAAGGAGTAATTTCAAAAGGTGCTTGATAGGGAGTTACCCCAATAAGGATTGGGGTAGACAATTGGGAAGACAAAGGATTCAGGCCTGAATTTAGAACCAAATTGTCCTGGTTCTTAAACAACAGCTTTTCCCCTATTGCCCATTTCTTTTGTTCTGCCTGATTTCATGAAGACACAAAGCTGAATTTGCAAAATCACAGCCATTCCCATGGCAACAGATGTGATGTTATGATGTCCTCTCTTAGAACAAACAAAACAAGCAACCAAGCTGGTTTAAGGAAGGAGTAGGAGCACTTTATAACCCTAAAAATGCACTTGTAAAATCATTTTTAGCTCATCTCATACCCATTCCATAGACACCAACTGCCACTTTTCCCACAGGCCAGGATTCTTTGCAGAAGATGAGGAAGTAAAGAGCTGATCTAATAAAGCCAATGGAAAGGAGACCATGTCCTGTGAATGTCAGGCAGGTAAGTACTGTTATTCTCGTTTAAATGGGATAAAGAATAACTCAATGTCATGTGATTTATCTAGAATCATGTACTAGAACTCAGAAAGACCTCTCATGGAATGGATAAATGACAGGATAAAATGAAATAAATAATAAATTATAATCTAACATTCACATTTGACTGACCCTTCAGATTTCCATCAGAAAATGGAATTAATTCTACTTAGAAACAGTGAGTTTCTATTTTCCTTAGGAGAAACAATCCTTTTCTGCATTGTGGGGTTAAATTTAAAATTTGATTTAAAGTTCAAGGTTTAACACACAATGAAGTTCCAAAAAATTATTGCAGGAGGGAAGGTGTGGATAAAGAAAGGGAAAAATAAATTTTGCTTCATTATATTAGGAACTTGCTTGACTGTAACATTATTTGTAGAAATATAAATATTATATTTAAAGCTATAGAACTCAGTTCTGCTGCCATTGAAGCCAATGGAGATTTTGTTTTAATCATCCCCACTGTCAGGTGTATATTTTAAAAAATATTTTATTATAAAGAGCTATATATTTTAAAAGTCTCCCTTTGATAAATGGCAGCAGCAGAATGGAATCTTTGAATAAGCTCTTTGAAGCCTGCAGTTTTATGAGTTCAGTGCCTTCAGAAGCTTCTAAAGTAGTTATAGACAAATGGAGACAGCCAAGGCTTTGCACGCCTACTTCAAACATGAGTGAGTGACTAACATGAAATTGTAGTGGCCATTAAAACTTCAAAGGAGAAGTGTGACCTGAATATTACTTGTCATCGCACAGGATTTCTTACTGGAAGATCTGATCAAGTTTTTATAATTATAGTATATCCACCAAATGCCAAGATCATGACTTAGATAAATCATTCTGCCTCAAATAAAATTTTATTCCTGAGATTTCTTTTGCAATATCAGTGGCAGCAAACACTGGCTGGAGAGTCACATCCAGCCCCTCCTTCCTTCCAGCTTGGTCTTGTTTCTGCCTTGCTAAAGCTGCAGTCCTCACAATCCATCAGTCTATTCCACCTTTCTACCACTCCTGCTGTCTCTGTCCAGAGATCCTTTCCTTCTGCTGCAGGCCATCAAACCTCTTTTCTTACACCCTCACAGCTCTCAGTATTTCTTGGGCTATGACCAAACTTCTCGCCATCCTACAGACACGATCATACAAATATTTATGATAATGAAGAAGATTAAGAAGTCACTGTTACCAACTCCTCTCCTGGCCATCTCCCAACTCAGTGTATTCCAGGATTATATTATTCCTCCCATCAGAAATGTGGTAACTTTGTGTGATTTGATAATCTTTTGAACAAATCAAGTGATCTATTAATCTTGCATATATTTATCTTCCCTTAGACTGTAAGGTCTTCATATACAATGATTTCTATAATTATATGTGTATACACACAGTGATATGTAGTGGTACTAACATCTCAACAGTTATTCTTCTTTCTCTGGAAAAGAATGAGAAACAACTGGAGACTTTGATTAACCTTTATATATATGAAGAAGGAAGATAATCTAACCTTTTACAATTATTTGCTTTAATTGTAACTTTTTTATAGAAAAAAGATATGTTACTTGTATTTTATCCTCTCTTTAACTTTACCTCTGTAGTGAATTTGAACAATTATTTGCATGCATAGAGCTGGATCATTGATAAGCAAAACTGATAGTGTGGGGCTGTGTTTGGGGTTTGTGCTGGAAACAGTGCAGCTAATCCAGGGATATTTTAGCTCTGGGTGGGCAAGGCTTGCACAGAGCCAAGGACCATCCTGACAGCGAGGGGGCTGGGGCGGCTCAAGAGATTGGGAGGGGACAAAGCTGGGACCCCAACGGACCCAAGGACATCCCAGCCCACGTGGGATCGTGCTCATCACACAAAGCTGGGGGCAGGATGAGGAGAAACGAGTTCAGAGTGAAGGCATTTGGGTCGCAGCTGATGGAGCCCTGCTCTCCTGGGGATGGCTGAACACCTGCCCACGGGAAGTGGGGAGTCAGTGCTTGTTTCGTTTTGCTTTAGAATGCAGCTTCTGCTTTACATTTTCATTTGTCGTTATCTCAACCCATGGGTTTGTGTCACCTTGACTCTGATTCTCTCCCCCATCACACTGCAGGGGAGGGAATGAGCTCCTGTGTGGGGCTGAGTTGCTGGTTGGGGTTAAACCACCACAGCTGCATACACTGTTCCAAAGGAATATGGTAAGAAGCCAAAAGGACAGAATATGTGTAAGTGATTTTGAAGCAGAATATACGGCTTGTTATTGCAGACCTTAGTTCCATTATTGCAGGAAGTGTTCAAGGTCAGCAGAGGGCTTAGAAAAGTTTTGAAATCTGCAGTCCCCAATTTAGGAAATAGAAGTTGTCTTTAGAGCAAAATAGAACCCTCCTGTCTTCAAATGAATCTTAGTCCCTCCTATTAGCTGTAAGAAACCTTTTAGCTTGCCAGAATACCTGCAGGAATGTCAGTCATAGTTCTTCTGGGTACAAGCAATGATAAATGAACACATTTTTCTCATTGTTTTAGCAAATAAGGTTCCCTATAATCAGGAGAATTGCAATGCAGGTGCAATGGCATGGGTCCCTAAAACTTATAAAGAATAGAGAAAAGTATTTTAGATTAAACACTCGAAATACAAAGCTTTTCATCTATGTTATTGATCTATGTGGACTGCAGCAGAAAGACGTAATGTGGATATTATGTGAGGCACGTAATAAAATAGTACTATAACTTGAAAATGTTGTCTAAAATAAAATTCTGCTGAGTGCAGCTCCTGATCATTGCACTGATATTAAATAATCTTTAAAACTAAGCCATGTGTGTCATGTTCATTAGTCAAGAACATGAAACCAATCTCCAGGGAAACAGAAATAATACATAGTGGAGACTTGAGTCACTAAAATCTCATTCTAATCAGACTAAAATCAATCAAACAAACAAACAAGGAAAAAAAAGAAATAACCCAAATTCATGTTGGACATGAAGCACAAAAGCAACAAGTAGCAGACTGGGGATGCAAGTACAAGAAATCTCTGAAAAGAACTGTCATGAGGCAAAACAATGAAGCCAGTCCCTTTGGAAAAGCCAGTTGTTGGAAAGTTGTTAAGTGAAAAGAAGGAAAGGACTCCCTGGCCAAGGGGAACTTGACTTCTCTGTATCTTCAATTTGCAGTCAAGATCACCCTCACCTTTGCTGGAACTTCTGTGTTACTTCCACAATTAGTTTTGCATAATATCCATAGTAAATTCAGATGAAACTGGCAATCCTGGAACACATCATTGCTTCTCTAGAAGAATCTAAAAATTAAATCCAAATCTCTAAAAATTAATCAGAAGTGAGCTTAATGGCCTCTGTGGTATTGTGCCAGGAGGCACTTTCATGGTTCTTATTTAGAAGTGTCATCTTAAATGGAAATTTGATATAGTGAATATAAATCAGTGATCCAGAGAAAATAATGCTGACAACAAATGGACTACAATTGAGTCTTCTAAGTTTTACAGGAGACAGTAAGGCATGGAAAGGGAAATTAGGAAAAAAATCCCCTAATATATTAGTGAGGAATGAAAAGAATTTTGAAGGTAGTGGGAACTCTTTGATATTGTTCAAGTGAGTACTTTATCAAAATACATCTCTACATTATAAATTAGTTCATAGCCTTTTCACCAGTCTGCCATGATGGTGTATTTGGGACATCCTGCAGTGACTAATCCACTAGAGAGTGCCAAGAACATAAGAATTGCCAGCCTGTAGTTCTGTCTCCTGATTGTGGCCAACAGCAAAGGTTAAGGGAATAGTAAGGATAGACAAAGGCAAATTCCCTTTAGAATGTCATTGGTTTCTAAACAAAAAACAACAATCAGTCTGGGATCTGGAAGAAAAAGGAAATGCACACTCCACTTATTCATCAAATATATGCTCAAAAGAGGGTACTTAAGTCCCTGCAATTGACTGATTACACACTTACACTAAAGGTATTAACATACCCATAATTAACTCACAAAAATAAACCAACAGACAGAAGATTTTTTAGAACAGGCCCACTATCAATTAGTCTTGGAACTCTTCCTCTCCCTCTGTCCTGCTCCAGCTACCTCTGAACACCCCCAGCAGTGTCTGCCTGAGGTCTGTGAACAGACACCTGGACATGTCTGAGTCTCTCTCAGGAAGTAACTACAATGACATTTTATGGACTAAAATCAATCAGTTTAAAAACCTGTTGTTAAAAACTTACTGTTTTCTAGAGAAACCCTAGGGAGAAGAATCAAGGAACAATATACGTACTCTGGGCCTCATATTCATCCAATCTGTGGCCCTTTACACCTCCTTCCTTCTCAATACAGTAACCCAAAAAGAGAGGAAATAGCACCACATTTCATTGGCAGCATCTCTTTATGAGAAAATAGAAATGTTGATCTTAGGAACATAATATATCCTAGCATCGATGAATTACTTGGCCATTTACAACTAGCTATCACTTCCAATAATCTCCTGGGAGTTATTGCTTTAATAACAAGCAAAACCTCATTTTGTTTTAAATTTAGGAAATAACTGTGTTATTTCAATCACTCACCACTTGATGCCCCTATTTACCTCTTTCTTCTCATGCCTAAAGAAAAACTACCTCCACAAACCTCCATGATTAAAGGAATTTTATGTGGAGATTTGTACTTTCTGGATATGGAAAGAGCTCCTTTCCTTTCTTCCATGCTCTTTCAAACATTTCTGTAATCATCTAATAAGAATACATGCACATACCATGGGCATTATATCTCTATGTGTGGGCGTATGCACACACACAAGTTTGTAGCTGTGTAAATGTACACATATATAAATGTACAGAGATTGCCTGAGATATTGCTTGGGCCATGCACAGTAGCTTGTGTTGATGCATAATGAAGCACCACTAGACAGAACAGTCACTTGTGGCAGGTAGCTAAGAAATTTCAATAAAGTAAACTCTCAGTATTATCAAAATTATACATTTGGGGCTGTTAGCATGGCCTAGAAAAAGATGAGGACAGGCTCATCTCATTAAATGAGAAGAAATAGTGGAATTAGCTTGAATCTAATTACAAGCCACACTATCTAATGTAAAAACATGACTGTTTTTTCACTCCCATTCATTTTGGCTAGTAATTAGTTTTGGCCTCTAAAATGCCACCCTTTAATCATCCAAACACAGATGTGATTTGCCGTGCAATTTAATCTTGCTTTAATGAAGAACTAATGGACGCATCGCAAATTACTTTCCCTGTTGGAGAAAAATTCTATTTCCTGCTTTTCAAAAGATCAAGAGTATCTTGTGATAATAGCCCAAGCGGCCCTGGCAGCCTCGTCGCACAGAGCAAACAAGCTCTTTTACTCAACTCCCAATTCAATGGAGAAAAAGAGGCTACAATTAGCAACAAAGCAGGGGAAACGCGGCATTACAGCCGAATCACTTTCTGCAGCTCAACCCCCAGCAACCACTGCCTTGTTAGAGCCAGGTCTAAAGTGTCAGGAGCGAACAATGTGCTGTGATAAATTACTCTCTTCAAACAGCTGCACTGCTAATTTTCAATTATACACACAAATGGCTCTCAGATTGGAAGAAAATGGAGTGCATGGGGAGAACAGTAGTAGATTTCTATGTTTGTTTGGTGGTGAGTGTGGAGGCGGGAGAGTGACATCCTGCAAAGAAAGCTGTAGCATGCGGAGTCAGTATTTCAGCACCGGATGATGAGCCCTCCCAAATCTTATAGAACCTGGTGGCATCCTTCTCACATCTCTGCTAGGCTGATGGAGAAAAAGAAACAGGACCCGTTAAAGCTGTTTCTATGGTAAAATCTTTGCCCATTGGATGCATTAGTAGCGTTGGCAGGAGGTGCAAAGCAATGGAACAACTTGGAGACACAGGTTCAGACCCCAGAAGAGCTGATTCCCTTTCTCAGCTGTTCGACAGACAGGCAGTGGATTCCATGTGCCTCTTCAAACAGGAGATGTGCTGAAGCGTGTGAGCCCATGATTCTTGTGGACCCTGAACACACCATGTGTTTGGTGGCTGCACAGATTTCTCCATGATGATAGCAAAACTCGTCGCCATACAGTCAGCTACTGATGGATTCAGATGAAAGATTCTACTATTTACTTGAAAAAGGTGGTAGTGCAAATGAAAAATTCTACTATTTACTTGGAAAACGGTGGTAGTGCAAATGATTAGGAATTTTGTTTAACTCATGATACCTCTTTTTAGGCATTTGGAACAAAAAAGGCAACATGTAGGTACAATTAGGATATTGGAAATAAGATGTGGCTCAGCTTCCATAAATTACAAAGAACTGAAAATTATTTTTTTCCTTGCCTTCACAAATTTCCCATTGACATCAAGAGCTATGCCTGAATTTGACCCAAAATAATAAAGTTATCACTGTTGTTTCCTAATAATTTGTTTTCTAATAGATAAGAAATAATCAAATAAGGCGTACCAAGGTAGAACAATCAGTTCAGTACAAGTTTCACAAAAAAAAAAAAAAAGAAAAAAAAAAAGAGAGATGTAGCTGATTTTCCTTGCAATGTTTTACTTGGCCTCAATTTTGATGAATGACAGCACTGGGGGATGGGAGGGATGGCAGTGGTGGTTTGTAATATTTTTACCTGCCCAAACTGAGATAATTTAAACCCATCCTTCTTTAAGATTTGATACTCAGAAATTCTGATTTGATTGCTGCTATCAAATTTGATGTCCACAGCATAAACATTTCAAATCCTTTCAAAAGCTTGAGCAATTTTTACATTTTCATATGGGTAGAGAGAGAAAAAGCAATCTTGGCTGATGGGAGAGTGGAATCTGGAATTTGAAAATGGCAGTATGTTGTCTAAACCAATGGCAAGGGTCCTGAAGCTCTGTATTTGCTGTAGAGCATCAGCCCTTTGGCAGGAACGGCTCCTGGGCACAGCTCTCACAAAGGCACAGGAGAGGGGCCCTGTGTGTGCACAGAACAGCCAAAGGTAGACTCCCAACAGCTTAATTATTAATTTTTAAAAGTTAATGCAGTTCCTTTGATTGGATTTTGGAGCAACTGTGATTTACATTCTTTAAAGTTCTGGTTCATACTATTTTCTCTTTGCACACCTTCCTATTAACCCTGTGTTCAAAGTGAGTTTGGAAACAGATTGATGGTAATTGCAGTCCATAGTATCCCTGAGACAGGCAAATATGACACTTTACTGAAATGTTTATGGAAAGGGTTGGCAAACTCATCAGATTTGTTTTATAAATAGCTATCATTTCAAATGAAATGGGCAAAAAAAATCTAGTTGATTTTAATACTTTACAGCTGAGCTTTTTTTCTACTTCTAATAAATGCTAGCATTGTGTCTCCTAATTATAAAGCGCATTACCATACAAAAAGGATTATTTTTAAATTTAAAAATGCCAGTCACAATTTAAAATTACTTTTCTCAAATATGGCTCCTCAGAGAAGCTAAAGAGAGAAGAGAAAGTAAGGGGGGTTGGAATGAGAGGGGGAGAGAGAGAGGATGCAATATTGAATTGTAACAAGACACTTTTATTTTTTTGCTGAAGTGGGATTTCACTCCCTCTAGTTTATAATCGTTACAGAAATTTAAACCTCAAACCATTTCAGTCCAAGCTTATACTAAGCTTGTTAGTGGTTTCTGATGCTGCATATGATAGTGCTACAGCATTACCATAAATCAGCAGAATTAACTATGATCTTCAGAAGCATGCCTGAAAGTGGGTGACAGAAGTCTGCAATTTGGTGCTCTGAATATTATGATAACATTCTATATTAAATGTTTATAATCTACTTAGAGCTGAGCTTCAAGTATATTTTATATTTGTGCTTTACCCAATATTAGAAATCATGGGCTATTATGGCTTTCTATGCCTATGTTGTTTGCAATATCCAAAATTAAAGAAAATATAAAAACACAAGGTGAGCGAGAGTGTTTTCTATCAATGCAATGTTCTTAATATTAAGAACTTAAAGTTTACCTACAGGTTTGAAAATTTAAATGCACCTTGCTATAAATATACTTCACCTTTTCCCATTCACATATAAAATAATCTACAGCACTGACCGGATTTCAGAAACTCCATCCTAATACAATTTACAAACTCTCTGCTGGTGTTGGAGATACAGACTCAATTTTCCTTCCAGTCTTCATAAAAGTAACATATCTAAATTATTCATCTAAGAGTAAATAATGATGACGATTTTAGAGACTAAAAGTACAAACTCAACAGTTTTGATAGCCATTACAAAAAAATCAAGGTTGTCACATTACACAAAGAAATGTTCTGATCCTAAGCAAGCATGATCTGAAATCTAAAAAAATAGCACTGCCCGTTCTGGGTTCAGGATCCCATTTCTTCCCTATTCCAATTGCTACCATCTCCACAAAAA
>VWZN01009788.1:1613595-1666365 GCA_013396955.1 Regulus satrapa | reverse complement strand
AAAAAAAAAAAAAAATAGCTAATGTTTTCCTAGTTACTTCTATAAATACAAATGACTGCAGGAGAGCAAGAGAGCTTTTATCAGAATTCCTACTGGGGAATACAATGGCCCTGCTTCATAAACGGTCTTGAGAGACAATGAACTATATCCTCACTAAGACAAATCAATAGATCTCTGTGCACCCCAGCAAAAGGAGGTTCAATCTGCACCGGTCAATAATCTAACTTAATAATTTTCAAATAATTCTGAGCATGTGCTAGCAAACAACATTGGGTTTAATGTTAAAATTATTGTTAAGAGCAGATTACTTCAGATTTATACTTCCAGAAATATGAAAAAAATTGGTAAATTTGCTTTTTCTTTTCTGAAAGAAGCACATCCATACACACATATACAGGCTGAACTTGCTGTGCTAGTTTACAGACATGGAAAGCAACACAAAAACACTTAACAAAATTTGTTGTGTAACAAAATTATGAAATTCTGATTTTAGAATAGTTTTATAATTAATGGACAAGAGAAGCAGACACTAACAAGTCCTTTGCTGTTTGTGAAGGATCTTTAGGGCCCAGATTGCCCACCATCAAGAGAGATGGATGGCCAACAGGACTAAAATGCAACCTCCATCCTCACAAGGCAGGTGAGGAGAGTGACATGTTTGGGGATGGTCTAAAGATAGCAGGAGTCCCAGGGACCCAGGATTTCTCCAATGAACTAAATTCACTTAGCTCACACTGAGCTGTTCAATATGGACAGGGCTTTTCATGGTCACAGAAATGACCTTCGGTGTCAGCTGGGAAGGTACAAACAGCACTAAATATCAGGACATATTTGTTAAAATGCAGAAAAAGAGGAATTAAGTGTTAATGAGTCAGAAAATTGAAAAGTAGCATTCAGCATCCTGGGTTGGTAACTGCAAAGATCACTTCATAAATGTTAACAAGGCACTAACACCTATTGATGGGCTGTGTAAGTGCTGGCCCAGAGCCAGCCCAGCCAGCTTTCAATCCCCTTGTTCCTCCACACAGGCACACCCCATACTGGCCTCAACAGCTGGGAAATTTCGCCTACCCGTTTCCCGCTACTTACGGGGTTACATTCAAACAAAAATAAGCGTATGTATCTGCCTAGCCCGTGCATCTTCAAAATGGATAACTCTTGAAAACAGGGAGAAATCCATGGAGCAACATCTGTGGATGAAATTTTCACACATACATCATAAAGTGAAAAAGCACTGAAGAAGAGTGGTGTTTGTAAGCAGTGTACTGCATGTTTTCTACTCAATAGACTCTTTTCTCCCAGCCCAGACTTTCTGCTTTGGCACACAGTCCCCACTTGGAAATATACACAGATGCCACTGGCTTCTACCTGAAGGCACTGCCTTTTCTCTCTCTTGAACAACGCTTGCTAAAATCGAGTTGATTTTGCTTTGGTTCAGCACCATTACAATTAGCAAATGACTGAGTAGGTGCAGCTTCACCACGTTTTAAGAAGAAATGCACCAACAGGGAAAAAACTGCACCCCATAATATATGACAGGTAAAAGAGATGAAAATGCAACCCGTTCCTTATTTTAGTGCCCTTCTGGACTATTTTGAATACTCTGCATTTTTTTAAAAAACTCAGACAACACTGAAGTGTAGCTGAGCACTCCAGCAAGTTAGTTTGCTCTAAGTTTTATTAGAGCTTTTAAGTTTCTTTAAGCTGCAGCATTTTCCAAGTGAAGGACGAAAGCAGGGATTTACCCTCACGACATCCACTGAAATATATTTTTTGTGCTAGTATGAAGTCTACGAATTAGCATTTTGTGGTGTTCCTGAAATTAGAAGCCCCATGAACTAACCATTTTATGATATTTATGCTTTGCTTCCTAATGCATTCTCCACAGATGAATCAAAGGGCCAAATGCAATTGCTGTTGTGAGATAATAAAGCATGAAGTGGTGTGTTTGGAATTAAATTTACATAAGACGAAGGATGGTGGGCAGTTTGTGATGACAGTAACAATCAGGGAGCACTCCGTGGTGCTGCATTCCCAGAAACTGCTGCACAAAACACCGCATCATCTGCATGAATAATTAAAGCAGTGTCTGGGGAGTCAATCAATTTCAAAGGGAAGAAGAAAACTTTTCCAATATTTTTCCTGAGTTTTATGATCAGAGCTATGTCTAGGACCTCTATCAGAACTATTTCCCCAAAATAAGACTCATAACTTTGTGTGGATTGCTGGGTTTGTGTTTGCTTATCTCTTAGAGATGTGGTTTATAGTTAGCAAAAGCTCTGTTGGATTAACCTAGAGAGAACACAGCACAGAGCTCCTGGGTTCACTGAACCTACAGTTTCATCTTCCAGTTTCCTCCACCATGAGGGAAGCAGCCTTGTATCCCTGACTGTGCTCTGCTGCTCCAGAAAGTCACCAGAGGGAGGGAGCCCCTACCTTGCAGAAATTGTCTCTGAATGTGTTCTAGTGTGCTGCAGGGACTGCTGCCTGTCCCACTGCACAACACTTTGTGAGCCCCTGGAATGAAAAAGCACATGGTAATATTTAGTACCATTTACATATTCAAAGCCTCTAACAGATATTAAGAAATTATTATCCCTCTTACCCTCCTGTCATAGGTTCTGTCTCATTCTACTGGAAGTTGGGGGAAACTGAGGCATGGAGGAAATGCTTCAAGCTCAGCTTTTCATTTCTGGAGCATGTGAGGAATCTCATTTCAAAGACTTTGCATGTTGCAGTTTTAAGTTGAAATTGTTTTCAAGCTGTGTGGATACTCAGGCCTTTTAAACTCATGGCTACTTAGGCACAAAATATTAGGATATTGCTTCAAAAAACAGGTGACACCACCCTCTCTGACCCCCTGCCTGGGGTCATGTGCCACTTTGGGGGAAGAGGCAAGATTAGAATTCAAGATTTCTCCCCTCTTCAGTGTACTCAGTCATATACTCAAAACAGTCATTAGTATCTAGTTAACAATAGTTCCATTCCTGATCATGCTGAAGCCAACTGGCCATGGGCAAGGATTGGTGAGGGAAGAGGGAAAAAGGAACAAATTCCAAGAGGTTTTTAAAGCAGTGTTATGTTCCTATGACCCAGAAGCCCTGTGTTGAGGGGGTTGTGGCCTGCCTGTTGCTGCCAGTGATTATCATGAGAGTCCCACAGGAGGGTGGGCACCATGCGAGCTCAGCACGGCACATCCAAGGTTTCAGCTAAAAAAGATGAGGGTTTCTCTTGGCTGATGAGATCAAAGACAGACTTTCACAGGTTTTTACATTGTGCCTAGGTTACACAACCTTTAAGACAATGACAAAACTTCACATCTTATTCATTAAGGTCTCGCTGAGTTCCAGAACACTCTGAAGTTGGAAAATATCTTCAAATGTATGTTTCTTAAAAAGATTAGAGAGCAGAACTCTAGTTAGCTTTTGTCTGTCTGTTTTGCTGAGGGTGTTATTCTAAGAGCATGCAGGAGATGAATGATCTACACTGAAAACCTTGACGCTTCTTTAAATGCCTTATTTTCATTTTTTAAAAAATATGACAGCAAGAATTAGTACTGGCTCTTCTATTTCAATAATGGCAGTCATGTTGAAATGACAACAAACATCATTACATTTATATGCACATTTATGTAGACAAAAATTGTCATTACTTATTTCAGTGGAACATTTTATGATTTGCCCTATAAACAAATAAAATCTGTATAAGCTGTTTTTAGCCTTCAGCAGTATGTCAACACAAGCAACTTAGAGCTAGACTTACTGACACTCACTGGTATCTCCTTCCATTTTTAAAACGCTTAAGATTAAAAATATAGTATTTATTTTTCAGTTTTTAATAATACAGTGAAAATACTTTTGATTGCTGGCTGCAAATAAAAAGCAGAAAGTTGAATGCCCTCAAATATAGTATATCAAATGAAAACGGGGGGAAATAAAAACACATCCATGTGCTTGTTCTGACTTTGATGTTCTGAGTAGGGAATAAAATATGATGATAAAGAGGAAGATGCAAACTGAGAAAAATAGTTCATTTGCAGTGCAGAATTATTCTGACGCTCTTCCACCATATTATCTAGTTAATCTGTTCTCACTTTTGTCTTTTGTTGATTCTCTGATCACTGCTATAATCAAGTGAAATACTTTGTGATACCCTACAGAAGTCTTACAGTTAAGGCCATAAGTGCTGAAGCCCTGGCTGTACAAAGCTGTAAAGCATCCCAGGTAAACCACAGAATCACAGAAAGGTTTGGGCTGGAAGGGACTTTAAAGATCACCTCATTCCATGGGCAGGGACACCTTCCATCACTAGAGCCCCGTCCAACCTGGCCTTGAACAATTCCAGGGTTGGGACAGCCACAGCTCCCCTGGGCAACTGTGCCAGGGCCTCAGCACCCTCAGGGTAAAGAATTTCTTCCCAATAGCTGATCAAACCCTGCCCTCTGTCAGTGTGAGCTCATTCCTCCTTGTCCTATCACTGCATGTTCTTGTCAAAATTCCATGTCTGACTGCCTTGTAGGCCCTCTTTATTTACCAGAAGGCTGTTAGAAAATGGAAATATTATATTGGAAAAAGCATTTCCTAACACTGAAGGAGCTGAACTGGTTTTTCTAAGAGATATTTGTTTGAATGTACAATTGCATAATGCCAGAAAACTCAGGAAGAATCTGGGCTGTCTATGGAATAGCAGGGCAGAGCTGAGGATCTACTGTTCAAGTCTCCTATAAAAATTGACTAAGAGCAAAGTTTAAAAAAGGAAGGAGATAGCACTGGAAAAAACTTGCTGTTATGTTTGGTTGGTCAAAACTTTTAATGGAGGGATGTTTTGGATCAGCTTTCCAGTCAAGAATGGGAGGGACAGAGGACCTAACTTGCTTTAAGATGGAATTTCAGATATTTATGTTCAGAATTATGTGCCACATCTTGAACTTCCTGCAAAAAACAGACTTGGTGGCTTAAGATCCTCCAGAAAGTATTGACCTAAGTTTCTATGCTAGGTGTTAGTATCACATAAAAATGATCACTGGTCAGTTTATTTGTTAGGAAGGGTGGCACAGGATGGGGAAGGACTGATCTGGAATAAGGACATACTCCTGTCCCTGTATTTCAGCTCTCCCAGAAGCCAGATCTCAGCAGATGCTGAGCTGTCCATGCACCTCACTACAGAAGATCCGGGGGGATGGGGGTTTATTTCTTCCGTTATTTCTTCTTCTCTCTCTTTTACACATTTGGGAGGGGCTTTATGGACCAGAGTATGTAAAAAGCCTTGCAATGTATCCATCTGACTGTTACCATTGGAATTCTAATCCTTCAATTTAATTTAATGCACAGGCTGAGTCCACGGCACAGCAGAACCAACCTGGCCCTGTTTGTGCTGAGCAGTCCAAGGAAATCCATTGACTCCAGCAGGAGTATTTTGTGTCTGCCTCACCGTGGCCAACCCCAGCATTTCCCCTGAGAAAAGAACTTATGGTTCTCTTTAGTATCAAGTCTGTTTTCAATATTGGTTACATTGGGTCAAACTCAGCTTTTTAGTAGAGCACTTCATACACAGATTAGCTTCACTGAGGTAAACACAGCCATTCTACATTTATACCCGTGCAGTTTACCTCAGGATTTCATTTTCCTGTTCCTCAGGGCCTTTGGTAGTCAAGATAGCTCTGTAAAAGTACTGACTGTGGAGGACAATATAAACTTTGCTATCTAAGTAAACCAATAAAATAGTCATGTAATATAAAGAAGTCATGTAAGTGTGACATACATGAGTGCTGATAGAAGAAACTGAATAAACAGCTTAAGAACAGCTGGACACGGTCACCTCACATGGGCCAGGGTTACAAAGGACTATCTCTGTCACACAACTTGGGTCAGTGCTATTGGTTCCAACAACACAGTCATATCTTCCCTCTTTTTTGAAATTCAAATGTGAACAAAATATATTGCAAACTACAAAGTTGGCAGTACAAGCCAATACAACCATTGAAGAGTAGTTACTGCTAACACCCAGTAGCTGCTACTGTTGATTCTTGAATTTAAAAAATTATTTAAAATGGAAAGTTTCACCTTCATCCGCATCATAAAAATTATCTTATAGGGGCTTGGAATTAGCATAGTCTTTTAATGTTTGTTGCTTCAGAGAAAAATACTGCTTGGCCAATGCTAGTTATTGTTAAACAAGATGTATGAGTGAAAAAAAAGTCTTATGCAGGATGTGATACCCTTGGGTATCATAATTAAAACCAACCAAGCTCTTAACAGACTTTTATGAGGTAAGAAAAGGAAAGCAGCACTTTTTAAAGTCAAATGATTGCAAGCATATCTGTTGCTGCTTTAAAATACTTTGAAAGATATTTAGAGAAATTCCAAATATATTTGTTAACAAATAGTGAAAATACAGCAAGTAGAGAAATATGTGGTCTGCTTCTCTCCCCTTATTTAGATTATAATAACACTGCAATACATTTATTTGGTTTTAGTATTGTTTTCTTCATAGAAATCTAGCCCTTCTCAAGGTGATACAGGTGATAAGGCAGGGACATACAATAGATTTGGTATCAGAGGTTGAAATAATATGAGCAGTAATTCAGGCAGAAGCTTTTTTTTTTTTCAGTCTTGGGGAAGGGTGAGGGAAACCTAAAACTAAAACATATTCTCATCAGGAGAAAAAAAATCATTTAAAAGCTTGTCATAAATGAAAACAATTTACTTGTGCCAGTGTCCTTAAGTGCCAAAACCTCTTCTGCTTCTGCTGCTACATTCTCTAATGATATTACTGCATATAGCACATCTCATCTAATCTGTTAGTAAAATCCTAAAGTCACTTATGTCAGTCTCTAATGCAAGCCAAATGAGTCTTCCCAGTAATAAGAAGCTTCGCAGAATTAGTTTTCGTTTTGCAGAAAATTGCCATTGGGGCTGGCACTTTTATCTAAAAATTTCACTCGTGCATAAGCAAAAAACTCATATATTATTTGGTTACATTCCATCAGTATGAAAAATAACATTGTGAGAATTCTATGCATGCTAATGATATATAGAAATCCACCTGCTTTCAGATAAAATGAGTTTAATTTTCTGTTGCCCACTGCCTGGTTGGCCTTTCATAAATTACTTATGCACAGCTATTATTAAAATAGAGGGAAAGCAAATTAGAAAGTCCTCATATCTCTCCACTGGATTTAACCAAGGCAGGGCTGTGACAGCTAGAGTCAGCGTTTTTGAAAAAATTCTGCTCTCTTGAAAAATTTTGCATCTCTATACAATTCTATGCCACTGTTGTAAACGTTCTGACCTGCCTTCTTACCAAATTAACCTAAATCCTTTCTATTTTTCAACATTAATGGAATCCTCTAGAGTCCTGCTGATATATATTAAAATATATTTATTGGTTAATTTGAATTCCAGCATTTTGTACCTCATTTCCCAGTACTTCTGTTATATCTGAACAGCTTGGAGCTTTAGCATTAAAAACTTACAAATTAAGATAAATACATCTGACAATTATCAGATCAAAACAACTTAACTTTCATTGGAATATATGATTGCAAATTTCCCTTCCTGATGAAAGAGAAAATGAGGACTGTCTGCTTGAAACAGTTAATTGGATTTGAAAGTACTGTACGTTTCAGCAGTCAGTGCAGCTTTTGGTTGGTCAATGACTACTTGACCTCCTGGTTTTCCAACAGACAATTGGTTTTCATTTCTTGAGGGTCTTTTAAGTCCATAGTTCATGGTGACTTTAAGTTTAATTTTCTGTTAATGATATTATTTTGCTCTTTTAAGATAAAACTTTCTTGTGATGTGCTGAGCAACAGTGGCAATCCCATTACTGCATGAGGAAGGACACCTTCTCAAATTGCATTCTTTTAACATTGTCTGTACTGCTATGCTATTTCTAAATGTCATTTTAACACTTCGGGTTTGTATTTCGTGTCCATTTAACTGGATGGCTGCTCCGCTCCTTGAAAAAAATACAAATACAAAAAATAAAATAGAATGAAAAAGCCATTGTGGTTACCTGCCCAGCCAAAGCTCCTTTTTAAGTAACGGGGTCCCAATTCTAATCAGCCCCTGGTTTAATACCCTCCACTCCTCTGACTAGACGGACTGCTTAGAAGAGGTGTGGGTTAGTTTGGGCCAAGGACATGCCCTACAGGTCTCAGGCTCAATTTCTATATTTTCAAGCCCATTAAATTTGCATCCACACTGTATAATAGTGCATTAAGCCCGTCCACACAGCAGGCAATTTCCTAATGCTAACAACAACTTGGCCCAAAGCTGACATCCCCAGAGCTTGGCTAAACCCAGCCAGGCAGTGCTGGTCCTGCTAAGTAGGCTCTGTAGTCCTGACAGTAAAGCAGCTTTCCTAATAACTCAAAGTAATTATTTTGGAGGAATTTTTTTCCCTAAATTTACATAAAATGAGTATTTATTTGTTTTCTGCCATAGGTATTATTTTATTTCACACTGCATTCTCAGGAAGGTCTAGAGACACACAGTGCTGGCCAGCTCTCAGGCTGTTGTTTCACCCTACAGTACTGAAAACCCAACAGCTCCCTGCCACCGTGAGGAGCCCTCCTGCTCTTCCTCTACCTCCATATTTCAGTTCACAGAAATAAACCAGGAGAAAACCATCCGGTTTTTTGGGTAAGGTTAGTTTCCTGAGAACTGTGGTTCCTCATCTGATTGAGAAGACAGCTGAATAAATGCCAGAGTGGGATGATAAAAGCACAGAGAGCATGGGGCTGCCAGTTAAGAACAAACGGTTTCACAATGAAGTATTTCAAATGTCCATTGATTTAAAAAAAAAAAAAAAAGGCTATGGACAGACAGCAGAATGAAAAACCAACACTGGGTGTAAAAACAGTCACAGATTGCAAACAAACTGCAGAGCTCTGAAACTCTCTTGGGTTCATTACAAAGCTGAGGAGAGAAGAAAAGAATCAAGTGAATAGTTTGTTAATGTAAATTTGGATTCTGGTTCTAAATTTCACGTGAACACAGGGTGAGCAGAGGTACTCAGCACGGGGCTCTCCCTCTGGCAGGTGGCACAGAGTGTAGTGATGCCTCTTTTGGTTTCTGGACCTGGCAATCTTGCCCTGTGCTGATGTGAGGCCCTGGCCAGCACTCAAAAGCTTCAGCTGACTTTTAGGCCATTTCTGAGCATGGCCAGCAGAATTCCTGCCTGTGGAGAAGAGAGCAGCTCTGCTTTCATGTGTCCAGTTAAGCTTTATTCACATCAGTAGCTTTTGCCTCACTCAGGGTGTGAGAAAAGCCAACCAAAGTGGTTGGGACTGAGATCTCAGAGAACAACTTCTGATCCCAGCCACCGGTGTGTTCATCACCCCTAAAGTCATCCACAAGTTCCTAATTCTTAGGAGTGTTTCCTCTCAGTAGTGGATTTCAATGCAGAGGGAATCACTGGCTCTGCTCAGTAATTCACATTCCTTCTTATGTAGACCTATAAAGGTGAACTAAGTTGAACAGACCTCATGCATGGTACATTTGGATAGAACATGCGATGCAAATTCACTAGGTTCCTAACAAAAAGTACTTTTTTAGTTGCCTAAAATGTTTCTAGAAGTACTTCATGTAAAAGCAAACATATGAATTCGAACTGTACTGTATACTATACAAATTTAGAAATTTCAGAATTAGTCAAGAAAAGTTGAAATTCTTTCTATTATAGAACTTCCTCAAATTATTTTCCTGAATAATTTTAGAACATACATATTTTTACTTGTTTCTTTTGGTTCAGTTATCTAATCACAAGAAGACATGGCTGACTGATTAAACACCAGTATCAAAAATATTTGAAAATTCATTACTCAGCTTCTCCAAAATCATTCTTTGTTTTAGTTTTAATTAGTACAAACAGCTACAAATTCTTCAAATCTGTCTCTGATATTGAGATTTTTGTTCTGTACCTCCTTCATTTTTAGACTGTGCCTCTCTTCCAGGGTTAGAGCTTTACATCCATTTCTATCCACTCTTTAATGACATTTTCGATGATCATAGATCCCTGTAAATCCAGGAACATTCTTTGCTGGAACGTATATGTTGCAAAATTTGTGGTAAAACTGTAAAAATTAGCCAGGAGGGTATAATACTGTTTTTTGCACACAAAAATGCTCATTATGCAGTTGTATACTTGGACAAATTGAATTGTGACGCACTAATTATTACAGAATACTGCTGCCCACAATATCTGCTACTTTCCTCTCCCTCCTGAGAATTAATTCCATATCTGTAAATCACTTTGATAGGACTCTCACCCTGCACAGCCAAGGCCTAAGCAGTTCCTTGTGAGGCCTCAATGGAGCACACACCATGCAAAGACTTGACACACAGTGGTACAAATCCTGTGGGATGAAGGACTGGAATTTATGGCTTATATTATGGATATATATAGGAATTCTGGTCAGAGTCCCACTATGGTAGATGGCACACAAACAGAGGAAAAAAAAGGTCATCCTTCCTGTCAGAAATTTGCAATCCAAATAATTTAAGTTATAGACCTATCTATGAGCATAATGCACTCTCTTATACAAATAGCTGGTGAGAAACTCGTTCTCCTAAAACAATGACAGATGGTTTTGAATAACATTGAGCAATTGCATTAAAAAGATTTAAAAATGTTGTTTCCAAACTGTCTGTGTAAATTACCCAGATGCAAAGGCAATGCTGAGTAAAAGCCTATCAAGAATTTTAAAATGTTTTGAACATAAAGTACACCAAAAACTATGACTTTTTTTTATACCCTCTCAAGTACAGAATGTCCTGTGCTCTAGTAGAGGACATCCTATACTATAAGTCTGTTGAAATGCTATAATTAAAGGTCTGTCAGAGTTTCCATTAAATCCCTGATTTTCAGGGTTTAATTAATAATAACAGTGAAAATTAATGTGAGTAGAATTAAAGCCACTGTCATAGCTCTGCTGCATATTAATTCCTGATTTTAAGTCTCTACAACATGTGGGACTGATCCGGCTTTCTCTCCTCAGCCAAAACTCCTATCCCAATGTTAAACTCCTCATTGGAGACAGTGGATGCTTGTCTGAACACAAGAAGTGCCATCAGGCTCTGAAATACCTACGGCATTCATACAGTACAATAAAGGAACATTTCAGAAAGTCAAGACTTACTAAATTGCATAAAGTTTTGGAATAAATTCTTTAACTTCAGTTAAAGCTCATATACCTGAAAACCAAGGAACATTCATAATTTCTCAGTGAATTTCTTCTCAGCTATTGACTCAATGTAAGTTTATCCATTTATCTTTGGATAAATTATTTTATCCATTTATCTTTAATTATAGCTATTAATATTAATAACTGTAATTATTTGTAATTTTTTCAAAGTAAGAATTAAGGGGTTGACTTCTTAATGGAAGATGCAGAGCATATATAAATAGTGGGGAATGGACTTTCTCTGGAACCACAAGAGCAAATCAGATGTTCTGTTACTGAAACAAAGGCTCCTGGCATCTTGGATTTGGGTGCAAATAATTTAGAACACCAAACATTCCATGAGCTAATTCCCTGAAAATAAGCACTGGTATCTCACCATACAACACAAGGAAATTTAATCTTTCACATAAAAGGATCAAATAAAACTACCTCAGTGAAGTCGAGAGAGGGACCTGGCAGAATACTAGAGGATATTCAGTTCTCTTCAAAGTAAATAGTATTACAGCTGAAAAATGTGAAAGCATGAAATTTTCTCAACACTGCTGTGAGAAACAGACCCAGAAATCCCAGACGTATGCAAAACACTGTAGTGAACAGTGGAGACAGTACATTCAAAAATTGTTTAAAATGTTAAGAACACTTTGTTTCACATAAAAGAACCTATAGTAAAATACTTTTTTCGGGTCCAGATTCCAAAATAATATGGTGGCATTATTTCATCTTACACTGAAACCTGTGTTGTAAGTCAATATCCCACATTTCAGAGGTTAATAGATAAAGAGGATCAATGCTATTCACTATTAGGACTGCTAAGTAGGTCAAGGAAGTTCACAAGTAAGAAACTTTCATGTAATAAAGAAAAGTGGGAATTTATATGGTTAATGAGATCTATGCCGTTCTGCTAATGAAAAAATGAAGTTGACTTAATTAAAAATTCACCCTGTATCATCTATAATGATAAATATTAAGCTGAAAGCAAATAACAGAGAATAGAATCTGTTTTCAGTGAAGCTGGATATATTTGCAGCAGAACATAAAAAGAGGGGGCAGAAGGTCAGCGATCAAAAAAGGCTCTGTGGTGGTCTTGTATCTGCACTGTCTTGATATCTGGATGTGGGGATCCACTGTGCCTGTCACTGTGCAAGTCACTAGAAGATAGCCTTTGATCTGCAGAACTTAAAATCTCAACAGATAATTTGGTAAAAATGATGGGAAAGAAGAATTATCATTCAAAATGTTGGGAAAGAAAGAAAGAATTATCATACCTTTATCAATCTAGACTTGAGCTGCAGTTCCAGAGCAAGCTAAAGGAGAAGTGTCAGTGCCAGGCCCTGCCTCTCTGTGTGCTCCTCAGGCCACTTGCTGAGCTGTCCTAGTTCACTATTCCAGCATGAAAATATCCCTTCTGACCAGGCACAGTAAGGTCCTGACATAGATCAGTCAAGGAACTGGCAAATACCTGAGGCAGCAAGAGACAGAAATGTGTGTCCAGGTGGGAGAGGATGGAGGGGGAACAACTCCTGCCTCGGGATAAGCCCTACATAGAGATTGAGTCATTTATCCAAATTCACTCAGAAATTCTATGGCATGCATCACATAATTTTTCAGTTATGAGAATAAGTAGCTATAAACAGATGCTGGATAAGTTTAGGATGGACATTTCAAGAGACTTTTTAATCTCTGAAGCACACAAAATTTGCATCAGCCATCCTGTGAGGTTAATAAGAGCAAAAATTGTAAGAAGATTTTAGATGGAACTTTGCACGGTATGAGATGGTTGACAAAGGTGGTAAAGGGTTATAACTTGAAAACTCAAAATTGTGGTTTCAATTCTGTGCATTTTGAAATGCCTCAACTAATTCATAACTAAGAAAAACTGAAAAATCTCCCTCAAGTACATTGGAGGCGTTTAAATCCAATGACTGCTAGTGCTAAAACTAGGGAAAAGATACAAAACTTAATCTGAAACCCTTAGAGGTGGAGAATAATGCTCCTTATAATTTGCCTACATCGCTAACCAGAGTCTTCACAGAGACAAATGACCAACCAAACCAGAGCAAGCTATACCATTAATCTGGAGTGTATCTTGCTCTGCTTCCACTGTCTTTCTGAGTTTAAAGAATCTAAAAACCAAAGCAAAACCTGGCATGAGGACAAGTTTGCTGTAATCAATATCATGATAAAGCAAGGGATTTCTCAAGAAATGGAAAAAGCCAGTAACTGTTTGTGTATATTTATTGCTGAGCTGTGAGCCCTTGTGTTAAATTTAATCCAAGTACCACACCATCACACTCTCCTCTCCTGTGTTCTCAAATGCTGAAGTCACATGGCAAACATCTGGTGATCAAAGTGAAATCACGAACTGGATAATTTCTATTTGGATGTTACTTTTTGGCTCCACTTATCCCTGCAGCTGGAGCGTTTCCTTCCAGCAGCTCTATGCTGTTTTGTGAGCAGCGCTGGAAAAATGCCACAAATTTATGAAAAACTTTGAAGGGGCTGAGCGTTAACGACTTCTGCTTTCCAATCAGTACAGCTTGAATCAATAGCACTGCTGCTAAACGTAAACAGGCATAATGGGCATTTTACAAAGCAAGATTATTTGTATGTAACATCAAAACCAGCACAAAGTCCTTTCCATAAGAGTGCAAATCACATTGAGAGTAAGAGCAGAGAGAAAAGCAAGATTACTTTGTGATGATGTGCTGTGAAGTTCACTGCACTCTTCGCTTGATAATGAATTTCACTCATATTGTCATGTACTTCAGGCTTCATCAACAGAGTGCTCAACTGCCAAAATCCATGATTTCAGCACATCAGAACAAAGGTGAAAAATAGGAAAAAGAGCACACACATAATTACTTGATTTTCTGCAAGTAATAATTCATAAAAATACTATTTTACTATAAATACTACCTAATCACAAATTCCAAAAAAAAGAAAAGGAAGGGAGAAAAGATGGAGGATGCTGCTGAAAGGATAAACTTGGATTCAGGTATATGAAATATTGTCTTATTCTGTAGTCAGATTTTGCTTCCATCAGAAATATTAAATGGGAAGAGATTGCTAAAGTGCATTTCCACTGCAAAGCAAAAAAAGCAGTTTTCTGGTATGTCGCAACAATCGGAATTTTTTTTTTCTTGCCATTATTTGCAGTTACTATTATTTATCTACATTAGGGATAAGTACAAGACAAGCAGCATCTTTTGTTGCCTATCAAGTCAAACCTCCTGGCTGCTCCATGTGTGCTTTCTAACAGCTGTACACACTGACAGCAACAGCTGGGTGGGTCTAAGCAGCCTTTTCCTGGCTTTTGGACATGTATAAAAGCATGGCCTAATTAGAAATAATTAAAGGATTTACTGGCCAGGTCAGGCTCCAGAAGCTGTGGCACACAACAGGGCCAGCCAGGCTTGGGGCCTCAAGTTCCCATGTGATACAACAATTACAGAAGTGCACAGATCTTGGTCCATCTCTCTCTGCTTACGTTTAGTCTCTGGCTGTTTCTGCTCTCACACTGCTCTTCTCAAGCCCATGGAAATGCTTTTGAGTTAGCAGGAGTCACTGGGCAGGGAGGCAGGGCTTTTGTCAGAGCTTCTGTAAAGAACTTGCTGGGAATTCTTCAAGAAATCAGTTCTCTAAATGGAAACTTTTCAGTGGAGTATATCCATTTTAGTGAAACTTTCGGAGAGAAAAGTATCTCAAGTCAAGATCTGTGACAAGGCAAAGAAAGAGATGCATGGCCAGCACCCCAGGATAGAGGTACTAGCCTGGAATGCCAAAGACAAAGCTTTCAAGTGAACCTGAGGCAGCATTTGTAAAGCTGTAAATACAACTCTGAGCTCATTAGAACACCTACATTTTCCAGCCTGTTGTCCATACAGAAGTTGCTTGGGTGTATGAGATTCCTGGCTGCTGACTCAGGTTATGTCCTGCACAACACTGAGCCACCTTTCCTGAGATGTGCAGTGCTGGATGAGTGCCCAGAGCCCTCAGCCTCAGGAAAGATGTGAATAGGAGTTTATGGTGGGCATTGAGGAGCAACGACTGGAAAGTTGCCTAAGGACTGTGAGAGTGCTCTCCCAACATCCATTTGATAATGAAGTTATTCCAGTGACTTTGCTGAAATTATCCTTACTTTACATGAGAGTCAGAGGAAAATGAAGCTGCCTCCAACAGTAAAAACCTACCTTGTACATCTTATCATGCAAATTAAATTTAAAACCCCCATGGAAATGGTCTAAAGAACTTTCTCTGCATGTAAGTCATTTAAGTCATTCAGAGAGATGGGATAATGGCCATCGCTTCTCACTTGGCCAGTTCATATTGGGGCACTGGGAGGAAGACAGTCTGTCAAGTTTTTGTCTGCAGCGTCTGATTTTTCACCACACTGCTCCTGCCCTTCCCTCCATTGTGTCAGGAGTGTGTTAGGTGTTGGAAGGGCAGCAAGAGGCTCAACCAGTGGGTGGAGAGGCTGGAGAAGGGGAATTGAATTGCAGGCAGCCTGCAGAGTCTGTCAGAAAGGCTGTGCTGGCTCTCTTTGTGGCTGATATGTATCTGTGGCCCCATGCCACATTACATGGAAGGGATTAGAAATAGGATTTCTGATATTTCAGCTGACATGACAGGAGTGATAATTGCATGCAACTATGTTGCAAGCTAAATATTCCACCTTTTAAAGGGATTGTATATATTTTCATCTGTGCTCTTAGGCTCAGAACCTTTTTCTGGAATGACTGATACAACAATAAAATGCACTTCAAAGAGGCTAATACATAGATAATGTCCTGTCTCTCTAAGTGCACCTTACTCACACCCTAATGACTTAAATGACTACATTAAATGGCAATAAGTGTTAAAATAACCTCCAAAATCTCCGTGTATCACAGTTTGTAAAAGTTTGGGAGATCTTTTGGAAGTCAAGAATCTAACAGTGTTTTTGTTTATTTTTGGGGGTGCTTTTCTTTTTCAACCAAGGCCAAGAAAATAAAGAAACAAAGTAACATAAAAATATCTCAACTCTAAGTAGAAGGTATCAAGGTCACTGACTATAAATATAAATAATGCTGCATAAATCTTAAACAGCTTACTGCAACTACTAATATAACTTTACAGTATTTACAAGATTAATCTTTTTAAAGTAAATTACAGGATCATAATATCAAACAAGATTATGCTATGTCCTATATAGCATTTCACTATGCACATAGCAGTAACATGACAGCAAATATGCACTTCAGAGATATCAAATAGCTGCTGCATGAAGAGGGTGACACTGCGTGCCAAATACTAAGCACAGCAACAAGTCTTGGGGCCATCTGCTCTCTCCAGACAAAATACTTTGTTAAACCCTTGATAGCCTCATTGTATGTCTAATGGGAAATGCATAATTTTTCATGCCTCCATAGAAATATGCATTGAATATTCCAACTATAATATACAGGTGTAAGATTTTCTAACTGTTGGCTGCTGAAGCAGAAGTAATACTACTACTGCAGACAGTATCCTTGGATCCTGTCCTTGGGACAGAATGAAGGAATTTTTGCTAGGTTATATGCATTTCTAGAGCTCTTGCAATGGCATTTTCTGTGTTGAAATCTTGCAGCTCACCATCTGCACCAGGTAAATTTTAGCACTGTCTGTTGGTTCAGGTGAGCCCTGTGCCTGATTCTAGCTAAGGATCTTGATCACTGTAAGGTTTGTCCAGCATGAAAAGCAAATCTCCCAAGCAAGATCAGCACAAGAATCCAGTTAGCAATCAGACCAATAGACATCCTTCTGATAAAATGTTTAAACAGAAAGCTTTTCTTGCTACAAGTTCTAGGTAGTAAAGAGAACTAAGCTCCCTGTCCCATCCAAAAGCCTAAACCCACTTGATTTGTGCCGGTATTTCACTTTGCCATTGCACAACAGAACAAACCCACTGAAGAGAAGCCCAGTCTGGGCCTGACCTGAGTGTACATCAGGATGCTGTTGTTCTCAGAAGCTCCACCTCATTATGCTGCACCGTCAGTAACTTCTACTTTCCCTGACCCACCCATAGATGGTGTTTGCTGTGCCCTGCAACAAAAGTCCTCGGTTCTCCGGAGGACCTTCCTCTCCCTTTCTCTTTTGCAGCTCCCCAAGCAAAAGCTGTTGCCTTGACAACTCTGGGGTGTTCCCTGGCTCCACGGATGCTGGCAGGAAGAAGGCCAATTTCCTTCCATAAAATACAGAACTGCTAAGGAATAAACAATTAAAAGTGTTCTGATTCCTTCAGTAGTGCCAAAACCTGAAAGAAAATGAAGAAACTTGCTACAGGCACGGGATTTTTAAAGCCAGAAACAGCAGGATTCAAGCACTGAGAATTCACAAACACAAGTAGGGAGCAGAAGAAATTGCAATTGCTTGAGATTTCAGCAAAGAGCTGGGAATGGCAGTGGCTAAGGTCAGGCTAAGGCTCTTCTCTTTGATCACCTTTCTGTAACTGGAAGGCTTCTGGTCTTCCATGGCATTTGCTTTGCTTTACCATTACACTCTTCATAAAAAAGGTGATAAAAACAAAAATGAAAACAAAAGAAAAACGACACTAAATCTTAAAAGGTTTGCAGTTTTCCCTGTTTTTGTGTTAAACCTTTCCTAATATTAAGTAGGACAAACTTCCTTTATTTCTAATTTTGTGCCTTTTTTTTTCCTTTTTACTTTAACTCTGCTTCAAATAGAAGTATTTTTGAAGCCAAAGAGAAGACACAAGAAAACCGCTGGTCAAGAAAGAGATCACAGTAGCTGCACTCCACTAGAAAGGCCAGCAGACAGAGGTGCTGTTTGTATGTAACACAAAGGAAATACGGTGCCTTGAAGCTCTGTTTTTCTGAGCCCTGTAACTGAGCTGAGGGCTGCTCAGCCACAGAATCCTCGGCTGTGTGACCATTCTGTCACATCTCACTGCATCCATGAGGAACATCACATCCACTGAAAGCCACAGTTTGTATGTACAAGGACAGATATGCTGTTGCAATCTTTAAATTCCTCCTTACCTTCAGCACATTTAAGTACAAAAGCTTTTGGCTTTCCTCCTTTATCAAACATTCCCCTCCTTCAGTGGTTAGCCAAAGCACAAGCTGTGTGTAGTGTCAGCAGATACCTAATGATAACAGGTTATGTGTATCCTTTACCAGAAAGAAATGATTTTGGAAAGTATCCATTAGTAAATAGAGCTGGATTTTCAGGGACAGTAGAAGCTCAAAGTACAGGAGAAGTTACTCCAACTTCATTATGCCAATAAAATCTGTAATAAAAAGCAATGCACTCTGTATCCAAAAGGCTGCAACATATCAATAGACACATCTGACACAAAACCACTGAAGCTCTAGCATGCATTATTGTGTTTTTATTCAAGGAAAGTGTAGACAAAAGCTACTGGAGCAACCTTTCTGCTAGCAGTTAAATTTAACATGCAACCAGGTATGACCAGGCTTCATGATACACCAACCTGCTAGTCAAAATAATAGCACTTCTACTTTAAGCTAAATGGAAGGGGATTAGGGTAAGAAAACTCCCTCTATTGACCACTGACATTGTTTATTACATAAAAGGTAATTGCTTGGAGAAGATTCCATCTCTTTTTGCTGCAGAAAATGTCTTGGTTTGCTGTTAGCCCTTCTCCCATTACAGTGCAGCCACATTCGTGCCACTGCTCACAGAAGCATAGAGCCTTCTGCATGATTGAGGGCAAGAACTTTGTAATGCACTACCTTTATCTGAAATACTTTGGTCTACAGCAGAAAATTTTGTATGCCTCTACTGACTACTCCCTGGAAATATGGTAAAGATGTGGCCTTTTATACAAAGATAAGGTACACAGAAATGATATCCAGAGAAAATATGGTAATAGAAAAGAACAGGCTCAAACAACAATGAACAGCTCACAGTCAAATCCAAAAGCATTAGAAGATTTCAGGCTGTGTTGGTAGAGTACAAATCCATCTTGGATCAAATTATTCACCCATTTACTGTGGTCCCTCGCTTGGCCTAGCAATTAGTTCAACTGTGGAATGCTCCTGACGAGTACATTCACAATCCCTACATATTCTCTACAGAACAGATGGACTTTGGGAAGGAAGAACTGGATACAGGCAAACAAAACAGCCATTACTTCCCCAGAGGTGCTAAAGCTGTGCCTGGAAATAAAACACAAATAAAAAATTTCTAATTTCCTACTTGGTATTCCTGGCGATATAAGAGAATTTACTTAACCTCTTCATGCCTCTGTTTTGTCATCTCTAAAACAAGGATCACATTACTGCCTTCACAGAACTCTGCTATTTTTTGGTTCTGACTGGGCTGTGAATTTTTCTGATCTATGAAACATATGTGGAGATTCTGTGCATTCCTGTAAGACAAAACTCTCTTGTTAGGCCTTGGACAAAGCTCATCCGTCAAGCAAAAAGTTTTGCTAGCAAAATTCATTCAGCAAAACAACACCAACAAATAAGGAAAACCCAAATCTGATATTTAACACATTCTTGAGGAACTCACCTGCACAGACAGAAGGTAGAAATTCATGTCAGTGGATGGGCCGAATCTGCAGAAAGAGATTTTTCCATTCTGTTTAAGAAACAAAGTGAAGGAAAAAGCTATATTTAGAATTATAATTTGAAATGCCTGTTGGAAAAATTATGAAAAGCAAAAGTATATTTTGCCCTCTTTTTTTCATACCACTTCTGATTCATCATTGCATGACACAAATATTACAACAACTTACAGAAAAATATTGAAATTGGTTTAATCCCTTAGGGATGTAAGCTACTTTGTACATGCGTAAATAAACTGCTTTATGCTAAGCAGTAAGTCTCAGTCTCTTCCCCAAAACTGTTTAAAGTAATTTAGGATATAATTAGCAACCCCTGAGAATGCAATTAGTCTATGACTAGCAATTTTGCAGTAACATTCCCCTCCTGTCAAATGGGTTTTAAAATATAAGGTCATTTTGGATAATAATTTCTATGGTTTTACCTCTCTTTCCCCTCAAAGTTAAAACTTGAGTTAACTTGTGGTGTCTTAAGGGAAATGAACATGTTTTCTTGGAATGTTTTCAAAAGGTATTATAACATTGACCAACACGAAAAGCTTTCAGAGCCGCAGTTTTGTTTCTCAGAGTAAGTCCTTGGCTTTACTCCCAAATTCCTCAGAAAGCTGCTACTCATAGCATCAAACAAAAGGCTTATTTTTAACAAGTTTTGTGCTTGAGTCTGTAGAATTTGCTCACCTAACGCACAATGCTGCATTTTCCTTTGCATTTGTCTGCTTTCACTGAGTGTAAGCAGGCCCTTAGTTACCCTTCAGCTGACTAGTGCCAATGATAATAACAATACATTTTTATTTTTCAACCACTCAAATCTAAAGACAAGTTAGCTCTGCACATGTATGCATGCACACACAAATGTAAGTAATATGTGAATATTTCCAAAGGACAACAAGTCCTTTTGGAATAGTAATGAATAGAGAAATCATCTTGTGCCCTGCATGAGATAGGTGCATTTCAAAATTTTCCTGTATAGCTTCCATGAAAATTGGCCCCTAAGCAAGGGTGTGAGTCATTGATGAATACAGCTCTGAGGCTTCACGCTGTGCAGCAAGAGCTGTAAAAGGCATTAGAGGAACAGAGGGGAGGAGGAGGAGAGAGAGAGAGGGTTAGGAGGTTATTAAATAAAACCTGGTAATGGTTTTACATGAACGTTTTCTGAGCAGTGTTTGGAGAAGGCACACCCCGCCTTTGCCGGGTGCCCGAGGGGCTGCTCTGCCCCTCCACAAATCACTCCTGCCTTACCGAGGGCATGGCTCTCACAGCTGCCCTCCTAGTGCTTGCTGAAACTCGGCACCTACAAGTAAAATTACCCCATGGCACATTGTCTTGCAGTAACTTTTCAAATGAATATTGCGGCAATAGGATGGGGTGGTTTTGTCCTCCGCACCCATCTCCAGCGCGCAAAAGCCACTGCACTGTGCCAGCAATCTTGCAGCCTTTGCCAGCACCACTATGCAAAAAGTGGAGAGCAGGATAAAGAGAACAAATTTAAGCTTCCTCAAACTTCAAAAGTATTTGATTTTGGCTCATATTTGTATTCCCCCCCCTCCCCCAGTGTATGAAATTGCCATTAATTTATATCATTCATTGCTTAGCGATAGAGAGTAAACATTACTAATAACACATCAGACCTGAATTACGAGCAATTCTTCTTTTTATGCTAATTGTGTTTCTCCTACCCAAGCCAGGAGGCCCAGGTTTCAATAAAGACCTCGGGCTTTTAGTCAGTACTTCAGGCATTATCATGCCAGATCCTCCATCCTTCAGACTTCCTGCATGTCCTGATCTCACACTCGCTTGTGTGGTCCCCTCAATCTCTCTTGCTATTTTTGCTTCTTCCATCGTGCCAGCAGCCTTAGTGCACCCATCTGAAAGAGAAGATACAGAGTGGGCCACTACATCCCATCATCAAACACCCTGCCACTTGCAGGTTCACAGGGGAAATTGATTAACAATGATTAACTGACACCAACTGGCTACACTGGGTTAGTTATAAATAATCCCATAATCCCTTAAATGAGTCTTCTTTCAGAGGATGTCTTAGATGTAGAGTCAGGAAAAAATATTTTCCCATATTTTATATAGCAGAAGTATCATGTATTAGAAAGAAATCTATAATTGAAATCTTTATTTTCACACAGATAACTGTTTAAGGAGATTGGGCATAAACAAACAAAAATTATGGTTTTTTAACAGGGACAAGAGGGGCTTTAAGTCTTTTGAAGACCAGAAATAGTGGTTTTACATTTAATTCTTTTAAAAAACTGGGCACAGTGATCTACACAAGTGAAAATTCAACCCAAAAGAAATGTGAACAGAAAAACAGTTTGTCATGTTACAAGTACTGCTGTTCCTCTGATACCTTTAAAAATAAGAGATATCATTTTAAAAAATTTTTAAAAAATCTGACCTTCTGTATCTTTATATATATATATACATAAGAACAGGAATTTGATATTCTCATTTAACTGAATGTCAATAACTGACTGGTGCTATTTAGAAAAGAGACACCAACAGAACCCCCTGAATCCACAGACACGCAGCACCATCTGGTGGATTAGCACATCTGGCAAACAGTTCTGCATTTACTGAACACATTTCCACAGGCAGGAAAAGGGAGAAACCATAAAAACAAAAGCTTATCATGGAGATATGTTTAGTCAGCATCAGGCAAGAGAAAGTGAGCAGGGTGGAATTTCCATTAAAATTATGAAAAAATACTCTTTACTCATATAACACTTTTTACTTTCAGACGTTATGTCTAAATTTGGATTCAAACATATGTGAACAGTACACTTATGATGACAAAAATTCAAAAGTTTGGCATGTAATTTAACTAACTGCATCAAGATTTATTTAATTTGATTTTTTCCATCCGCACATTAAGGCATGCCTTTATAAATTACCCTTTTTTCACTGGAAGCCTTGCTTAGTGAACAAGACGGATTGCTCACCTAATAATAGTTTTCCAAAAATTTGCTTTTTTCTTCTTGGGCACTATATGGTCCCATGTTCTTTCACACAAAAGCTCAGCTTGGACAATACAAGATTATCAGGTGCTCATCACTGCAAAGCCACAATGAATTACAGGTGTCAGTTTAAAACCCCCGCAAGGCAAGCTGCGCTTATTCTTCACATCTAGCGAGTAAAAGGAGCTTCTCCTTTCGAGTAGGAAAGGAAGGGGCCCCTAATATTTGCACAGGGATGTGCCATTGTAGGCTCTGCTGTCTCTCTAGTAGCTTGTAGTGTCTTTGGAATTCCACCTTTCCATTGAGCCGGGTCAGCTCACTGCACTCAGCAACAGGAGGCTCTTGGCACACAACCCTCGAGAGGGTCAAAAGGCTCAGTCCTCCGCAGGCCACGCGCTCACCCGACACTGCCCAAGCAGCCGAGGCTCAGCTGAGGCTCCCTCCTTGTCATCACAGCCCTGTCACCTGCGCACTGACCCCTTTGTGCTAATCCCCATTTCTGACACAGTGCTGCGAGCTGCTGCTCCTAAGATTTCAGTTTGAAAAGAAACCTGGCTACACGTGTCCGGCTTCGAGAAGTCTCCTCCATGTGTGCTACAATCAGGAATATATATATAAGGTCTGAATTTTCTCCCTATAGAAGTTTCCCTTTTTAATGGTCGTATATCTCAGCTATTTTTCTGCATCATTGCATCTTTGTCTTGCCCACATTGGTAATGAAGTCCAATCATCCCAGGTTCCTCTGGAAGACACTAACTGTGCTCATCACTCTCACAATCAGATACATCATCACTGAGCTGCAGACTGGAAAAGTGTACAGCAAGATCAAACACGCAGGACACGGGCCATCACAACTTCACATGTCCCAGAGGGCAAGCAGGAAGGTGGCAGGAGGCTACTTGCTGCCAATTACTGGCTTAAAAATGCGATGTTTTCCCTTGATTTTTTCAAAAATACTATTCAGCATTGCTTACAAGCATCCAGAGTCAACTCCTTATAACATCCAGTGCCAAGTAAGACAAGAGGCAAAAAAGATCTTCCTCATGACATCTATATTTTTTTCACAGGTAGCTTGAGGCACTGAACCTTGTACCATTCCTTTATTTTTAAGAAACTGTTGCCCCCATCGTTTTTCTTTTTTCTTTCAATACTTGAAGAATAACACAGGACTGTTCTCAGGGGATGATCAGTGAAATGACCAGCAATAATCAGCACAACACTTCAAGTCATGCTTTTGATGCGTCCTCATCAGGCCTGACTTTCACTGTCCTTCAGCAAACTTTTCCTCCCTAAAGGTGTCCCATAATACTTGTATAGATATGTAGCAAGACCAACACTTGTGTGGTCCATGTTGGTAGTCTGCCATGGGCCCATGTTTGTAAGAAATCTCACTGCAAACTCCTTGCTCTTCCGAACCATCTCCTAAACATTTGTCAGTGCTTATTGCTGTTTGGCGCAGGCACCTTTGAATCATGCTTTGATTAATTCCTTTAATGTATTTTCAGATGCTTTTAGCCAGACAATCGTCATCAATGGAGGGTTTCTACATCAAGGCTACCCTTCCTTTATTTAGGTATTTTTTTACAAAAGCATGTAGTGACAGGACAAGGAGGAATGGATCCAAACTAAGAGAGTAGGTTAGCTAATAGATTAGATATTAGGAGGATGTTCTTTTCTATGAGGGTAGTGAGACACTGGCACAGGTTGTCCAGAGCAGCTCTGGATGCCCCATCCCTAGAAGAGCTCAAGGCCAGAGAGGACGGGGCTCTGAGCAACCTGTGCTAGTGGAAGGTGTCCCTGCCCACAGCAGGGATGATCTTTCATGTCCCTTCCAACCCAAAACATTCCATGACTTGGTGACTCCTGCCAAGAGCGTTGTGTCTGTCTCGGTTTGTGAATGGTGGAACTCATTGGCACAGGGTAATTTACAACCCAGAAGTACAGACGCCTTCAAAAGGTGACGGGCAAGTTCACAAGTACATGGCATTAGTTTACCTGAACGCAGCGTGGCTCACAAACGCTCCCATTAGTCGTGGAGATAATGCCAAAGGCCTGTCAGAAACAGGGCATGTACAGGGCACCCTCCCAGGCACCTGGCAGTCGCTGTCACCTTTCAGGGTGTCCCCAGCGCCACATGAGCCGCCCCTCTGCCGGCCCCACACCGGTGCAGCTGGCTCTGGCAGAGGAGCTGCGGGGCTCTGAGGGGCTGCCAGCGGCTCAGGGGCTGACATCCTCCCCTGCAGCAGGGCCACGAACGGCACANCCCTCCCGGCCGGAGCCGCCGTTGCCGCCGTTGCCAAGCGCCCGGAGTCGCCTCAGCCCCGGCGCTGCCGCAGTCCCGTGGCCTCTCCGCGGCCATGGAGAGCCTGCACAGCCCCTCCGCCGCCGCGGTGCTGGCCGAGCTGCAGTGGGAGCCCGGCTACGCTATGCCCGTGGCCAACGCCGAGAACAAGGCGCTGGAGGACAGAGTGAGCGCGGGGCCGCGGCCGGCAGGGAGAGGAGCCCGCCCTTCCCCCGGGGCCGGGGAGGGAGGGATGCGGGGATGGAGGGATGGAAGGAAAGCCCACGGGTTCCGCGGAGCTGCCCGGGGAATCGGGAGGGCGATCCCCGCCTCCGGGCGTGGGATCCGGCATGCCCCGAGCCCCGCAGAGGAGCGGTGCGAGTTGTCTGTTCGCTCAGCAAAGCTCCAGGTTTTCTCCTGAAGTCCCTCACTGCGCTGCTTTGGAGGAATGTAGCGGCTGCCTCTTGCGTTATTTTGTCATTCATCACTGCAGTGACCGGTTTTAGGTATTTGCAGGTAATGAGCACTCAACCGCCAAGAGTAACTTGATGATTCTAACCCTTAAACAGCTGCAGGAGATGCAGAAGGAAAAAGAGAACCTGCAGAATGAGTTGACCAACTTTGAGGAGCGCATAGAAGCAATGACGTCTCACTTGAAGAACGTGAGGCAGGAGATCAGCGTCTCTCAGGTAAGTCGGCCTCTGCAGCAGATGCGTTCTGTCCAACAGACCTGTGACCCGAGTATCTCTCTGCGATTCGTATCCCTATCTCTTTTTGCTAGAGATTTGTTAGGCCTTTATTCCAGGATAACAAAAGTTAAGCTATGTACCTCAGTGATATTATTTGATGGTCATTAACACCATCCAAATTCAAATTACTGTACCTAGGAAAAAGCCGGGAAGAGTGCATTTTAGAATTCTTCATGAATTGGGACTTTTGTAGATATTAATAAAAAAGTATATATTGGTCAAGGAAAACCCCAGTGTAAGGGAAAAAATATAATCTTTATAAGAGTGAAGAATTATTTGTGAAATGCTGGTGAAGACTTAATTCACAGACGTGAAAAATGAAGTGAGATGGTCAAGATCTAAGTCTTTACCTACACTTGGAATTAACTGACCAAAAGGGCTGGTTTAGATTTCTAAAGAGTCTTGAGACAATGATTTACACCTTTCATATAAAAATAACCTAGGTGGAAAAGTCTTAAGAAACTTCCCAGCAGCTGAACAATTTTTTTTTTTCTAGATTCAAGTGTTAATTTGAATTAAAGAAAAGAAAGGTTAGGAAATATCCAGATACTGCTATAGTTCAGCACGGAAGGTCTCTCGCAGCACACAACAATAAAATATTCTTTTTGCTGTGCCTCCTGGATCTGATGTAAATTCACTGGTGATCAAGAGACTAAGACTTTGATGTTGAATTGTTAAGATTCTGAATCTTGGGTGAAAATTCTTAGAATTGAGGGCTATGAAATTTTTTAGGGCTATGAAAGGTTAATCTGTAGATACTTGATACAGTGTGTGCCTATGTATATATAAGAATATGTGTATTTGAGATACTAAAATCAAACCAATATATTTTCTCTGAAAATTCCTTCATTTACATGGGGAAGCTATCTCTGGCTTGGGATTCAATTGTATGTAAAATTTATTGTAGATGTATGCCTTTTGTTTATTGTAAAATACTGAACTTTATTATTTTGCAGTCTCTTTACAAAGCCAAAGAGAATGAAATTGAAACTGAGCATCACTTTAAAGCCCTTGCTGAGAGAGAATACGGACGTCTCAAAAACGACATTAAACGACTGAAAGATGAGATTGCTTCCTTGACACAAAAGAGGAACATTCAAGAAGTAAGATTTGAAATGTCTGGAAGGGAACACCTATACTGCAGAATGTTGTGGCTTGTCCTCACTTGCACATACAGCTACAGTAGTATAAGTCAAGAATAGCTAATTATAATTAAAGCTTATTAGCTTTAGATGATCTGGATGGGCTTTTCCCTGTGTAGGCAGGTAGAGTGACACTGAGGGTGTTACTACAGAGACCAGTCAAGACTTAGCAAATATTAATTGGATACCGAAAGAATTCTGTTCTTAATGCCAGATACACAGCCACACATCCATATACATCACTGTGTTTCTAATTCTCACCAACCATTTTCTTAATGGTTTAAAAATAAAATGGTAGGTGGCAAATCTCCTTCTCTGCATAAAATAAACTTGGGTCATGATTTAAAGATCAAAGATGTAATTTAAGTTACAAAGTAATAAAATAAATTAAAAATAAAACTATCAATTCTGTGGACAAGATAGATAGACTTGTTACAGTAGCTTGAACTGGTTGCTTCCATTACTATTCAATGGATATTAGACATTTGATATTGAACCCTTCATTTTCTCTTTTTTTCTTAGGATACTATAAACAAAACCACTAAGAAGCTGGAAAACTTAAAACAACAGATGAATTGGGATGAGGAACTTCTGGAGAGCTGGCTAAGGGAATTAAATCGTACGGATAATGATGCTGTTGCAATCCAGAAGTATGCACTGCAAGATGAAGGGAAACTAGGAGTAAGTAGAAATGACAGCAGTTTTCAGGGAGAACCATTTTATCACTTGAAGACCTTGTTATGTTATCAGATCAGATAAAATGAAGACAAGATTTTGTACAACACTGCTTTGAAACTGGTTTCCATTTAGCATAACAGTGCCATTCCATATGAGGCTCATTTTGAAGTTGAGAGAACAGGTTTTACAATAATGAGAGACATAATTGAAGACATTAATTTGCTTATTCATCTGAGTAAGATTTAAGTTTAAATCTTTTGAGAGGGTGCACAAATAGATAATAAAGGCTAGAAAACAGTGCCACTGAATTAAGAGGAGTTTGTTCAAAAGTTCACACTAAGAATGGATGCATAGTGTAGGATTTCTCTTTAGAACTGAATTTAATAATGTTGCTGAGAACAAAGTACTGTTACTTCAATAAAGCTACCTGGAATAATGGAAGAAATAAACATATATATCTGTATCAAGAGGAATTCCAGCCAAAAATTCAGAGTTTATAAGGGTAACTTCCCAAGTATATTATTAATGTAGAGATAAGTAACCCTGGTTATTTTTCTTTTTTTTAAGACTTTAAATTAGTGAGGAAAAATTTGATTTTTACTCATTAAATACTTTACCCAAAAACTTTGGTTTACACAAACACTCTCACTGCTGTATGCCAAGGACACCCCACAAAAATTGACACACAGTGGAGGGTTACCTTGGCCTTGCTGTACTTTGGCTCTTATGGCCACTTGTATTGACTGCAAGTTTGGGAGGCTATGCTGTCAATTTCTTGTTTTCTAAAACACAATAAAATTGATGCCTTAGTAATTTAACCTCTGATTGATTAAACCCAGGACTTTACAAATTTATAAAACGTGATCAATTTATTTTCAAATATTTTCATATCCTTTCATTTTAGACATTAACCCTTCAAATAGAAAAGTTGACCATGGAGGCAAACCAGAAGCGCAGAGCTCTGGATAATGAGCTTACAGAAACCATGACTGCTCAGGTTTGTGCTCAAGGTTCTCAAAGATCCCTTGTTTATATGTGGCATTTTTAGCTTCAAAAATCATGCATATGCTTTCTTTTAAACAGATGGAACTTGACAGAGCAGCTGAAGATTTTCGCAGGGTTCATCAAGAAAGGCAAGAAGTCATCAGGCAGTGGGAGAATGCAATTCATCAGATGCAAAAAAGAGATCAGGAGATTGATCAATGTGCTTTGGTAAAACTGCTGTAACTGATCCATATCTTGGGGTTTGGTGTGGGGGCTTTTTTTTCCTGAACATCAAAACTACAGTATAATTTTCTGGGTAGGTAATGTTTTACTTAACCTTTCAAAATGCACAAATGTTCATTGAGTAGCTATAAATCTGGCAGGTAAAGTAAACATCATTAATGCTGGTGATTTTCCTGTTTAATTCCATCTGTTTCAAGTCTACCTGAAGTTTTGCTTAGGTTTTTGGGTTGTGTTTTTTTTTTCCAATTCAATCAATAAAGAATTATTTTCTTTTCATAAAGAGTTTACAATGTCTTTTTCGTTTTTAAATGATTGGAATATTTTGGAAGTTTCCAATCCAAAACCACTGTAGTGTTTGGTGTGATGCATCCATGGAATAAAGTAATTTTAAGAATGATAGCTGGGCTGTCTTGGACATAACAGGAATATTTAATAATAACAGAAATTGATCTTCTGGTTGTACCCTTTATTGATCCAACATCTTAACTAATGCAAGCAAATCTAAAACATTTTTATCCTAATAGCTAATTGCAGAGATAAAACAGGAGATCCGAAACAAAGAAATTTTGCTGAGAGAGAAGACTGCCTTTTTGGTAAATGAAACTGTTAATAATATGGAATATGAAAAGAAAATCTTTTCTGCTGAGCGGGAAGCAAACAACCTCCGAAAGGAGTTCCAGACTCAGGATACTCGCAGGACTCAGCTGCAGGATGAGGTAAGGAAAACAAAAAACAGGACAACAGGCTGAAACTATAACTGAGGACAAGATAGAGGAAATACAGGAATAGCATTTCCTTTTTTTCTGGTTTTATACTAGGCTCTTAATAATTCAACAAAATGTTGCTTTTCTCAGCCAACTCCTGTTTATTGTGATCCGAACCCTCAGCTTAATCTTGTCATTGAAAGCAGTGAAAAGATTGGAATGTATTCTCTGTTGTGTAGGTATAAGATGGATGAATTTTCTCTTAATTGCTCTAACACTGTTAGATGCCTCAGGAGGCTTCTTTCCTTTAGCATACATAGACTACAGTATTGTATAAAGATGAGAGAAATCTCTTCCAGATTCCAAACAATTCCTGTCCTGTGCTCTCAGGAGTGTGTGTTGATGGCTTGCTAGGTTACAATTCCTGGGGAAAACACCCAGTGCTTTCACGTGGCTTTCTAATCAAGAGACAGTGGGACAGGGCTGCCCTGTGAACAAGCCATGCTTGATGCTGTCCATACTGAAACTGTACTTAAATGTGGGAATGAGATGCACTGCTTAATTACTTAAATGCCTGTAGAAGTATTGCTAAGAAGTAATTCAAGTTTCATGGCTCTGCTGAGAAGGGATAAACTTGTATTACCTGAGTAAGTTTTTTTCTTAACAAGAAAATGGTAACACTGGGGTACTCAGCAAGCTTAGTAACTTTTGAAAAACCCTGCATCTGCTGTTGTCTTAACTTTGGATAGCTTCTCTGTAGCAGGTGGCTCATAGACTGATCCCCTAATGAAACAGTAGGTAGTTCAAACAAGGTGTAGGCTATTAGATTACCCTTATAATTCATGCAAGCTTGAGGGTTTGTAGAATTGGTCAATTTTCATCTCAAGCTGTGAGATTCTTGCTTGAAGTTTTTCACAATTAATACTCCATGATGGGATAATAGAACAGTCTCCCCTTATTAGAACATCTGTGGGATGCATGTGTGAAACAAGGAAAGGAGGAGACAGTTCAGCCAACAACTTGTGACCTCTAAGGAACTTGCTATACATGCCCTTGATCAGGTTTCCTCTTCTGTGGAAGTGAAAACAATTAACTTATGCTGTTAAGTGATACTGTGAAGATGAAAGAGCTGCTGATTCTAAATGATTCCTGTCCTGTTTAATGAGTGTATGCTGTCATGTGATTTTTACCGAATTAAATATCTGTGTATTTTTGTCACAGTATATCTTAATCAAAATAATTAAATGTATCCAGCAAAGTTTGACATAGAACTGTTTATTTGGTATATGAGGTTATCCATGTGCACAAAGAGCCTCAGCAAAGTCAGCTGTGCAGTATAAAATCATGGTTCCACTCGTACAGATGCTGTTTAACAAGAATTACAGCTCATAGCACCTCTATAATTCTATCTGTGTTCTTAATTATTATTTTTTCCTTGTACTCATATGAAGTAATTAGTCTGTTGAATTTACTAGCTGGGCCAATTTATGGTAGCACTATAGTCAATTTATATAGCAGCACTCTTCATTTGGAGAGCACTGTTTAAAAGTAATGAAATACTTTCCAATAAATAGGAAAATACAATTTTAAATATCTTAACATGTGCCAAAGTAAATAAGAGCTCGATTGCTTGATTTTGTAATTTATTAGCTGCAGAGTTTGAAGTCCATTGTGAACAGAACTGCTTCTGATCTAGAGTCTTTGAGAACACAAATAACAAATCTGAAGAAAGAAATTCAGGATAAACAAGCCAGGTAAGAAACAGACCTTTAAAGATAACATTTGTAAGGATTAGTAATACAGCCAAATCCTTGAGACAGAAGAGAACCTTAAATAATGTTGATGACTGAAACCTCCAACTTTCTGGTTACTTCATGTTCTGCAAAGATTTGGCACTGGGTAATTTAGGCAAAATACTCCTTATACAGCAAATCCTTGTTTTTAAAGAGTGGGGGAAAAAATCAGGGCCTTGCTTATCATAGATTGAAGTTTAGACTGAGGCAACTGCTCAGTCAAGATTTACTGCTTCCTTTTGGCAGCATTGTCTGGGCAACCTACATTTAACTTCTGTCATTTTTTTTAGATTAAAACTTCTTAATGAAAAAAATGCAAATCTTTCTGATAAACTGAAGCTTGCAATTGAGGAGACACTAACTGCAGAAGAGAAAGCTTTGAGGTTGGAAGAAATATTGAAAGAAGAAGAAAAGAGTGTTGAGGTAAAATTTTTTTCATGGCTTCTAGAAATGAGGATTCATTTGTATTTATATTTGAAAATTGTCTCTTTAATTTGAATATTTTCTATTGAAATGAAAGTATTGATATGACATGTAGCTATTTCATCAAATACTGAAGTAAGTGTGCATGTAGGCATGTCTGTGCTAAAAAAACTCTGGAGGAAAATAAATGATCCTAGTAATTCCAACTGTATTAGTTCAGGATACTGACCCTCATCAATAATGTTTTTAAAGACTGAGAATCTTGTCAGGATGACTTTACAGTATCACTGCCACCAAAAACATCTTCGCTCTAGTAAACACCACCCAAATTTAAAACCTGCCAAGAGCTGGGATTTTGGGGAACAGTTTTAAAAAAAAATTAGAAATCTTTTAACTAGATTTGGCTGGCCTGGTCTGCTCTTCATTATTTTAATTCTACTGCATGGTACTCTGATACATCTAACTTGTGGACTGTTAAATAATGACTGGCTCACTTTAGATTAATTTTCATGAATAAAGATTTTGATCTGGGAAGTGGCTATACAAGCTATAATAAGGTGACTATTTTTTTAACATGCCTAATAATACTTTCATAAAATCAAAACCTACTTCTTAGGTTGCAAGTTAAGTATAGGAAAAAAAAAGTTCATTATCATCTGCTTGGCTATAAAGAGCTTTTGAATAAATGCAGTGTTGTAATACAATCTTCTGAACTTTCCTGCATTTCAGGAACTGCTTGTACTGTTTTGTCATTTTGCTACTAATTCTCTTAAATTATTTCACTACTTAGCTTTTGACTGAACATGACAGAAATATTCTTTTGCATTTTGCTGAACAACTGAGCCCTGGATGCGCTGAAGCTTTCATTGCTCTAGAATGACCAGGTTAAATTAATATGACAGCAGGCGTCCCACACAAGTGACAACAGAGCTGTACCTCTGCATGCTCTTTCATACCACTGTGTGCTCTCTTTTTTTAATTCCCTATTTTGTGTTTCCTAGAGCATGCATGTGAAATAATGCCTTGCAGTAGAGTGAATGTCGTTTTTCAAACTTTTCAACTCCACAGGCGTTAATCACACATTTTAAATATACTTTGAGAAACTAGAGACAGGAGGTCTTTCCTTTATAGAGTTCCTTAAATGACAGGCCTTACTGTTTTGGCTTTTCAGATAATTTGGAAATAAGTAATGGTGTAACATTTCATTAAAATGAAAACCTTCTTTGCTTCCCCTTAAGACAGTTTCCAGGGTGGCAAAAGCCTTGGCAGGGTTTCCTCACCCGTGTCTGTGGCAGATAACCTAAGATGACACTGAGCTTGGCAGCTCCACAGCTGCAGGGAAATATTTTAGCTAGGATGAACTGTTCTTGAACAATATCTGTAATGTATTAGTCAGAAGCTTCCCTTCCATCACCATTAGACACACATGGCTATTTGCTGCATCTGTTAATTTACTGTGAAGAGATATTTACAGGAACAATGTGGATGAAATGTCACTGTTTTGCTCTCTAGTTCTGTGGTACTTCTCCCTCTTCAATTTGTAGCAAAACACTGTTGCACAGTGAGGCTTTTTGAATGTCTTACCTCTGTTAACAACCTCATTTAAAGGGAGAGCAGCAATTTCTGTAAAATAAATTCATTTAGATATGCAATAAAGACTATGAAGTGAAGGTCAAATCATGATCCATTGTCAGTGGATGAAATTATAATTGTCATTAGCTTCAAAAATAGAGCTCAGTATTTGGCACATGCTTTAAAACCTCTTTGCTTCCAGAAGAGAGTTCCTTTCTTCAGGCATGATGCAAAGCCCATGTGCTACAGTCCATAATAATTTCATATTAAACTTACACTTGTCTTTTACATCCAGAGTTTTGAATTTGGAATTGCACTTACAGCAAGCTCAACTGTGAAAAATTCTGTTGGGTAGAATGGGCAATGTCATTACAAACCCTTAGAGAAGACATCAAATTATCTTTCACCACTATTTAAGCCAGCAAGATGGTTACATACATAGTAAATCCAGAATAAACACATTTTTAATCAGTGTAGAAAAGTAAGTCCTCAGGTGTTTTGCATATTAATCTAAATGTACAGCTTCAAATTCTCTACCAGACTTGAGCTAAATGGAAATGAGTCCTTTGGAACAGGAAGGGGAAATCACATCACTTGTTTCAGGATGTACCTCCCAGGAGACTGGCATGCTCCATGGCCTGAGCTTTGGAAGGTCTTTGGCTGCTTGAGTGGGAGAGGGGGAAGAAGGGAGGGAAAGAATAAAATTGTTTTCCTTATTAGGGTTATAAAGAGGAAATCATCTCAATTTTCATTGTTTTCAGTCCATTTCAGGTTACCTGAGTTTTTTAGCATTGTTTTTTATCCTAATAAAACCTCACTGATTTCTGCATTTTTAGAAAGTGTAATTTTTTAGAATTATTCAATTTTAGATAAATACACACATACATATATGCACACACACACACACACACACACACAGCATTACAAGATTTAATAAACCATTGAAAAGGTTTGTATTATAGTCCTCAAATATTCACAGATGCTGGAGGCAGTAAGGAGGTTTTCTTGAAAAGAGTGACAGGAGTTTTCATTTTCTGAAAGGCTGAAAAGAGTAGCATTCCTATAACTGGGAAAAAAGTAATGTAATTGTAGGGTAGGATTAGATTTTTTTTTAAATGAGTAAAAAAGTATTACTTTCTCTTTAGGTCAAATTCTTTTTTTGCCAACCACTTTGAAGACTTACAAAATCCCATGTTCATATTAATGTATATAGTAATATTTTTTTAATATATATGATTAATAAAAAATATCCTCAGAAATTAATTCTGATGGGATTAATTACTTCTTTCTTCTACTTAATGATAATTTATCACCAGGAAAAAGAAAATGAAATGAGACAGTTAAAGGACCTACTTTTCAAGAAGACACAGGAGTTAAAAGAGCAGAATGATAAGGAGAAGATTGTTCTGGCAGAAATTGAGGGAGGTCAAAAATCACTTAAAAATCTCAGGAGTCGACTGCGCAAACTTGACACAGATCTGTTAAAGCAACAAGAATTAATATATAACCAGGTAAAATGGTAATGTATTTTCATACTATGTTTGTTTCTTGAGTCTACTGATACACATTGCTTGAATTCTGTAATCTTTAACAGTTTTCCATTTTGGAAATGTTATGCAGTATCATTTGAAGTCTGCATTTATTTCTGTTTCTAGATCTACAGATAAAATAGAAATTACTGAAACTTGCCAAAGTATCACCTACATTTTGCACTTGGGTGTTTCATTAGTTTTTGGATCTGCTGCTTTTCCCACTAATTCTTAAAATCCATTCTTGACTTTGATCCCTCTGAACCACAGACACCTCAGGGTATATTTTTAAAGCAATACAAGAGGTACATGCCAAAATCCTGTTATTTACTAATTGGATTATGTGCATATTTCCTATGCACCACTTTGAAAATTTGCTCTTTTGTATCAGCATCCACTGACAGCAACAAGATGGCAACTCCATTGTAAGCCTCCCTACAGCAGCCTGTGCTGAGTGTGCTTTGTTACTCTTCTAGAAGATTACCCCAAACCATCACTGCTCATCAGTCATCTAAGATATTTTGCTAATGAGGTCTAAAAGCCAGAAACTATTATAAAAACAATAGCTTAATTGGGTGACTGTCCTAAAGCCAACATTTAGATCCAAGTTTATTGCTTATCTCAGACTATTAATTCTCTTCAAATTTATTTTAACAGGATTTTTATATTCAGCAAATACAGAGACGGCTGTCACGGTTAGAAGGGGACATTAATGCTGATGAAAAACAAGTTTTGGAAGGAAAAGTTGCTGAACTTAAGAAAACCTTAGAAGGAAAGAAAAAGGCATACGACGTTCTACAGTCACTGTACAGGAAACTTCAGGTACCTTCCTTAGAACATTATTTTTATTGTGTATCATTTGGAAACCTCAGCCAATGAAATAGATTGAGTCTTAGGAATTAACAAGTTGGTATTAGACTAAAGGGTATCTGAACTTAGTGGAAACCAGGTGGAAAACTCCATAAATTCCCTTTAACTTCCAGAAAAGTAGATTACTACTGCCCAAGTGAGACACCTTGGCATGAAGAAAGTTTGAATGTCAGACAGACAAGCTGAGCTTTCACCAGCATGTGACTGACTGCTTGTAAATGTCTTTGTCATTAGACTCATGCAGAAATAGGAGAATGCTGATTTTTAAAGCTATGACTTTTATAGTTTTCATAAATTTGTAAGTACAGTTGCATTTAAAATTGTCAGAAGTCCCCACGGAGCACTCTGCATGAGGTCATGCCATGCAGTTTGCAGAGCAGCATATTGGTCACGTCATTTGGATTGATAATTCCTGGTTCCAGGACTTAAATACAGCTCACTTAAAATTAACTGGTAGCTTTTGTTGCAATGTTCATTCATTGAAATGAGTTCAATATAACTTATTTTGAAACAGAATGATATCCAAATAACCAAGAGAACAATTGATAAGACAAGAGAAGAAATGAGTGGTTTGGTAGTGAAGATAGAAGAACTAACTCTTTTCAATGAGAGATCACTTCAGGAGTTAAAAAAAGCAAAACACATTAAGCAGGTACAGTGTTATTTTGTAACTTTACTAGTACAGGACACTCTTGTTTGTTTGGGGTGTCATCTGCCTTCCACAGTGCTACATCATTACATCCATACCTACACTTTCTGTAGTTTTCTGATTTACACTTCTTTCCCAAACTATGAAGTCATTACTACCATCTTGCTAGGCAAAATGTTGCTTCTCTTCTCTACACAGCTTAAAGTTTGATTAAATATCAATTTAATCCCACATTAGTTATACTGCAATATCTACCAGGTCAGAGGATGTTGTAAAAAACAATTATCTTTAAAATAGAAATTATATTTACTGTTCAGGGATTACATAACACTGAATTTTTTACTCTTGATCTGTGATGCCTACTAGTAAGTTTGGCACAGTATTGTTAATAAAATAGAAGAATTTTTTTCCAACACATGGTTTGAATTAATTTATATTCCAGTGTAAGGAATTAGAAACAAAGTGTAAATCCTTTCCTCACATTTTGATAAGCAGAAAAATACAATTCCCACTCCTCCAGGTATTGCACAATTTTTTTTCCTACAGAAAGCTTTAGCCTTTCTAAAGGAAGCACTAACCTAGGAGAAAAAAGCAGAGTCTAAATAGCAGGGAGAGTTTTGCCTTTGACTTAAGTGGTTCATGCCCTCTTCAATGAAATCTCCTTCCCTAAACATGGAACTTTTTGGGGGATAAATTCAGGGGAACAAAAGAAGCTGATGACCTGAAAGTACTCGGACAAAAATTGCTTGAGTTGGAATCTTATGAGATTTAAAAGAATGATTTAATGTGTTTGCATGCTAATGAAGTTCACCACTTGCTGCTTTTCATAAGCTTTGGTACATATAACATTTGCTCATGTAACAACATAATTTGCAGGCCTACAGAATCTAGAATATACTCTAAGACAGTTTTAATGGTTTGAGCGAGATATCAGCTGCTCCAGAAAGCTCCTTGTAAGGTCTCTTGTTTTAACACACACCACCTAAATGGAAAAGAAGGAAGGAGAAGTAGAAGGAGAAGTAAATAATCCAAAACTCAGCCTAAATTAGAAAGTCTGATGAATATGTATAAAACCATTCAGGAAACAATCTACCCCTGTCATAGTCACCATGTTAAACTGTTGACAAATGAGAAAATGACAAGATTTTTAAATGCAGAGCAAAATAAGTGTTACAGTTGTATATATATTAAAGATAAAATAATCTATAGATATTAACTTACTAGCTTATAAACAATCTTAATTAAAAAATGATTTCTTATTTTGATATCACTTGGCACTTATTAGGAGATGATGGTTGAAGACAATCTCTTAAAAATAGAACTGAAGCGCCTTCAAAATACTCTGTGTAATAAAGCAGAGAAAGTTCTAACATTGGAAAAACAACAATTGGAGTTAAAGAAAGTCATAGCAGAAAGAACTGAGGAAATCAGGATCCATAAGGCAATGCTGGATTCCCAGATAAGAATGCTGGATCAGGAACGGCATCGCATGAGGTAACTGCTCTTACAGAAATTAAACTTGTAGCTTTGACTGAGTACGTTTTTGATGGGGACTTACTAAAAAGAGAAGCATTTTACTCAGCTTCACCATTAGAGAAATTGAAGATTAAATAAATCTTGCTCAAAGTTATCTACCAAGACAGCTGAGGCCAGCAAGAGACCCCGTCTGTGACCTCCAAGCTGCAGCTTTAACCCCTCGGTGAACAGGAGATCAGTGGCCTCAGCAGAAGTGAGAGGAAACCTCAGCCATAGGCATCTTTTTACAGTAAACACTGTGTGTGTGACCCTGCCTTTTTCCAAATAACCTGGACATGTGAAACCGTGTGTCTGGAGGTATGCCAAAGTATATGAAACAGAAAAGTTGCTTTTAAAGAGCTTTTAAAGCTCTTGCTCCCAGCTTCTTGATAAAACTGGAATTTCTTTGATTCAAACAGTAAGATTGGTTTGCTTTGTGGTGTATTTTGTTTGGTTGGGCTTTTTCTTCCTTTTAATTAATAAGCTTTCCAGAATGTATTCTATATAACAAATTAAATCTTATTAATTACATATGCACCCTCTTACAGAGCAATTTCATAGAAATAACATTTCCCTCCAATTATAATCAGTCCAAAGTATCTGGGAAGGTTTTAGCCCTGAAATCCCAGTATCTAGATTCAGCCAAAACTGAGCACTTCAGCAGCTGAACTGCCCTGCTGACCACAGCCCTCACAATGGGAATTGGAGTGATTTAGTGTGACTGAGAGCACCTTTGCTGTTGGGTGCTTCACAGAGCCTGATCTGGGGCTATTCCCAGCTGCTCCTCACTCTCATCCTGCAGTGGGAATGGGAAGGTACCTTTCAGTAGGAGGCAGCTGGGGCAGCTCTGGAAGTAGAATGCCCAACCTGTAAATTTGGGGAAGGACTGTGGTACCAGCCTCCCAGGATGCAGTGATCTGAGATGTGAAAACAGATTTGACTCCATTTAGAACTGGAAAAAGCACATAGGTAACCAGAACAAGGGATGTTTGTGGCTGGGAGAACACAGCAAATCACCAAGACCTGTAGCAGCACAATTCCTGCTACAGGCTGCTGGAATAACACCAGGAATTTAAACTGCTGCAGCAAGAACTGCTCACAAAACACTACCAGACAAACATGTTCTCAACCCATTTATTTTCTCCCTGAACAAATCAGTGCTGAATTTCAAGATCGCCTATGGAAAATTGATAAACTGAAATGCAAATATGAAATGTTTACTTTTTCCATGATGCCACCTGAAGGAGAGGAGATGAAAAGTCAAGCCTACTATGCAATTAAGGTATTTTATCAACATCATTCGTTATAATTCAATTATTTAAGCTATAGATTTCCCTGGGCTCTTAGAAAAACCTCCTTGCCTGCTGCCTACTTTGAGCCTAATTGTTTTATGTTATCTGACACCATTGGTTATTTAAAAGGTACAGTAATTTCACATGAATTTATGGAGCCTAATTTTGAGCAGCTTGAAAACTTCACTGTTCATTAATTTACAAATACACAAGAATTAGTGGTCAAGTGATATTCCACTATGAACTGAAAACAACTTCATGAGAATTTCACATGACCTTAAATTCTTCTGTCAGAGTTATTTCCAGGTAATTTTTTTTACCATATGGGATTTACACCTTGAAGAAAGTTTTCCTTCCACTTACCCATCACCTATGTATACTTCAGCTTTTCACTGAAAAAAAAAAGAGAAAATCAGTCTTTATCCAAATTGCAATATCCTGGTTCTTGAACAAGTATCTGTTTGTTTTAGTCTCCACAAATTCTCTGATTTCCTGTTAAATCAACACACTTCCCACCTGTGACATTGGCTCTGAAATTCATCTTATTCTTACTCTTCGATGTTAAATTTCTTCCTGATGGTATTTGTGCTATTGTGAGATCCAGGACAGCAGGAGGCCCTCTGCAGAAGCCTTGAGATCACTGTGGGTGTATAAAATATCCTCTACCTGTGATGATTTTTCATGATAACAGATCTTCTAAGGGACTGTAGAAAATACTTCACCAGCTAGCTGTTTTTTAAATCTACTGGTCAGAACAATGTGGAGTTACAAGTGACTAATTCCCCAACTTGTATGGATTTATTAATATGGATTATTTAATCCATAATGAAATGCACATGGATGACACCTCCTAGAACTTGAATACTGTAAATTACTCCTCCTTCCAATTCCCTAGGCACCCAAATCTCAGTTCAAGTGGTTTTAACCCCTAAATATTGCTGTATAGTATTTTCTGTATAATTATCTTAATATGTGCAGTCACCTAAAATACTGGGTTTGCTTTCAGGCTGCACAGGAAAAGGAAGCACTTCAACAAGAAGGTGATGATTTGGATGCAAAGATCTGCAAAGCTCAAAAAGAAATCGCAGCTATGGAAAACAGTTTGTGTGTGCTTAAAAACTGGAACAGAAACTACAAAAACTCTTTCAAGGCAGCCTTTGAGACAAGTATGTGAAATAGAAATTAGATAGAAAATAGAACTTAATTCTAAATTATACTTATTATTTAACTTTTGTGCCCTCTGCTGGCTTTGGAACCAGTAGCTCTTAAATCGTTCTCTCTAGTGAAGTCAGTTACCTTTTCACATTGATTTGGAATTGGTAGGATAATATTTTAAAACCCCTCATACCTTGAGGCACTGAAATACTGCCAACACAAATATAGTAATATTCTGAAAGGCAGTTATTTTCAAGTGAAAATTGAGTTGTATGAACAGCGATAATGCTGCTTCATTGTTTGGGATAACAGGTGAGGAACTTGAGGAAAGATTGAAACTAGAAAAGGACAAAAGGGATGCTGATGAAAAATACAGACACAAACAAAGAAAGATCAAGGAACTTCAGGAAAATCTCCAGGTAAAATACAAGTAAAGTTCCAGTCAAACAAGACTGCAGCATGTAGTGAACTCCATGCATGTCATCCTAGAAGAATAATAGGAAATTGTGGTACAATTTTTTTCCTGCTCTTTTATTAAGATATGATTTTTAAAAGGCTTTACATCCCCTTTCAAAAAGTGAGTGATTATTTGAATTTTCTTGAACCACATCAGAACTTCAGGTGTTCAGTCACATAGAGTTAGGAGTTTCAGAATCTCATGTGCACGGACAGCTGCTCTTCTGGCAAGCACTAAAGCAGCTGTGTTCATGTGCAGCCCACACCACTATTGTACCATCCTGTCCACCACTGCAGATTAAAATCCACACAGCCTGGAACCTCTGGCATCTACATCCCAGGATTCTGTCTAGAACAGAGTCAGTTTTATTAGCTCTGAAGGTGCCTCAGTTAAACAGGATTCAATTAGATGACTTGCAACTTTGCAGGCTGAGCACTAAATGCAGGCAAATGAGAGCTTGTGTTTTCAGGCTCCAATAGCAAGGACTCACTCATGGTTCCTCTGGTTATCAAAAAGCCACTTGGATCTTAAGAGAAGAGCAACACTTAATTCTGATGTATGACATTTCAGTTATAAATTTATTAGGCAGAAGAAAGCAAAGGCACGTGGTCCTGTTCCACATGGCTGTTCTAAGCCCCGAGTCACTGCCTGCAGTCACCAATCACTCCTATTGCTTATTCTACCACTACAGGACATAGCTCTTATTTCAGAGGTGGTGTTTCTTAAGATCTTCATCAGGGACTAAGTCCTGGAATATAATGAGGTGTTAACAGCAAACTCATTCCTGCCTTTTAATTTATTAAACTTTTATTTATTTATTAATTAGAAACCCCAGCTTCCCTTATGGAGCAGATTTTATTCATTCCAATCAAAGGTATCCTTATTTTCCTACAGAAAACAATGTTGGGGTTTTTTTAAGGATAGCTTACACTGGGTAAATTGGCAGGGTACTAAGTAAATAGTTTGTAACTACTATAAGATAATTCTGAAAAGACATACCTTCATTACTGTAACTTCATTAACAGTACCTTTAAAAGAGATGAATATTACCGGGAAGTTTCTTTTTCCAAGTCTGTATCCACAAGTTGGACTGACAGAAAGTTTTGTGTTCACATTAGCACTAATTGTTTGAGTTAAATTTAAAAACAAGTAGTAATGACAACAGACACAAATAGAGAAAGAGAAAGGATACCAAACCTGCTTTTTAAACTACTATTACTGTTCAAATGAATTTGCAGAGCATGCAACAACACTTTGATATACTACAGAAGCAGCACGCCCTCTTGGAAGAGAAAAAGAAGGAAAAACAAGCTCTTATTTTGCAGCTCAAGAAAGACATTGAAGAACAGAAGCCAAAACTACAGAGGGTTATAAAACAGGTTTGTGTTTTTATTGATGAGAACTTCTTCCTTTATAGCGATAGACAGTAATATGGGTTAATCTCTGTGGTTTTAACTTAGCAGGGGTCTGAAAAAGTGTTGTGTTTGTATAAGAATAATGCTTTAAAAATATTTGTGTTAAGTGTTCCAAACTATCCAGAGAAATTCAGTCTCAGAGAGAAGATGGGACAGAAACACTGGAAGAGAAAGACATTCATCTTCGTGAACTGAAAGGCTTCAACAGAACTATCAATCAAGTGATAGCTGATGTTCTAGAAGCAAATCCTGGTTTAACTGCTGCCTTTCAAATGTACTTTGACAAGGTGAGCTTTCCAGTTAACTGCCACCAAAATCTTCAGTGAGAGCTCCTGCCTATTACTGAGTGTCTTTCAAGGACAACTCACAATATGGGAAAACCTGCTTTCAACATCTCTTCAAATGCCCAGCACTAGAAATGCTCCTGACATCCCTTTCCTATTATACAACCATCAAGTCAACTTGTTTTTTCTTTCCAAATTTTCTAGTTCAATTTAGAGCTTCCTACAGCTGCTTCTCCCAGTGGTAGTCAAACTTCTCAGTCCCCACAGAGCTCACTACATCCTACCAGGTAAATTTTAATATTCTTGGGTTCTTTTTTTTTTTTTAAGATCAAGTTTAAACCAGCAAAATTAGTCCCTAACTAAAAGACTTCTTTACTCTGGAAGGTCATCTCAATTGTCTTAATACTGAAGATTCTGTAAAAATGTTCTCCTTACTCTCTCCTTTAAGTTTACATTTTCCTAGCACATGAGGAAGTTTACTTCAGCATCCATATCAGTTTAGAAAATCCAATAATTACAGAGTAATTACATTACTGTGCTCTAACTAAAAAAAAGGGGTTTGATGTTATGAAAGCACAATTTTGAACCACATTTCACCCTTGGTAGTGTGAACACCCCTTCCTAATTAAATAGAGAAGATATAGATGCTTTTACTGGGACCATCTTCCCCTGTTCAAGGTATGCTCTCTTAGAGTCTGGGCTGTGCTGACTGAGTTAGGATCCAACATTGCCAGGGGTTGGATCCCTAAAGCCACTTAGTGATGGTGGCTACAGAGATCTTTTAGGGGCTTTCACCTGGAATCAACATGGCTACTGGGTGGCTTCGTTGTGAGCCACCCTTGGCAGCTGTTTTAGATGCAGGGATTTCTGTATTCTAATTAGTAAATTTTTATCTTTCAGATTCCCTGGTAGAAAAACTTCAGCCTCTAGCCAGCCTTCATCAGCCAGAGTGGTGGAGCTGACCTTGCCTATCCCCACCCCTGAGGAAGCAGCAGCTCTTGGCTCACACCCAGCCAGCAGAGGCAGCACCTCCGGCATTTCGGAATGCAAGAGGCCTTAAGGCATTTTTTGAAGGCCACACTCGTTGAGATTTCATAATTTCTGCAACTAACTTATACACATGGAGTTACCTGGAGATCTTGCAGCTGAAGTACAATTGTCATTGTGTGGTTCTGCCACCCACCTTTGCAGATCTCCAGGTAAACTCTGCACACTTCTCTTTAGCAGCGCAGCTGCTGCCTCCAAGCGCTTGTAAAACAAATCCCCACCAAAGCCCAGACCAAGGGCTCACCCTTGAGCTTACCTAGACAATAAATGGTGTTGCAAAACTCGCTCTTCAAGTTGGGTTTTTGGGTTTTTTTTACATTACTCAGAGAACATGCAATAAACTTGCCTTCACAAGACACGGCAGGGTTCCATGGAGTAGACAGCACGTGTAACAGTGCACCAGGATGAAACATCCCAGCAACATTCACAAAAACCCAGACACAGAAAAATTTAGAAAAATTTAAAAAATTTAATGATCAAATGGGCTATATACATTGATGGCACATGACTCCCTCTTCTATAGCTGGAAGTTAAGTTTGATAGAAGAATATCAACAGTCAGTAGTACCCCAGGGCCAAGGAAAACCAAGCCCAGCTGTTGTTAAAGTGCATATTTGAGCACAGCTAACCACACCTGGGGTATCAAGGGATTTCAGCCCATCAGAATATTGTACAAGAACACCTCCAATTAAGAGCACAGGAAACTTGTATTTTAAATAATAACTGATATTTTATGTAAGATATTCTTCCATCTCTTTCCACTACATGATGTTTTAGAATTCTTTGACATTCTGAAATGTAGAAAAAATTCTGCCTTTGTCTCACTCTGTATTTCCTCACAAGATACTAGTTAAAAGTTCACATAACTACACTCATCCAAGTAGTGTTTTCTCAGGTACTTCACTGTTTCTTCTGCTTACTTCCCTTCTCCCTCTCAAACTCAGCTATCTGATTGAATATGTTAACTAAGTTCTGAGGCAGATTTCTTCTAACACCACTTTCTGCTTGTTCTGTACCATTTAATGACACTTCTTCATCTGGTTCCTTTGTTTTATCAGTCTCTTCATAACTTCTTTTTCTATTCTTAGACTCACTTTCATTTTTATGCTGCCTGTCACTATCATAACCTTTGTCACCTTCATGTGAGCAGCTGCTAGAATATGACCTGTACCTCCACCCTGACCTGCCAGAATAGTCAGACCCTGGGGACATGTAATACCTGTCTTGACCTGAGCCATGTCTCTTGAACTGCTCTCTTCTCCACTCTCCATCCCTTTCAAATCTCCTGTAATAATGCATCCTGGGTTTATAATAATTTGATTTATGATACGAACCTGAAGGACCCCTCCAACTGGAGAAAAATCTCTCTGGTTTACTGTGTTTTTCAGTTTTGCTATGACTTGGCTGACTTCTGGAACTACTGTAAGAATCTCTTGAATCTTCAGACCTACCTCCAAAAGTGTCTTCATCATCACCTGAAGTCCTCGAAAAAGAACAGTGTCTGTCTTTCTCTTTTACCTCCATTTTTGGGCACGCTACGCTGTCCTGCCTTTCCAGCAGCTTTTCCACTTCAAAACTTTGGTTAAGAAAGGAAGCAGAGGTATCAGCTGGAGGGGAATACCACTCCTCTTTCCTATTCTGATCTTTATAATGGGAAGAAGCTCTAGATGAGCTTTTTTTGGAGCTGCGAGCAGACTCAGATCTATGCCGACGCTTTTTCCTACGTTTCTTGTGATCAGAGGAAGAGGAGGAAGAAGAAGCTGATACATCTGACGATGAATCGCTTGACGATGAGGAGGAGGAGGAGGAGGAAGATGAAGAGGAAGAAGAGGAGGAGGAAGTCGATACTTTCCTTTTCTTCTTCAACCTAAAAAAATAATTAACCTGTGAGATAACCTTCAGTGTCAGGCAAAAACTACACATAGAAAGCAAATCTGCATACCGCAGCTTGGACTGTAAGGTGGGAACTGGGCCTGACTGGCAAGACAATTTCAAATGTTATTTCTTCAAGATTTAATCAATTGAAAATTTTGTTTACAAAAGACCTCTTTCCCCATTTCACACAGCATTTCGCTTTGCAAATATGTGACATTGCAAAGTATTCCTTAAACAACTTCCACGCACATCTCCATTAAAGGCTGTATGCACTAAAGCATACTATCCACAAAAACATTCTGGGGAAAGAGCAGCTTACCCAGGGAGAAGTTCTCCCCAGCTTGTTGGTTGAGATGGATTGCTCACTGTCTCATCTGCACTTAGTGCCACATAACCAGTACACTGAATGGAACAGTTACCTTTTTTCTTCTTTTAAGAGCTTACGCAATTTTTCTGCGCTTGTTTCTATTTTCTTTGCTTTCTGTCTCTCTTCTTTGGCAGCTTGTTTCTCCCTCATTTCCAAAGATTTCTTTTTTGAACCCGAGCATCATAGAAAAGATTACATTAGTAGTGTTAACACGGGTATTAGCCCCCATTCAACCCCATCCAAACATATACACCAGGAATGTTTTACCAGGATTTCCAGAAATGAATATTGTTCAACATTGACCAAAAATGAATATTGTTCAGGAATTTGGTATTGGCCATTGTGACAGGTTTATATTTAAGAACCATATTGCAGTTTTTATTCCATTAAAAAGATATTTGACCAGTCATTGCAGTGGTAGCCATGATCCAGCACACCAGGAAGCATAGAGCCCAAAAGTTATAGATAGAATATGCAAAAAAATCCCCAATATTACCAATATGTCAAAAAATAAGGAAAAAAAAACAAACCCCAACAACCGAAACAGAATTTGAGGGAAAGTGTCATCATTATTGTAGTTTACAAGAGAAACATGGCAGAAAGCAGTTGCAGACAATTCATGTTGGCCGTGTTTGTATACAAACCGTTTTGTAACAATTTCACAGAGCAGTTTGATGCATAGTTTACGTAAGAAATCAAGTTCCAGGGGTTTGGTGGTGATGAGCAGCACCAGACGGCAGGCACAGCCACAACAGTTCCGTTCAGAGGGAAATGCATTGGAGAAAAACACATAATCAGTATTACAGGAAAACACACTGCAGTTGTTTCAGCCATTCTACACAGCAGGGACAGTATTAGATTCATCTTCTAAGTTACAGGTAAATGCAGGAGAGCATCTAAGTACATAAATAATCCTTAAACTACTTAAGTCCATAAGAGATCAGACTTCTGCCACTTACAGCCCTACAGAGTTGCTCTATTCAGATTGAGCAGGAAGTCTGATGGTGGTTTTCAAACCTCAGCAACTGTCTTAACAGCTGTAATAAAGGGAACCCTTCACTGCAGCCAAGGCCATGCACAGCAACAAACAACAGCTGTCATATTCTTTATCTGCTGCATCAGTGACTGCGGGAGAATGTCAAAGGAACAACATTTATCTCCCTACTTGCTGAGAATATTCTTCATGGTTTTAACTGACAGCTCTTTCTCAAGCAGCCAAATGCAGGTACAGCTCAAATAACGTACACCCCTTTATCTCTGCTGCAGCTCAGTTTTATCAGATTGTCCTATCTCCTCTTCCCCCTTGTTTCCACACATCCTGTCAGCATTATGGCTCCACCAACTGAAGAACTGCTGACTAAGGCCATCTACCCCAGCCTGTGTACATCCTCACATGCAGAAGCACAGAACAACACAAGCCCGTTCCTCAGTGCTCTGTTTTACTCTTTGACCCACTCTAGAAGACAACACAAGCGAAGGAGGTAAATAAAAGGGAAAAAAGATGACAACTCAGATTAGCACAGAGACCCAGCAGGCTCACCTGGGAAACATGCTGTGTGCAAGGGAAGAGAGAAAAAAACCACCAGACAGCAGAGGAGAAAGCTGAGCTATTCAAACTGTCTGCCCGCCCACCCTCCACATCCTACTGTTTTCCTTTAAATTAATTTCCCTCTCAAGTGAGCTTCCTGTGCCTCGGCTTTGCCCGGTGTTACCCTCTCTAACTACCCCACGGACCAAGGGTCCTGCCAGACTATGGTAACAATCTTTGTTTGGCTTGCAAAAGTGTTTACACTCTGAACATTTGCCTTCACAGAATGCTTTAAATTAACCTCATTAATCATGCTGTGTGATGGGATATTCATATCCCTGCTTTGCTCTTTCCCTGTCTCCACTGTCTGGCATTTCTTTACTGACCCGAAACAGTGGAGTCACCAAGAGGTACCTTTCTTCTGGTAGGTACAGCCATAATGCTCACTAGAAAACATTTACTGTGGAGTAGGGAAGCAGAGAATAAGACAAACCATCAATTTAACCCCTCCCTGTTGAAAGGATTTAATATGATTTTTGATGTTCATTTATTGTCACCGAGAGCACCATATGAAAAGAAAGTAAAGAATCACCTGCATGTGCTTACGGAGTTTTGTTAAGGCCTCTTCTGCTTCCTGAAAAGTCTCATCCAAGCTTAAGGCTTTTTTATAATAATTTTCAGCATTTAGCAGTTTCTCTTCCTCTTCCAACCTAAAATAAAAGTGGTAATTCATATACAGTTAGGACACAGATTTTGACAGCTATTTCTTATTTTAGGGCTTTTTTATTTGCACCAAAACAGTATTTCTGATCTTATCATCTCCTAATTCTGACCTGTAACATTATTACTTGAAATATCAATTCCAGTTTCAAAAATATTGTCTCTCTTTTCTTAACACAGGGCTTAGAGAAATCTGTTCCCTGAATATTCACAACTAAAATTTTGCATTAGAGTGGGTCACCGATATTTCAGCAGTGTAACAGAGCGTAGTTTTGTTACAAAACTTAAAAAAAACCAAGCAAACAATCCTCAACCTTTTGGAATATATTCAAACAATTCACAAGGACTTTATGCAAGCTTGGTTGGTATTCTACCAGTGAAAGGGTATCAAGGACTAAAAAGGATATCGAGGATTAAACCTCAAATATTTTGCCAGGATGTTAACTGGGACAGAGGACAAAGTGTAAACCAATTACACAAGGACGGATATTTCCAAGGACTTTTATTTTTCTTTAAGCATATAGCCAGGAAGGAAAGGTGCCATTCGTGTCCCCACTAGAATGGTATTACAAAAAATATTATGGACAAACTTGTTAACAACCAACCAAACTCATGAGCCCAACACTTACTGCCCTCCTCTTTCCACAAGGGTCTGACACAGATATTTCCTCGCATTTCTATGGGTAGGACAATTTTCTAAAGCAATTTCAAAATCCCCTATGGCTTTGTTCAGACTTCCTTTGGTTGCATACCTAGAACAACAGAAAGTTGCTTATGAAATAGTGATGCTTCTCTTTCACAAATGGGGAATAAAGTTAAAGAAGCAGACTTACAGAGCTCCACGTGCTACCAAAGCTTCAACATTTTGTGGATCGATTTCCAAAGCCTTGTTGTACTCATTCATGGCTTCCACGTGGCGCCCAACCTTAAAATAATCCACCCCGGCTTTTACACTGGAGAAAAAATATTTAGAAAACAGTGTGTACAGTTAGTCTATGCAGATTGTTCTGTTACTAATAAATTATGATTGCAAACAAGGGGACAGGTGAAAACCTGACCTTGTTACTGTGTACTTCACATTGGCATTTCAGTTTGGTGATATTGACATCATTCCACAAAAATGTACTCTCTTTAACCCAGTATCTTAAGGCACTCGAGAGCATTTCTGCACAGTGCTACTATATTACATTGTTTTCCATTTATGGAATTATTCTAAGCAATTTTCTGCACAAAACTATGTGTGACCTACCACCATTAACCTTGACCAGGCTTAATTATATCCAAAGCTAAAAATCCCCATTAGAGCGATGGCACAAGGTGACATGGGCAGATGGTACACACTCAAACCAGCTCATCTCACACAAATATCCTGGGGTTTTACATTTCAAATTACCTGAACACTTCTTGCACATTTTCCAAGAGATTAACTTATTAAAAGAGAATTGAAATAAGCTGGTTTTCAGAAAAATTAATTACAGACTTTTTTTTTTAATTAAAATTTAATTTAACATTATAAGCAACCTTTTCTGAAATCAATCAACATTGCAAATACACTGCCTTAAGTAAAAGCAAAAGTAAATATCCAGGGCTGCTGCTTCATTTAACCTTCCAATGACAGCAAGTGCACTTGTTAGACCTACAATCTAAGGCTTAAATTACTTGACAAGTATGAGGTGATTCAATACTAAATTATAAAACAGAAATTTGTGTGCTTGGTGTTGTCACAAATTTGCTCTCAACTCTAGAATGGGTCAGGATATTAAAAGTATTCTAAGAACAACTCCCTTAAGCCCAACACACATTTTGGAACTGAATCTCGGGACTTTATCTGTCACATTCCCATTGGCAGGTAGGTTTATTTTCAGTAAGATCCTGGTTGCATTGCTACACAACATGTGCTCTCTTTGCAGAAATATAATCTGTAACCCAACCTAACAACAAGCTTTGACAAGGAGAAGTACCACATACCATTTCAAGGCCCAAGATGCAGACTGCTTTTTCCTCAAGGCAGGGGCAAAATCTTCTTCACTGAAATTTTTACTTTAAAGGAACAAAAAAATAAAAAATCAAGCTGGCTGTCTGAGTCTATAAAGTTATGCTTTCAGTATGCAGTGCAGCTGAAATAAACTGAAATATAATTTGTCCATGCCTTACTGCTCTCCCTCAGTCAGGTCTGTTCTTTCCTACTTCTGAAATCTCTTTTAAGGCTTAAATTACTCAAGTGCTGAACTCACTCTACAAGTGCAGTATATTTAACAAAAACATACAAACTGCTTTGAGCCTAATATACATAGGGGTCACAAAATCAATCATTGCATATATTTGACTCTTATTTTATGAAAGGGTCAAGCCTATTACTAAAATAAACTTTGTGAATAAACGCCTGTCAAAACACATTAAAACCCAAACATCCTGCATTTCAATCCACAGATGCTGACAATAATTACACCCTAAATTCCACAAGTATCTGATATCAAACATTGTGTGCGGTAAGGTGTCCTGCTTATTCAGAGGAACAGGATTTCAAATGCAAATTTTTTACTCTAGAGGAGTTTGCTGTTAAATATTTAAGGATGTGTATGCTGCAGTCATGCAAGTCAAACTGTAAAAGGTTTAAGTGGTCTAGGAGTCCCACTCACAAGTCTATTTCCATGGATTAGAATAATCTCCACAGAGCTACAGGAAAGGAACAATGTAAAAATCACTTACATTTGAAGACTTCTCAGCAAAGACGGTGGATTTGACTCACTTAGTCCCAGTTTTTCTGCTAAATATTCAACTAATGATGGATTAGCAAATCCTGGGGAACGATGCAAAACCTCTTCGAATGTCTCTCCTGTGTTGGCAACTTCCAGGCTTCGCCTTAAAAACAGCACCAACGTACACAAATGAGACCTCAGGCCCTGTACCCTATTTCATCACACTTATGTTCAGAATAAAAATGCCTATATGACATCTGTATTACTGCTCACAAACTGCTCTCTTCTACAGCAATGTATTTTCCTGCTATCTACCAACCCTTATGTCCTTTACCCCAAGCGAGCTTCTGAAACCTATTTGGGCACCTGAGCCTGTATCGTCAAAGGACATACAAAAACATAAATATCACAGACAGCTGTGTCCACATCTTCTAAGGGGAATTTTAAAACATTAAGAATTCATATTCCTGTCTCCAAAGGTTTCGGGGATTTTTTATTTGTTTGTTAGCACAGTCCAAAAGCAACAGATATTTCACCAAGCTTTTTGCTCTCCTTATATTTATGGAAAGAAGCTAAAAAGGGAACCACACCTACACACCCAGACACAAGGATGCTAAAGAGAGGAACAACAAGGAGCATGTGATCACCCAATTAAATCAGAAAGCCCACCAAGGAGTTGAAGGGACAGCCAGCCTGTCAGAGATGCTCTTCAGACAGCCTGAGCGCGCCCAGCAAGCGCAGCCAAACAGCACATCCTTACTTATAATGCAGTGGGAAGTCATCGGAGGTGATCACGCCCAGTTTGGTACTGGAAAGGTTGGGTGGAAGAGCCGAGCTGTACAGCGACACCGCCAGCTTCTCGTGGTAACGGTCGACGTCCTTGAGCGCGGCTGCAGAAATAACAGAGGGAAGGGCAGAATTACAGAAACGGCTCAAACCCAAAGAGACAAAGCGATCCCTGACAACTTCTGCAGCCACTCACCTCGAATAAGGTCTCCAGTTTGATAATAAGACAGAGGATCTCCATGGTTGCTTTGAGGAGGTACATCCCTCACAGGACACAGGGCCTGCAACAGGACAGAGGAGGAATGTCAGAAATGAAGCCGTAGGGCTGGGGGTCTTTTCCTCTCCAAGATCAAGCCAATAAAAGATTATCTTAAGCTTAAGGCACGTAAGAACTGCAATTCTTAAAATATGGCTTGGTTTTCAAGTAAAAATCCATGCATCCACAAATGATGAATTTTTCCACCCAATAACGTGGATCACAGCATAACTGAGCAAAGTATTACAAGCTGCCCATAAAGTCAGACACTACCCACCATCCTAAAGCTGTTTCACCTTCATATGTTCCACGCCATTAAGAGATGCAAAAGGCATCTCTTTTGCAACTTTGTTGCAAAAAGGCAACAGATGTCAAAAATGAAGTATTATTGACCAAAGCTGTATCTTACAGTGATTTCCAAATCTGCAATTTCCCGTATGACACCACTTCCCAGACAAATCAACACCATGAAAAAGCCAAATTCACGGATAGACGTGATCCTCCCAATCACGATATCGCCGCGCTCGATGTCGCGGAAGAAGAGTTCTCTCCTCTCCTCCCTGGGCACCTCCAAGAACCTCTCCAGGGGTGGCATGACAGCGTAACACTCTGTAACAAGGGCACAGCCAGTTACAAACGGCCAAGCTACACCCTGAGATCACAAAATAGTTGACGACAGCAAAACACGTGAAAAATATGGGTTTTTTGTGCTAACAGGAAGCTTACGCATAGCCTATAAAAACCAACAGGCAAATTTTAAGCCCGTTTTAAAAGACACCGCAAGTTCGAGCGCTGTCCTTACGCCGCAACTCACACACCCTCATTCTCCTCGATGGTGTCCTCGATCGGCCCGTTGGGTTTCCACGAGTGCGCGAACAGCAGATCCGCCTTCTTGGCGATGAAGCGCTTTATCTCGGTGTCGATGCTCGCCCTCTCTTTCCTGGGGGAAGGAGAACGCGGTGAGTGGCGCCCCGCGGCCCCTCACGGCCCGCCCGGCCGCTGCCCCGGCGCCCCTCACCAGGCGGCCGGCGGGGC
>VWZN01009788.1:1572618-1605521 GCA_013396955.1 Regulus satrapa | reverse complement strand
AATAATGACAGAGAAAAAAAATTGTAAAGTAAGATAAGAGTACAAGAGCTGTTTAGCTTCACCAATACCAGATTGGAAATGCAGACGCTTTTTTGTAATTGCAAATAGTGCAGACACTACTTTGTAACAGGAAAAAGGAAAGCCATTACTAGCAAAAATCTGTAGATTCTTTAGATGGAAAAATACACAGCATAAATTGTTTACATTTTCAGTGGGGAGCATCCCTTGGTGCATCAAGCTGTCAAACAGTTTAGCAGCATGACACATCTTAGTGATTAAATGCTGGCTCCCTGGTAAAACCCAAAAAACAAAACAAATGAATTTTTCAGTGGAGAAAGCCACTGTTCTCTTGTGCAGTGGCTCTCACAGCTGAAAAGAGGCAGCAGCAGGGTAGTAGAAATCAAAGTCACTCAGCAGGTGAAGTGTAGTTTGAATGTACCACTTCACAGTGGTGCCTTTGGTCTCTCCTCTCTGTTGGGGTAAAATACACCATTACTTACAAGTTTGATTTCAGTTGTTGACCATGCAACGTGATGGACCTTGGAAAGCAATTATTACATCCCTTGACTTATTTTATTTAAAAGCCCAAACCAAGCAGAGTTAACCCAGTTACTCAGGTGTGTGAAATCAGAACAGTGACAAAGCAAGAGGAGCAAAGGCCACGTGCAAATGGAAGAGAAGGTGAGCATGACAGGAGTGTCAGGATCAGGCCTGGGACAGTGACCAGGGTCAGACACAGCCCAGAGGTTGCCCAGTGGGCCCTCAGGGCTCAGACAGCTCCAGCTGGACAAGAAGCCAGTGGGTTTGGGACCAGCTTCAAGTCTGGAGGCCAGAGATCAGCACAGACACAATTGCAACAGAGCTGCAGACTAACATAAAGATGATAATTAAACCCTCAAATTATATTAAACCCTCAACTTAACAGCAACTACCTAGGGAAAGCAGGGGCAAACCCTCACTTCAAGTTTTCTCCATGGTAGTTCTTGGCAGTGAAGAAGCTGACCTTGAGCTCAGCCCATAAACCCCTTAACTCATCCTGCTACACTCCATTAGGACATGTACTCAAGGCCCTGGCATAAAGTCTTTGGCCAATGCAAAAGTACTTGTAGCAGATGGCACAGGTCCATTTTATCATGCAGGTGCTTGTATGTGACTCATCAGCCTGAAAAGCAGAATTATCTGTATTTCTTGCAAGTTCACACTTTGTTATGCCCCAGCTGTTTACTGTTACCAGTCCCACCCATACGTTGCCACATGAGGAGTCAGCTTAGGCTTACTTCAGCTGGTGTAAAAAAAAGTATTATTTTTTTGGGTGACTTAGTAATGTTTACCCCCTTTTGTTTTCTTTATGCTGTTTGCAGTTCCAAAGGGGTCACATTCAGCAGCTGATCATGAAAAGCACTCTCCTTAGATCAAAGAAAGCAATGAGCAGCCCAGCACTGTCACATGGGGGTGATGAAATGCACGAGCTGACACTTGACAGGACAGCGATTATCCCAGAGTTTAATAACATGTTAATCATCTTAAGAGTCATTATTTTCTCCCAGGCACACACTGTACTCCCACAGTGACATTAAAAAAATCCCCAGCAAAACACACCAAGAGGGTATTTCTACAGGGCAAAACATACAGGAAAGCTAAAAAGATGCTAATTATGAAAATGGTCTCTTCCACTGTCCTCGACCACAAAACCACCAGAAAGGTGGTGCTCTTTTTGTGCAGCTCTGTGCTAGTCATCCCAAATTATTTTGGATATAATTGCATAGACTTATTTACTACATTTAATAGCAATGTGAATATGCAATAGTATCAAGTGAACACAAACAGCAAAAACTTCCCCTCACACGCCTTCTCTTCCTTACTAGGTTGCAAAGGTTCCTGTGGAAAATCTGTGTTTGATTCATCTTTAGGTGACACACCTAACTGTGACTTCCAGCAGAGTTGTCAGTGCCAGGTGCAGCAGTGCTTTCAGTCCTTTTTATCTGCATTACCTGTGATTTGAGGTCACAGCTACTTTCACAAATTATACCAGTCTGGAGGCTTTTAATTTTATCTGAACCTGCCTGAACTAGAGGTGGGATATGAGTACTATGGGAGGTTGCAAAGGACCGTAAATGTTTGATTTGAGCATTTTCAGTCCGAGAATATTCCTTAAAAGAGTGTCCAAATTCGACAGGCCCATCTAGCCCATAGGGAGGCTGCTCCTTCCCAAGGAAGCAACTGAGCCTACTTGGTGAAGATGGTCCCACTGGCACACATGGAAAAAGAAATGAGAAAATGACAGTCTGGAGCTTTCTCTGAAGCCAAGGCAAAGACAGTGAGACACAGTGCTCCCATGAGGGAAATCCCTAAGGATCAGAAGAGAAAGTCATTGAGTTATCAAGAAGTCAATCCAGAGGGAAAGCCAAAATCCGCAAACTCCCAAACAGGAAAGCCAGACATTATTTTTTAAATCTCATTTCACTTTGGAGTTATTATAGATAAAGAAGTTAATTACTGTAGATCCTATTCTAATAACTAATAACTATTTTTTTCTAATAAAAATGACTTATGAGTTTCAAAGTCTTTGGGGGATATTCACTCAGTGTAGATCTATAGGGATCATCTGGGAGTTGGGACTGGTCCCAGGCCCTGCCATGGGTCTGAGCTGCACTTGTTTGGAGTTTATTGTCCCCCAGCCAAGCATTAGCAGCCAGCCCAGTCCCTGCTGCTGCCTCATAAGGCACTTACACAACGTAGATTAATGGGAGTTGGTGAGAAGGTCATGTCCTGATACTAATGGAAATGAATTATTCCCAGAAATATATTTAGTCAAGACTGTGTCCAAGTCTTCAAGAAATGAGATTCAAATAATTCCCTGTGAGATTTTTACAAGTTCATTTCTGTATCAGAGTTTTTATCTTGGTGTTCAGCTTAAATTTTAATGTCTTCCTCCTTTCTGCCTTAGAACATTCTAAAGAATCCCTCTTATTTCTTGCTGCTTATCCCATTTGTAGACTGTTGGCAACTTCTTTGTTCTCAACCATTTAACCTTTTTTTCACCAGCCTGTAAGTATTGATCCATTCCAACCTTCTTTTTTGTCTATACAAAAGTCCCTCTGTAGTTATTTCTGCCCTATACTGAATGACCTTCAATTTTTTTGTTGCAATGAGCTACTTAAAAACACATATAGTCTTCGGCCAGCTGTATGTGGAGATGAACAATGCCTCCTTATTCGTGGACATGCATGGGCACAGGCATTCCAACAATTTCTCAGTCCTTCATGTTACTCCTTCCCAGATTTACCCATCACAGTAAGCATGTACAACATGAACTCCTTTCCTTGAGATGAACTGGCATTTTTCCAGGTTGAATTAAATTTTTTTTGCATTTCATCAAGATTCTAAGACCTCCAAGAAAGAGACTATTTGCTTCCCAGTTTCTTTCTGTACTTTTTCCCTAACTCATCCACAGTGCATCCAAAGCACATGTAGGAGGTATCATTAACAAGGGATTTACTTCTTTGTCTTTGTTTTAGTGACTATATTTTCCCAGGAGCTACAAGTGATCTCTGCTTTACAGTTAATCACCTTATACTAGCCCAGCATTCATCCATTTACCATACTGCATCTTCTTGTTGTTCTTGATTCACCATTACCTTCAGGAAACAAACAGCTGCTTGGCAACATTAAAAGGTATCATAGCAGTGGAATCTTATTTCAGGAATGGAAACATCTGCAACTTTGGTGTATATATGTATTTATGAAAATGAGTATGATTCACTGCAGAGACGAAAATTTTATATTTCATTGTCATCATTTCATAGTTCAATTTCAATCAGTTTTTAGTAATAGATACTGCAGCAAGTGCTGCTTGCAGCAATAGGTCCAGCAAACTTGAAGCTGTAGTCAATCCTATAATACACTGTGAAACCATAACATAAACTGCCCTGGATAGTGACCTGAAATCAATAAGCTAAAATTAAAAATGGGCATTAAAAACAGGGGAAAATAATTTAGAGAGAATTTTTCCCCTTTCAATTAAATTTAAAATGCAAATTCCTAATAACAAAATCTGTCTCAGTAGTCATAAACTACTTCTGCTTAGTATTGACATACAAAAAGAAGCTGAAAATCTATTTAAGGGAGTTCTTTTTAGTTGACTTGTTTGTTGAGAAGAAATTTCCCTTCCATATTCCCACCAGAGAAAATGAGATGCCACTGAGCTCTGGAAGCAGTGCCCAGGGCCACCTGCACCCATCTGGCCTTAGACTAAGTCCTTTCTTGGATTTAGACAAATAAGGCTCCATGCAGCAAAATCCCACTGTTTAAGGCTTACAGCACCTGCTAAAAACATCTGGTTACTGCAGTTTATCTAGAGCTCAGAATCTTCTCTCTTCATTCTTGCAGTTTTCCTCCCACTTGTCCTCACAGAAGGTCACAGAATAGAAGAAAGTCCTCAGTTTTTGTGAGGTATATTGATTTACCTTGTGTTCAACCTGGTTAATTTCAATTTACCCTTTTGTGATTTGTTTCCCTCAAAGGTAATAAACCTGTGCTAACCATTTTACTTCCAGCTATTATTTGATTTTGCCAAACACCGGGGGGAGAAAAATGAATGGTGATCCTCTGTGCTGTGCCTCCAGGTGAAGCAGCACAGCAACCCCAGCTCACAGCTTACAGAGGAATGTGACCACACTGGGTGACACCTGTGGCTGGTTCCTGTCACCCAGACCCTGGGAACAGCTGCCCCATGGCTCTGTTCAGGCTGCGATGTAATTCAGGATCCTCCCTTCAATGCACAGTCTGTGATAGAAGTATCCATGATACTTCTTTCAATTTTGATGTGCCTTTTGCACAGAAATCTTGCAGGCATCTCTCGGTGGCAGCTGGTGCTCTGTGAGGAGAGCCCATCACTGTGACCAGCATTGGACACTCAGTGCACACAGCACTGACAGCTTGACAGCGACCAAACCACTTTGGTGAGGTGCCAGACCTGAGGTAATGAAGAACACCAGCTTCCCAGGCAGACTCATTAGTTCAGGAACATTGTGTTAGAGAGGTTTCACTGCTCTCCCTTTCTTCCTGGGGTGTAGATGTACCTCGTGTGACGCCTGAGCATGGGAAGCTCTTTCCTGGCTGGGACTCTCTTCTGTGTCAGATGTAACAACAGAACCTGCAGACTTCATCACATACAAGACAAAAGAAATCAGGAGAGATCAGGACATATGACAGTGTAATCTGTAAGCCTCTGGATCAAGGATATGTTGAAGTGATGCTAAATAGGGATGTATTGTTAAGGAATGGCTTCTGCATTCTCCTGTGATCTTTCTCTGAATGTGTTTTGCAGTGTTCTGGGACCTCCTCAAAACATGCTGAAATCCCCGTGGATTCCAAAAGCTACATCACTCTCCACAGCTTTTCTGATAATACTGGTATAGGAAGGTCAGAATTTGATGATAGCAAACAGTACTGAAGTCACAGCAGGAACAACAGTGATTTTAGCCCAAATGCATTAGCTCACAATTATATTTATTTCAAAACATTTACATGAAACTGTACCCATGACTAATGAGGTGTAATTTTGTGTTCCTTTCTGCATAAACTGAATGTTCTCTCTAAAATCCACTTTCAGTGGATATCTGTATGAGTTATAACTTTTTCAGCCAGCAGCTATTTCAGCTCATTGCAGAATTTGAGGTCTGTGGCTTAGAGCAAAAGAAATGTTTAAGAAAAGTTAATCTCAGGAGTCTGGTATTAGGTGGCAAAGTAGGACTGAAATGTATCACACTGTGGCCTCCACCTTACCCCTATTTCAGTTCAGGCAAACACTTTTCCAAGGAAAAAACTTAACTAGATCCTGTACAAGTATCATTTTAATTGGATCTGTAGCAAATAGCAAAATATATGATTGCTGACCAACTCAAAAATAGCCTCAACTATGAGTAATAAGAAACAGGTTAGAACAGGGCATAGGGTCTGGTGATTTTACCAGGCAGCAGATCAAACAGCTGAACTCTTGACAGACTCTGCTGCTTCCCTTTGCCTGCTGTTTCCTGGAACAGCAAATTCAGGAGCCATTTGTGAGTGACTGGCCAATTCACCCTCACAAACCATTAATGGCATACCTGAACTTCCAAATAGCACAATGTAAACTGAAAAGAAAAAAAAAATTCAACTCAGAAGTTCCCTGTGTCTCAAAGAATCATTTCCTTGTACTTTCTGGACATGCTTTTGTTATGTATATTTCAAGTGGTTGACAGGGCTCTGTTTGACATAAGTTTGGGTGGAAAAATAATTTTAAAAAAGCTCTAAAAACGTTCTCCTACAGTTATTCCACTGAATAAATATTTTTTTATTGTGGCCAAGCATAAAATGCAAAGTGCCATTTCCTAAGTTCTGACTGAGGGCTTTCAAATTTTCTTTTCTTGAGAAAATTAGTGTGATTCCTACAGTTCCCCGGGGAGCTAATGCATTTTACTCTGGCAAGAACCACAAGGACATAAAGCTCTACGGGCTCATATTTTTTAAACCATTTTACTCATTGATTTTATGCCTTAAGGAATCCAGAGTTCAGAATAGCCCTTTGTGTGCCACAACACTGAGGCGACCAGCCGGTGACATTCATCAATCTGCTATTAATTGCTTGTACGCCTGGGCTCCAAGGCTTAAATGCTTTGAGTCACGTTTCTAATGAGGTCAAAACCAAGACATGCCAGCCATGAGGCAGAGGGGGAATCATCAGGGAGGGATGAAGAGCCAAGCTCTCCTGGCTGCAGCTTGCTGGTTGATCAGTGCAGGCTGGGAGGGTTCCCTGGGACGCGGCGCTGCTGCTCCGGCTCCTCCCGGGTCACCCACTGCTCACCTCTAGAGCCTCTTGTTCCTGCCGGGCCCAGCTGTGCACAGCAAAGCTGCCAACAACCAGAACTCAGCTCTCTTGCTGGGGAGAAAAATCTTAACAGGAGTCCAGCTCCTCGGATGTAATTACAGGCAAAAACTCCCTCTCTGCTGACCGGGAAGAGAAACAGAGTAAATCTCATCTGACTCAGAGCTAGAATTTGACTGAGATTATTGTCTGCTGGAGATATAGAATGTATTTTTTTTTCTTTAGGTGTTTTAATATCTGGCTTTTTGACAGTCTGCATCTTTAAAAATAGTAAAAATATCATCAACACTCTGAAATTATTAAAACAGGCTTCCAAGAATACCATTAGATGCCCAAGGTCCAACCTGTTGCACAGAGAAATAAAAAAAATATACAACCTAAGGGAGTTTAAAGCCCTGAACTTTTCAGGAAGATTTTCTATACAGACAATCTACGAAGAGAAGTATAAATTCATACAAAAATTAATTACATTAAAAAATTGTTAACCTCATGTCTACAAACTGCCCTGTTCTATCTAAGTCTCTTATCACTTTGAAATAAAACCAAACTGCTTTAATTAACAAAGTGGAGGAATTTTAGAAAAATAAAAAATATTACTAATAAAAATAGTACTGTTTTTGTACAGCACTCACAATCATTAGGTCTGAAAGTAAAATACAGAAGGATGATGATCCTCAATATCTAGGTGAGGAAATTAAGGTACACAGGTGAAATCACTTGCCTAAAACCCTCCAGTGGGTCAGAAATATCAGTGAAAAGAGCAGATTTTGAAACCTTTGCATCGCCTTGATTTGTTGAAGAATTTCAAAAAGAAATTACTGGTGTTCAGGTCAGTTCATAACCGGAAAACAAAATTCAGGTTCCCAAAAGGAGTGTGTGGTATAGCCACAGAAATTTTTCCTCCTGAATTAGGTAGAACCTAATCTGCAAGGTATGTTATATAAAACTGGTAAATATTAGTTTGTCTAAATGAGATAAAGTTATAGTCCTTTTTTTAAATCAAAAATTCTTTCTTACATCTTCAGAGTTTCACAGTTTTGGCTCCCTTGCTCTTAACTACACATCTATTTCTTAAACTTTTCAAGTAACAGCTGCCTCAGACATCAAAGCTGGGCAAAATAAAAGAGGGTGCTGGGAAAGAGTTGTGTCCTTTTTAGAGGTTTCCTCTGGTTTTGATCAAAGTACACAGAGAATCCCACTAAGCAGAAACTGAATTTAGTGGGATTCAGCTGTATTCAGCTGAGAAATAGGAAAATAATCTCCCCTAGTTTGTTGGATGCATGAGTCTGTGTTTATCCTTTCTGTCTCTCACCTCCATTTTTTCCTACCAAGTGTTGATTCTGTGTGAGCAAAATGAATGGGTTCAGGTGTGTCCATAAACCAGGCAGGGTCACAACTGCTTCCACTTCACCTTCTCGGTATGTTCTCAGCTGCCAGACTGTGAGGCTGGAAGAGCTCAAGGAAGAGCTCAGAGCATCAGAGGCCCTCAGCAAAGGCTGGGTGATTGTTAATGCAGAGGCACCGGGCTTTGCTTCTGCCAGCAGAGGTGTTACCTCCTTGTATAAACCCTCATTCCAAGGGCAGAACACAATGCTTAGGAACACATCTTGTGTTTCTTAGGTAAAGGTCCAGAAGGTCACTGTCATACATGTTTGAAATGGAAAAAAGCCCATGCTTTACATGACTGCTCACGTTCACCTGAACAGAAAATTTGCAGCCAAGCAGATAAAACAGAATTTTTACAGATGTTTTATTTTCTGTTGCCAAGTGTTCTCAAATAAACCATCAGACGCAAGAGAATCTATACATTTCTTTACAATTATGGAGTACAAAGGATGATTATATGAGAAAGCAGAACTCGTATAAGATAAACAGATTCCCAACCAATATAATTATAGCAAAGCAAAAGATTTAATACCCTATTATTTACTGAGTAGCGTATCTTGTTGTCAACTAGATTTAAATACTTCTAACCATTTCAAATATAATGAAAAAAATAAACAACTCAAATGGAACTAAAAGAAACCTGAGTTCTTCTGCAATGGTTTAACCATCTTAGATGAAATTAATTATTAAATTATACCAGTGCAATTCTGTGATTAAAAAAGGGTTATAGATGATATGTTCATTAAAGCCATGGGAAAATAAATGGAGTACTAATGAAATGAAACATGAGGGCAAGGGCCAAATGTATGCATCAATCAGCTTCGTAAAACCCATAATCTGCTCCTAAAGCTAAATAAAACATGCACATGGTCAAGGCCTCTGAATTTCTGAAAGACTAAAAGTCTGAAAACTTGATTGTTGGAAAAATAGAAGCTCAATTTTGTGATATTAGACCAAAGAAACAATTCTTGCAGAAAATAATAATTTGCTCTTTTTAAACAAAAAAACCCAAACGAGCAAAACAATGAATTCTTAATGGAAATATAAGTTTCAACATTTCCTGTGAAGATAAAAATTAATATTATTATTACTAAATTGTAATTACTTCAACTTTTAAATAATTGAGAAGCAGCTTTTTGGCCCATCTCAGTGCCACTCTCCAGGCCAGCAGCTGTTCCGTGCCAGGCCAATTCTGTTAGTTCCCAAGAACACTGAACTCCTTGAAGCACATGGGACAGGCTGTGGAATCATGTGGATGTGCCCACATGAGGCAGGATAACATGGGGAGGATGTGAGATGGGGGATGTGAGTACCTAAACTGGCTTTTTAACAGTGGCTTGAAAAAGGGAGGCATGAATAATTCTGTGTTCTGGCATGCAGAATGGATTTTTGTTCTGTGCCTGAAATTCAGGGGAAAAAGCCACAGCTGGGCAAAGGGTGAGCTCTGGCCTGGGCACTGCAGGATGTGGCAGAATTCCCTGCTTGTCTCATTTCTGGGGAGGACAGTGCCATAGAACACAGTCCAGCCAAAGGTTTTGATCTTGGCATTATCAGCATTTTGCAGAGGAAACAATTTCTTCCTGAAAATTTCCAGTGAGCTCTTGTTACATGTGATATTGAAATGGCAGCACAGCCAAATCACATTTTCCTTATTTCATTTTATCCAAGCCCCTAAATTCTCCCTTTTCCATTTGGGATCTCCTCCTCTTATCCTGAACTCAGCTGTGACAGTCATTATACAATACTGCAGTGATCTTTTGCCCTCTTAAAGGCTTTTTCTAAGTGCTAGATTATTACTCATTTATAGTTACATTGATACTCCCTTAGAAAGGGCCTAATTCTGCTTCTGCAGTCCCCTTAATTGTGAGACATTGCACAGAAAATATGTAAGTGGTGAACAAATAGGGAGAAAGAGAAGGTCAAGTCCAAACTGATGAGGTTCTCTAGAATAAAAAAGGAGTTATATAAATAGACAATTATATTTTCTCATTAAGAAGAAAGTTTTTCTTGTTCTTTCTGGGTCTTTGAATCTACTCTAACAGTCAGTGGAAACTTTTGTTTTCACTGCCTGGCTCTGCTTATTCTCAAAAACCTTCTAATAGAGAGTTTAGCTTGCAATTTCCTTGTGCTATCAGATGGAGAGCTCTGTGACTGTGTTAGTGGGCAAGAGATGAAAACATTCCTTAGGCTGAGAGTTATCTGAAGATGAGCATTTCAGTTTCAATGCCAAGTGGCCAAATTTTGCTTGCAGGTTCCTCAGCATAAATCAAAGGCAACATTATCACAATCATGGGAATTAGGAAGGTAGAATCCTAATAAATGAGAGGAAAACAAAACCTCAGGGGGTTTTAAGAACGTGGATTAGTTTAGGTAATTTTGAGTGACTATTCTCAAGAAAGCACTTGGGGACAGTTAAGTTTAATTAGGCTGCAGCTCGTCCTCCCCGCAGGTGGTTTTGTTCTGCCACAAAGCTCTTTTCTCCTCTCAGGTGTAGAGTGAGCACCAACAAACCCCTGGAACTGCTGCTGCTTGATAAGGAAGGAAGGGCCCATCTATTAAAAGAGGTGTCACCAGTGTTGATTCTGAATTACCAAGAGCTAAATCTCACTGTGAGAGACTGGGGTGGGTGGGAAAGGATCCTGGGGTGGGAGAGCTGGGTGGGGGCAGCCCTGGTCTGCTGCAAGAGGCTTTGGCAGTGTCACAGGAGCTGGCCTGACACTGATGCTTTCAGCCCGTCATTATTCCAGCCTGGGCATCCCCCCAGGTGTTTTTTTCTACCAGTGTAGACCATATTCTCCACCTTTTTCTACTCAGACCTTTAGAAAATGCCACATTTATCTGCTGGAAGATCTAAAGCTCTGATCTATTTGAAGTCAGCACAACTACAGGAACAGAATTTCTGCAAGTGCACAAAGCTTAGGAAGAGGTTTCAGGTTGCTGGGCAAATTTTTTCCCCTTTATTTTTAATTTATTTCAGTTAAATTTTAATCAGAAAAAAATGTGAGTCTAAAAGCAGTCAGAATTAATTATAATGTGTGTTTTCTATATTCATCCACAATTTTTCTTAATGTGGTGTCCTTGACGTGTTGCGTTTGTGACAACAACGTGGTGGAATGGCTCAATTTTATACATAATTTATTGAAAAATTTTAAACTCTACATTCGTTGAGTCATTTTTATGTATAATTGAGCTTAAATTGCATTTGGGTTATTTTGAATCAGGAAATATTCTACTGGATCAAGTCACATTAATATGTGCTTATCATCTAATAAGAAGCCATTTTTAGGTCCTTTCTGATTTTTAAAATATCCTTGAATCTCATTAAAATGAAATCAAATTGCTGTGATTTTAAAATCTAAACTTGGAGTTTGAATATATTGAAAAGAGAGATTTTTAAATTTCCTGAGTATTTCCTTACTTTTGATTGAATTATGAAGTTGTCCCAAAAATATTTCTGACTGAATTGTCTGGTTTTAAAGTACTGATCCTACTTTTAGAGAACCATCAGAGAACCAATGAAATTCTGCCAAAACAGGCAAAATAAATTGCAGGCCAAACTCTAACCCTCATGCTCAGACACCCTGAAGCTCTTTTGAGGAGCCCTTTAGATCCTCCATCACCTCACACTGGCTGCATTCAGCCATCACCTTCTTTGTACCCTGGCAGGGGCAGCTGGTCCTGTGCAAAATGGGACAAAGAGCAGGAAAATGGGTGCAGAGAGGCTGCTAATTTGGGAAGATGTGAATTTTCCCTTCCTTATCACACAAATTCTCACAGTAGTCGCTGAAGTGTCCAAAAATAGGAGCTTGCAGCCCTAACTATAGCCTTGTGAAACAACGAGGAACTCTCCATCTCTCCTACTAGGGAGCCTTGTGCTTTGGGAAGCAGATGGATGAAATGGTGCAGCACATTTCAGCCACTCTCGGGAGGCTGGCAGAATATTTCAAAGCACAGCACAATTCAGCAATACTGTTTTAATTATGAAACAGCTCAGGTTTTATCATCGAAACAATTTTGGCCTAATTTTGATTCATATTGACATGCTAACAGGGAGAAGGAATGATGGGGAAAGAGAAGGAACCCTAAAAGACATTAATATTCATGCCAGAAAAAAATTCGTCATGCATGACCTCATACCACAAAAGTGTAAAAAAGAACATTATTAACAAAAGCAGCACTTGGGAACGTGGCTGGGTTTGTGCCGGTGTCAGCATTTCTGTAGGACAAAATTTGCTTTCTTTCTTCATTGTAATTGGATCTTAAAGCACTTCCTCGGTGCTGCAACTTGGAATTTCAGTGCCAGCTCAGCAGGAAACCCCTTAGAAAAATATTTGGAAATTCAAATCCCTTCTGAATATTGAATAAACCAGAGTTATTTAAACCCTTTAAGATAGGATTGTTCTGATGAGCTCTCATGGCACCTCCTTGTTCAACAAGGCTGCTGTCTGACATTTCTGCTCACTCAGATGCTGCAAGTAAACTTTTGCTCTCCCATTCCTCCTGGAACCGATACATCTAAGAGGATGAAAATTTGTTTCTATTACCACTTTTTGTTTCTATTACTACAATAGAAGAATCACTCAATTTTCATTGCTTCCCTTTGAGGGTCTCCCTGAAGGCATAGGGGTGGCATTGTTCTAGATGTCTGAAGAGTCCAGCCTTCAGAAGTTTTTTTTCTTGACAATGACATATGAAAATGTGTTGGATTTTTTTCCCTGACTTCTCTCTTTATAAAAGATATTTTAATATTTAATATAGAAAATCAGTATTTAATATAGAAAATCAGTAGACAAAGCAAACAAAGCACCAACAAGATTTATGTAGAGCAGAATTTTGCTTTAGAGCAATTTTTTTTTCTAAATTGCTCTAACAGTAAAAAAAAAAACTTCATTTAAGTGTAACTATAACTGTATAGTAATTAATAACTGTAACCTACACTAACTGTAACTAGTGTTAGAATGTTTATATTATGGGATTGCAGATTTCTATGCAATATGGCTTGACCTTTTTCAGATTACAAGTCTAAAATTCGTGACAAAATAGATATCAAATTATGACAGCAAAAGGGTAGAATTTGCAAGAGTTCAGGATGCTGAACTCAGGATAAGAAAGGAGCATTTTAAATTTCTGGCCATTGATGTCACATGAGATGTGAGATTTTGAAGATCAGGCCTTAAATTTTTTTGTTTCAGCTTTCCAAAGCATTTACTTGCCTAGAGATCAAGACAAACATCCAGGGAGATTTATAGAAGTACCTAAACATTTTTTTTTGTCAATGTAAATTAAGCATGTAAGCCTGTCAGATGCTTCTGTAGATCATACTGGATGTCCAGCTGCGTAGTTATAAATGGAAAATAATTATAAATCTATACCTTGGAAGCTATAACCTCTATATACCTATGAACCTTATCAGCTATTGGCATCTCAGTATCCAGGGATAGATTGCTCACAGCTCGGACCCTTATTTTAAAGATGCTCTTTGCGTGTATGATGCAGCAAACACAGATGGACAAATCACAGCTGAAGCATCAGAATGTTTCTGCTAAGGGACAGTTCCTGAGCTACAATAACCCTGTCCATGTCATGGAACCATGGGGAAGTATTTTGGGATATTTTCTCCTCTGAGATTTTATATTCATGTAAAGCCAGGTCAAAATGACAGTGACTTGTTTTTAATTTTCCCATAATACCAAAAGGAATTTTTCTTGTTTCAGCTTACTCCTGTGCTGTCTAATTTAGACCTGCTAGGAATATACAGGGCGAGGGCACATGTTTTGCTTGGAGCAGATGCAAACTTGGATCTAAAATGAGAGGTGTGTTTTGTAGGTTGTTACTGATGACATATGGGCAGGAAGAATTCAGAACAGATTGTCGTTTAGCACCACCAAGAGCCTTACCCTTCAAATGAGGCTGGATACGATCCTAACAGGTTACATGCTGCCTGCACACATGTCTTTGTGTCCCAGAGGAATCGTTTCAGCTCCTTTGGCATTGTGACAAATTCACAAGATCACATGTCATTTGAAAGGATGACTTTGGTGACCTGAACTGCTGCGAGCGCCCCCGCTTTCGTGGTGCCCTATGTCTCTTTGTGCTCCATTGAGGCTACACAAGCTCCTCAGGCCTCTGTCATAGTGAGGCTTACACCAGGAATTCCAGTGTGGAACACCCTTGTGGGACACCTGACTCCCCAGTACTTCACCTCCAGTACCTCTACGTGGTACAAAGCAAGTGAGAGCCTCGGGACTGCCAAGGGGTGGAAGGAAGCCTCATACAGGCAATGTTCTCACACTCGCTGCCAGCTTGGAAAGGCTGATGAGCAGAAAGGTATTAGGATTTAGCTGTAAAGCTGAAAGTTTTGGCTTGCTAGACCTGTGGGTCACTGTGGATTAGGATGGGAGAGATGGCTGCTTTCCATGGAGCTGCCTTCTGGCTTGTAATCAGCTCCTTATTGCCTCACCAGTCTAAGAAAATTTCCAGAGAACTGTGCTGGGCTTTTCTCCTGTGACATGAGAAAGAGTGATCAAAAGAAAGGGGGGAAGGAACAAAAGAGATCAGAAATAAGTCACTTAGTGTTCTGCTCCTGCAACAAGAGCTCAGAGCGGGGTGAGAAAAGAGCTGTGTGAGTTGTCCAGCTGCCAGAGGAGACCGAGGGATCCTCTGAGTGCCCGAATGAATACCTGGCTCCATGGGACTGCACGTTGTGCCTGCATGTGAGACTAGTCCTAAGTGATATTCTCAATTTCCATATTAATTCAAGGATTGCAGCCAAAGGTAGAAACCCAAAGTCTCCAGGGAAGAAAAACAAATTGCTTTGACTTCTGAAGGAAATCAATATTAGCTGGTGCATTGGTTAAAGTGTTGAAACCCATGGATCAGTTCCAGATCCTGTGTAAAGAGATCCCTTAGGAATTCTTAGAATAGATGTTCATTATATTCAGCTTAGAAGCACTTCAAGCAGGAGACAGAGTAAAGCTGGACAATTTTGCAAGTAGCTTGTCTTTTGTCTCGGAACCCAAAATATATTTCAATATAGTTTAAAACAGACTGCAAAACCCGTGAGCTCAGCAGCAAAAACACCACTCTGCCTCCTCAGTCTCATATCTGGGACCATAATGAGCAAAGGAACACCAAATGTTAAAAGAAGATAGAAAAGTTTACATGAAATGAGGGACAGGACAACCCCCTTCAATTACATTAACTTTCAAAGCTGGATCCTCGAAGACCACTCTGTGGCATTGAGAAATAATGTGAAAATAGGAGTAAATGTACAGGTGAGTTACAGACATTTTAGGAAGACTGAAGAAGCTGTATTGGTTTAACCACTCCTAGGCAGTAAAAGGACACGCTCTTCTGTTCCAGCTGTGCCAGTGCAATATCCTGCCACTCTCAGTCTAATCCTCATGACAAATCCTCAGATTCCCTGTGGTAGAAATTATGCTGCCTCTGATCTGCTGATGCTCAGGCTGCTTAGGTGACTTTTCTTAACCTTTATCAGTCAAAAAAAAAAAAAGGCACATTAGTTGAAATGGTTCAACAGTACATTTTTTCACTAACCCATCTTATTTTTGAGTAAAGTGGGTTAGGGAGCACACACACAAGCAGTGCTGCTGGCATGTTTGAAGGGGCTGTTACCTCCAGCACAGGGGTGGTAAGTAGGTGCTGAGGACTGTAGAACTTTTGACAGCTTGAGAGAACTGTTTGCAGAGTGAACCTCACACCTCACCCTTCTTCAGTTACCTCTCTCAGGTTCATTGCAATGTGAATGCTCTGGGCAGTGAGGAAAGTTAAGCCAAATGGTGGAGAACCAAAACAAAAAAAAAAAAGAAAAAAAGAAAAAATTCAAGGCTGTTATAAAATCTTGCTTTGTCCAGTCCCACAGTCAAGGACTGTAGTTACTCTCATTAAATTAAAAATCAGAACCAAAATATCTCTTTGGCAAAGACGGTGTTGATTTCATAAATCAGTGAAAAAGCCCCACATTTTCAAGAACTTCCTAAGTCTTTAAAAAGCCAGTAAAATTAATATCATCATCATGATACATGGTTTCATAACTAAATACTTAGCAAAGACCAAAAACATACATACACACTCTCAAAGTCAAAAAGCATACAGAGATCCATGCCACACTCCATTTACACAAAAGCCTGGTTAAAAAAGGAGCAAGTCACCATCTGCTGAACCATCTGCTCCATCTAAGTCCTGTTCTTCATTTCTGGTCACTGGGATAGGAGCTTCCACAAGAAAAAAAAAAATGCTCAGCATCATCAGAATCCCCAAATAAATATTTGGTATCTTCTAAGGCCACCCTCAGCTTAGTCCACATAGTGGTTTCAGGACAAAATTTTGGCTGTGAACAGATTTTTCTGAGCTTGCTATATACTTGAGGATTGAGGACATGTTTTTAAACAGCAGTTCAAGTGTGAGTGAGTTATCTGAGGGGTTCTGCTATTTCTGCTTCACTGCCATGGCATTAGCCCATCACCTTGGCAGAGAGCCACTGTGGGAAAAGGCTGCAGTGTTTGAGCTTGTGGGATTGGAGCCATGGGCAAAACCAGTGAGTTTTTCCTGCTCATCCTGGTGTGCTTTCAGTTTAAAAAGGAAAACCAAGTGGGGTTCCCCAGCCTTGTATTTCTTTCCATACAACCTGGCAATTACACAATTTTTGCTACATGATAACTGTTTTAAAGTCGGCCTACTTTGATGTTTAGCCTACCAAAGTATTTGGACATTCAGAAATTACTTTCCTCCTCCAAAAAACAACTGTTCTGTGGAAGAACTGTCTCTCTGAATGTGATGTGAGCAATGAAAGATGGAAACTGCCTTAGACATCGAAATATTTCCTCAATCACTTGTCTGTGCCTCAGAAGCCCACCCAGGCAGGCAGAAAAACAGGCTTTATGCTTTCCTGCATTGAAAGCACCTGTGTATGTAGGGGACAGCTGCATGCCTGGGTTATTTACTGTGCAAACAGCAGGAGATGGAGCAGACAGCTCTTCCTTTCCCTGCAAAGACTTTGGTAAATATTTGATCCCAAGCAGGCCTGCTTGGTGCTGACCAAATCGGTGCCTTCCCTGGTTCCCAGATGCAGCTGTTACTGCAGAGGTCAGAATTCAGTGGATTTGGGCACAGGTATTGTGTGACACAGGTGACATGGTGGCAGAGATGTGTGTCTGGGACAGTGTCTCTGAAGCAGTGATCACTCCTAGCTCTGAGCTTCACCCACAACAGAGAGGCATCCTCTGAGCTTCTATACTGCTCTAGGCTGCAGTAAGGTCACCTTCAGATGGACTTCGCTGCAGTGAAATAACAAAATGGGTCAGTTGAGCATTGCTTATCTGCTCCAGTGCAAAACAGATGAGTTACTTTAAAAATCCCAGCCCAAACCTTGCTGCTCTGACATCTCATGTTCCCTGAACTGTCACAGGGCACCTCTGCACAGCTTCCCACTGCTCGTGGCGTGGATGTTCTGCACTGCCATTCTTTTCCTGTCCAAACCTCTTCTTCACTTTACATTTCTTCAATTATTTTGCCTTCAATCACTGAAGAGAAAACATACATTAAAAAAAAAAAATCTAAAAAAGAAAAAAGTGTTCCCCTCCCCCTCAAAGTCTTATTCTTCCTTTTGACCCTTCCTTTACTGAATCCATTTCAATGGATTCTCCCAAAAGGGATTAATTGCAACAGCCCATCATCACAGTTGCTATTTCCCATGTAAATAACTGTGTTCAAATGTCATTTTCTGTCCCATAACAAACACACTTACTGGGTGCTGTCATCACCAGGTTTCTGTAGCAACTCCGTGCTCCAAACTGCCCTCAGCAGGCACAGCTTCGGGTAAAGTGACCTTAAATCTTCTGCACTCTCTTTCGTCTTCAGCTGGAGATTGGCTTGGTTTCATGGCACGGAGCCATCTAATAGAGGCTGCTCTGGTGCATCATGGGCTGGCACAGCCCCAAAGGGATATTCTTGCAGAAGAGGGTACGCCGAGGCTGAGGGCATTTCCTGGATCATAGTCCAAGGACAGCAGGCAGAAGGCAGCCAATAAAGTGATGCCACTTCAAGGCCCATTTACTAACGAGAAATTCCCAGACACGCCAGGATTTTGGTAAGTTTAGTCCCTAGGATGGTAGAATGGAGCTGGAAAGGGTCATTAGCTATCTCAATGAGTTTTATTTTAATGTGTTTCATAAACTGAACCCTAGAGCTGCACAAGGCAAAGGGAAGATTTTTATGGTCGTATCTCTTATACATAAATGATAATTCAATGTGTAAAGCATAAACTAATAGATTTTAATTTCATGCTAATGATCCGTTCTGTAGTACAAAAGGAAATAATTTGCACAACTGTGTTAGCTATTGTTTGTATAAATATTGTACAAATTCATCCTATACTCCCAGTCTTGAGGAATGATGAGCTATGATAGCTGAGGAATTCTCAAGGTACCTATTTACTAGAAAAGGAAGCAAGACCTAAAATGAGTAAAATGTGTTTAGAGGAGGATCCCAGAGCAGAGTGCTCATTTAAAATGAGAAGTTTTAAATGGGTGAATGCTAATCACAGCTAGTAGACAAAGCAGACTCACTTTCCAGAGCAAAATGATTTAGTGCTTCCATTAGAATTCCCACATAGCTTGAAAGCAAGACTGAGAAAGCTGGCATGGAGCTGGGCACTGGTATAGGAAAAACACAGCTCTGCCTTGAGTGTAGGAACCTGCAACGGTAGTGATAAGTGAATAATGGACAGGATTAACACAAAGCCTGACTGCCCCATTGGGACAGTACAGAAGCAGTGTTTATTCCTCTCCTGAAAAGAGGGAAGGAATCCAGGGCAGTATACCTGAGCTGGAGAAGGTACATCCAAAAAGAGATTATGGGTTCTTTGTTAAGGATGAAATTCTGCACAAGCAGGACTGTGATATCCCACTCTTCACTCCAGTAGGGACTGGCCCCTTTGTGATCCTTCCATGCTGAAGCCTGAATTTGACTGGAAGTGGGATATTTATCTTTCTTAAACAACATTCATATATTTTTTTGTGTCACTGTGCATAGACTTGCCAGACTCAGCACCGTTTTTAACGAGAAAGAGGCAGAACTCCCTCATAATGAGGAATATTCAGGCTGTAAAAATGGACTATACTCCTCCCTGGCTTTTTCAATCCCTGCCAGAAAAAGCAAAGAGGATCCATATTACCTGATCATTTCATAGCTGTCTCTCTCAGCCTTGGCTTCTTGGGACAGCAGATTGCAGTGTCCAGTCCACAGGGCTGCACATATCCTGTTCCTGCACTCATTCACGTGGAGGATAAGGATTTGAGGATATTTGGAGACAGTAATTTAGGGGAGCAACCGCTCTGAAAGCCATGGATTTGGCAATATTCTCAGAAGAGTTTGGGTCTGCCTGTTCAAGCCTCTCTTGTGTATTTCCACAATACACCAATACAGCCCCCAGCCTTTTCACAAGCTTGTTTGAGGTACCACTAAGTACCCTCTTATTCAGAAGCCACCAAAATAAATTTATACCTTTCTGTTTTGCAATTAGATATTTAAGAATATTAACTTTGTGCACCAAAGATTTCTTACTGCTGGTTTTCCAGACCACACCTTGTTTCTGCTACTCAGAAATACAAAGTTTTACTGAAGAGCCACAGCTAAAGGATGAGGAGTTGAATGCTGTTCCCATTTTTGCTTTTCCACCATTTCCATTTTTTCCAGATTTTCTTCCTGGATTTAACCCATTTGTTTTTCACTGGCAGTAAATAAGTCCAAAGGTATCAGAAGTGGCACTGTCTGGCCTGCAGCTTTGCTGTTACCTACAAAATGATGAGGAAATCTGAGCCAGATTCACTGGCAACACCTAAATGCTGCAGTGTGCCCACATTTGGCTGGAAAAAAGCACATTTAGATGAAGTTCAAATTGTATTCCTTCTGCAAAGTAAGAGAAGGTTAAACCTGTTTCTCTAAGGCTTCATCACTCTGTTAGGAATGTAACAAATAATTTCTTATCTTTTAACCAATCCCATTCCATAGCTGGTTTCTCCACGAGGAACATTAATTTTGAAAAGCAAAATCCCGGTGAAGGTTAAAAATAAACATTTTAACAAAGTCATTAGGAAACAATTTGTGCATAATTTTCACCCTTATTCAGCTGTTACATTCATTAATTTTAGAGAATTCTGGTTGTAGAGATTGTACATCTTGGTGTAATTGAAGGCCAAAGAATCATTGTGTGCTGCACTCCACCATAAATCATGCCAGGCTACATGGCTAACCCCATTTTCTATCCTTAGCAGAAGTGATACTGCTCCCTCTAGGGCAAAACTATTTAAGGGACTTCAAAATCCAATGCCACCAGTCCTGAAAACTTGTCAGCATTTGAATCAGGAGGATCCTTAAGTAAAAGACCTTCATGTTTTGCTTTTCAGTTGTAACCCACCAGAGGGTTTGAACTGGGTGGTTTTGTAGGATGTTACCATCTGTAACAGCTGTGATTCCATTCAGCAACTGCCTTACAACCCAAGAGTAAATGCAGCCTTGTAGAAAGATTTTAAACTTGCAGTGCAAAAGGGAGCAAACCCATGACTTTTAAGATTTGAAAATTAAACTTTATGAGATTGATTTTGGAGATTTTTCTCAAGAGCAAATGACTGAATAACATAGGATGTAAATAATGGGTTTTAGTGATTTTTCTTAACATGTGAACAGCTCTAACTAATTGCAATCTTCTGCAGTGAAAAATCAGGACCAGCTCAGTATTAGAGATTATAAAATAGGTCTAATTGGGTTTTTTGTTGTTGAAAAATACCAGTTCATCAAAGGAGAGATCATGTCAGTAGAGACTTACTGGAAGCTGCTGTGCTTCCCAAAATTTTTCTGGGTGGTTTCTTCCAAAATCCCATCTTCCCAGAAGGTGCTGGTGATGCCAGCACTGCCTTTGCACTGTGTTTAGCCCGGGAACCAGGCACATTTCAGTCAGAACCCCTTGCTTCTGGACTCCTAATTGAGAAATTTAGGCTTTGTGATGCTGCTTTGTGAGACTTCCAGTTTCTGTTGGAATCGTCCCATTTCCAGAAGGACAGATCTCTCCAGGGTCAGCTGTACCGGGCCTGGAGCCCGGGCAGGACACCCAGAGCCCACTGGAAGGAGGGGCTGCAGTCACTGCACCATCAGGGGAACACACAGGGCTGCAGGGCAGGCAAAGGACCAGATAGCCCAAGGGAAACTGCCAAGGGAATTTATGAAACAATCCTATTGCACAAGAGACCAGCTTTGCCTATTCTTGCAACAAATTTTATGGAATACTATTGACTTTAATTTAATCGGTTCTTCGGTGCAGGGTAGGCATAATAAGCTTCCTGAGGCATCAGAATCCTTTACCTATAACCTTACAGAAAGTTTCTCGGTCTCTCTGCTGATGATAAACTCCCCAGGTCTAGTCTGGGAAAGAAAAATCCTTCCTCCATTGACTTAGGATATATCTTTCTTCATTAACTCCAGAGCTATGGTTCACTCTGACCCCAGGATTGCTGGTCTGTAAAAGCTGTAATGTAGTGAGGAATTGAGCATTTTTGCATCCTGCTGTCTTGCTCTTTTCACATTGCAATCAGCTTTATGACAGTGGTGCTTAAAGGCATTCTTGCAGAGGTCACTGATAAAATGTTTTAGTCATGTCAAATGTCATCCTTGTAAATCCCTCAGACTCTCTCCTTACCACTGACTGAACAATTTCTACCAAGAGCTGATATTATGCCTATGAAGGTCGTAAGTCTAATGCAGGCTCTAGTAAAACTTATTCAATTTTGCTTGAATTTCTCAATCCAAATACTAGCCATGCATGCCACTTTCAATTTGTGTTGGCACAGAAATTTCAGGAATGACAGCAGCATGATTCAGACTACTTTCTTAAAATCTTTCAGCATATTGGCATTACATTAAATGCCGAATGTCAGAGGAACTTCCTTTTAAAATCCTGACATTGCTACTGTTATCTGTCAGTGTTACTAAACTACAGCACTGCCTGGATCCCAAATTTAGATCAGGGTTTTAAAGCACAAAAAAAAAAAAAAAAAAAAAAAAAAAAAAAAAAAAAAAGGAAAAAAAGCAGAAAGCAGAGAAAGCCAGAAAAAAAGTCTTTACCCTGATAAATAGTTAAGTAGACAAACCTCAAATGGGATACAAATCAAATATAGATACCCAGAAACTTGGAGCAATTAACCAAGAGTTATAAAGCAAGAGTGGCAACACAGGAAACAGAGCCAGTGCCTCTGAGCAGCTTCATTATGCTTCAATAATAAATGTATTATTTTCTTATTACATGGTTGTTATTCCCTATCTACCAGATATCCAACAGCTTTTTTCACAACAGAGATTCGCAACAGAGTCAAGGGATATTTTTTAATACTTGTCTTTAACTAGCAAGAAGTTTTTTAATGTCCTAATCATTAAATGCACAGAAAAGTAATTTACTGGAGGTAAAACAGAAAAAAAAAAAAAAAAAGGGAAGGCACAAATGTGTTTTGCAAAGTTACAGCACATTACAAGGACCATATATGAACTATCTGCACAGAAAAATAATCAATCAAACAGCATTTGCCTTCAAGTCCTGCATGCTGCTGAACTGCAGTGATGGAAAGAGTTTATCTTTTATATCTTCCATTTCCAGTGAAGCTGTTTTCCTCCCTGGTGATTCTTTAAATTAATAGCTTTTAAATGTTCCTTTCCAGCAGAGAATTTATCTTTCCTTGAATTTTCCCGGAGCATTTACCTCGTGTGTGATTCTAGCAGAGATCACAAGTGAAGCCTGCAGTTCAAAGTGCTGAACCCTCCTGACATTAATGGCTCTGAACAGTACTTGGGCCATGAAATAAGGGGTGAGTTTGATGAATTATCAGCACAGGGACTCCTGAGCACTGAGCAGGCTGCAGTGGCGTGGGCTGTGGCCAAACCCCCTCTGCTCTGAGTTTGCTCCATCTCCTGCGAGCCACAAGGACCCTGGCACAAAGAATAAATTGCTGTGTGTCCAAAGCAGACTGATCCACAGCAGAGAGCCAGCAGGTTCCTCATTCAGGACAAGGGCCTGTAAAGGGAACCTGGGGTCCAGGCCTTCCTTCTGCCCTACACTTGTGTAAACTTTCAGGGCTGAGAGGAAGCTTGCAACTGTGTCATTCCACTGACTGCTATGGACTCATTTCACATGAAATTTGGGTCTAAGAAATCAGACTTGTTAGAGAAGTGTCCTAAAATATTCTAGTAGCCCATCCCTGAAGTCCCTGGCACTGCCTTTGAGTGGAAATTTGCATGTGTATCTGCACAAAAGTGGATGGAGAAGTTAATAAATAGACTTGAGCCTAAATGTAAAACATCTGATTTAACATTGCACAATCCCATGGGGTTTTTTTGTTTATATGCATAAGCAAAATTCAATGATAGCCTGTTAACATATTATTGAAAACATAAAAATCAATTAAAATAATTTCTATAATTAACTCATAGCCAAATGCTGACACAGTTTTAACTCACTACTGCCCTCAAAAGCAATGGGAAAACAAAGATAAAGATGAATATGGACTAATCCACTTCAAGAAAAAACTTCAAGTGTTTTCCCACCCACATTACAAAGTAACTGAAGAACAATGAATAATTAAAAAGATTGGTCAGCTTTTAAATAAGCTTTGCTCATAAGTGCTCTAAATTAAATAAAGCTATTGTGATAACTTAAATAAAATTAATTCTATTTTTAGAGGATTTAGTGTAACTGGATGTAGCTGGTAATTAAGGAAATAACAGTTCTAGCACTTGCTCTTTCTTGTATTTTCTTGTAGACAAAGAACACACAACTTCCTACAGCCCAGGCACTGCAAACCTTCCCAATATGAAAAAATATCTGTGCCTGGCAAAACCCCATCTCTACAGTCACAAAGGAGTGATAAACCACAGGAATATCAGAGTCCTCACAGGCTTAACTTTTTCATGGAGATCTCTTCATTTCCCAAGGATTCTCATAATTTTTTTACAATGTGACACACCCTGGAGTTTGCAGGTTGTGATTTGTTCTTCATGGATTTGGAGCATTCTCTCTATGTCACCTCTTCCCTGATGGGCAATTGTGATTGATTCCAGTCACAACAGAACTTGGACTGTGAAGCAGAAGTGACGTAAAAATTGAGCTAGGACTTGTATTGATTAAGACTTATTTGTTGTTGTTCTGACAGGACATGCTTTGTTCCTCCTTTTGTTCAGGAGGTTTATCTTAAAATGTGCTGAATTCTCCACAGATCCTATATTCAAAAGCCAGTGAGAGCCTATAATTAAAGAGGAGTTAAAATTCAGTAAGGAAATACTTTTCCTATTCATGACTTGACTGGTTATTTTAAGTAGGGAATAACTTATTTCAAGTTATAATCAGAGAAATTAAATGGTTAGAACACAATAGCTGACTTTCAAAGGCATTTTGTTAACAACAGGATTTAAGCACTTCAGTATCTTTATAAATCTGCTCCACAGTGTTCTTCGTATGAATAAAGGAACTAAAATAACATTAATCTCTGTTGGAAATGGGAGCAGTGCTATCTTTCCATGATCAGCAGGTCCCAGGCAGCAATGAAGATAATTTGTTTCTATGAGGGGAGTTGCTTGTGTCCAGCCTTGTTCCTGTAAACCCCTCCTCATCCCAGAACAATTTCAATAGCTTCACTTATACTTCAAGCAGTTAATTTCAGCAATTTTTCCCTTTCAGGATAATATTTGAGAGAAGGTTTTTTATTCACCCTACACCCTACAATAAGTCTGCTCTGAACTTGCCTGCTTAGTGGTTTCTGTTTTGTTTGTGGTGGTGCTGTTTTGGGCGTTTTTTAACTTGGTTTTGGGGGTGTTTTGTTGTTTGGTTGTTTTTTTGGGTGTTTGGTTGTTTTTTATTTTGTTTTTGGTTTTTTGTTTTGGGGTTTTTTTGGTTGTTTTGTTTTTTGTCTTTGTTTTTGTGTTTGTTTTTTAGTTTATGCAATATTATAGATTGCCAGAGATCTTGGCAGGTTTTTGATTCTGGCTAAACACATCCTGCCTTTCCCCATGGTAACTATTTATCCAGACCCCTTGACTTGCCATAAGTCCTTGCTGCTCACTGCAGATCAATGAAGTAATAACAGCATGCAACAAGTTAATAACTGCCCCCCTTAATGCTAAAGGCAAGGAGAGCTTTGAGAAACAGTTTATCTTTAGCTTCAAGCTTATTCACCCAAGGCAATGGGACTGAGGAATGTGTGTAGGCGTTCTGCTGCATTAAAAAAAAAATAAAAAAAAATAAAAATAAAAAAAAAAAAAAAGTGGCTCAATGGAGAGTCAGAGAGCTGAGCTTCCTCTGTCAGGAACTATCTCAAGTAAGTGACACAGATTAAAATGCAGTAAAAGAGTTTAGGCAGAACCTGTATAAGATGCAAGCAGCTAAATACAATGTTATGGTTTTCATCTTTTTTTGCAGACGGGAATTAGCTGAACCAATTTCCGCGCTTTTGGTAGAATACTCACTGAACAATCCCATTAGAGAAACAGAAATTGAATGGGCAGCCAATCGTAAAAATAATTACTCAACCTTCATCCTTTCCAGCTGATTTTTGAGAATCTAAACTCAACAGAACTCCACAGGCTAAGCATGAATTGATTCGTCCAAAATTGAATTAATTTAATTTGGGAACAGTCATGTTTGAAGACAAAATGTTGCTTGATCAAAATTTATTATTTTGATCTCTGAGTTCTCTGCAAGTGCAATCAAGAAATGAAGCACCTGTATTTGGAGGATGATTTTGTCTAGGCATGAAGCTGCTCCTTTTCTATATCACCAGCACCAGGAGCAGAATGTTTGTACAAAGACTTTTAGACAGAAGCTCTAAAATATGAAAGCAAGGCATGGAAGTCCCAGAGCTCCATTTTCCCTTGGATACTGGGTGAGATACATAACCTTTCTATATTTGATTTTGACATAACAGCAAGAAATATACCTACCAGCCCAGCTGACAGCCAAACTTTCAGATACCTTATACATTTAGAAATGTGTAAAGACGACTATTACTGAGATCAAAAGCTGAAATTTGAAAGGTTCCAAAATATAAAACACATGCAGATACATTAATAGTATAGAGACTATCTATAAGCTGACCCTGCACCTCAGAAAACATCACAAGACTATCTGGGTATTTTATTAAGGTGTCCCATTATAGAAAACACCAGTAAGAGTTAAACAGGGCAAGTGCAAGTTGATATGAATTTATCTACAGGCCCCCAGATGTGCCAGTTAATGTTTTTTTATCAGGTAAGGTTGCTGAAGTCTGCAAGATAACAGTGAAACGATAACAGTGATTTTAAAGCTGTCATTCAGGCTGCATTTACAGCCAAACCCACAGACCCCAGTCTACAGAAGGGCTAAGAACTTGCTGTTTCCACTGCTTGCCCTAGAAAATTAGGGATGCTTAAAAACTTGGAATTCATGTCTGAGTCTGCCCAGAGAAAGACTGCAGAATTACACCATGTATTGCCATGTATTGCAGCATTTCTTTTTTAACCAAAGAGGAATACACAAAGAGCTGGATTTCTTCTCTTTCACCACCCCTTAGTTAAGCACAGTCATTTCCACTGATCTGTGCCACTCAGGATCCCAACGCACGCATTGACTCCTGTCCTGCACGCGCGTTTTGTGTTGTTCATGTGCACAGTAAGTGAATGCATTTTTGTGTCTGTTTTATTTGTCAGCACTGTGAACCCAGCTTGCACGTGCAAATACTGTAGAGCAAAGCAGAGACCACAGACTCTTTGGGAATCCATGAAAACATCAAGGGATTGACATTATTAAAGCCCAGCTCTCTCTAATTGTTGGCAGCATGGTCTGGCTTACTCTTGGTGCTAAAGGCAACTAAAGTTACTCAATGGACAGTACAAAAAAGACACTTGTCAGAGACACAGGAGGGGACAGTTATATAAAGATTCATGAGCTAAACATTCCTGCAGACCCTTGAGCCCTCCTTGTGTAAGATTTCTCAGCAGCTAGACAGGATGAAATTTCCAAAGGGAGAGCTTCTCGCAAGGGATTCACAAAATACTTGTTGTCTACACCCTGTGCTGATAAATATTTCCTCTGTAATAGACATCTAAACTCCCCAGGCCAATTCTGTCTTTTTATTCATGGTTTTGACAGAATTTTGAAAAATAAGTTTTTCTATTAGAAACAATAATTGGCATGTCCATTCACTTTTTCTTAAGACGTGGTAAGCTTGTAAGCCTTAAACAACTTTTTTTCAGGAGGGAAGGAGGGAAGGAGGGAAGGAGGGAAGGAGGGAAGGAAGGAAGGAAGGAAGGAAGGAAGGAAGGAAGGCATCCCTAAGCAGGAAGAGCAAATGGATAAAGAGCAGCAGACAGGTTCATGATTCCTGTAGCTGTCAGTAGGTCCGGAATTGTTTCTTCCCCACAGAGGGTGGCTGGGCACTGGAACAGGCTCCCAGGGAAGCCGTCACAGACTCAAGCCTGTCTGAATTTGGACATGGCTCTCAGGCACATGTGGGATTGTTGGGGTGTCTTGTGCAGGGCCAGGAGTTGGACTCTGATCCTTGTGGGTCCCTTCCAACTCAGAATATTTTGCAATTCTCATACTTATTCTCAATTATTCAGAATTAGACACAAAAGATTTTAGAATCAGCAAACACCTTAAGATATCAGAGTGTTTTTCTTTTCAAGTCCAGTTAAAATATATGTGTGGTTCAAGCTCCTTCTATCTCCTGCTAGCTTTTAGTCTTTTTTTAATGAACTCTTTACTAATTGGGAAAGATCCTTTCCAATTTGTGACATGATTTTGGATTGCTTAACAGATGTAATTAGCATTAGGTTGCTCTATCTCTGAATCAAGCACTTTCCTGCTCCTACTATCTTCCAACACTTAATGCATTAGTGCTTCTTAATGCCTCCAGGCCATTATTAAAATTTGTCCCTTAATCTGGAAGTTTGAATTGATGGTCCACTGACTCTAAAAACCCCATGGTCTGTGAACTCAGGGGAGGGAATGGGAGAGAAGGAAGGGTGGTGGCCCTGGGAAGACAGCAAGGGTGCACAGACAGGAAGGCAGTCACTGAGCAGCAATCCCAGCTCTGAGCTGAACTGAAGACTGAGATAAAAGTGCCTTTCACGTGTCCCATTCAAGACTGCAGCAGGTATTTCACAGTCTAGAGCAGAAGTCCTGATCTTCCAGCACCACTGGCAGACCAGAGCCAAAAGCACAGACCCTCCAGCTCTGTGTGATCCTGGAAGGGGGCTGAGTCAACTTTTAAGAATTTATAAAAGTAGCCACTGTAAAAAAAAAATCTGTGGTGCAGAATAAGTTACATAAAAATCAGAAACTACCTTACCTTAGATGCTGGTAACTTATTTATTAATTTACTTGCTCACTTAGAATTTATTGTCCACAGGCAAAACAACCTGTGGCACAGGCAGAAGGCAGTCTGGCATGCAGTGAAGATAAACAGGTACCTAGACAGACATCCTGTATCTGAAGGCATGTTCAGGGAATGCCCTCTGGTTGGCCAAGTATGAATGAACAACAAAGAATTCAGCCCAATGACTCTGACCAAAAAACACACAGTGGCTTTTAATTGCAAAACCCAGAACCTATCCTACTCTATTTTGAGTTCATTAGTATTCCTTATTCCCTTATGCAGCACAGAAAATATTGTGCATTTGTTGAAAATAGCTTATAAAGAGAAACTGGGGAAAAATAGTGAATGAGCTGTTTTTTTAGAGACCCTTTCTTCCATCACCTTTCAGTTTTTGCTTTTGTCTTGGTGGACAATAAAGCTAAAAGCTGGATGGCACACACACACAGCATCCCAAGTCTGAAATACCAAGGATAACTCAAGGAGCAGATATGCTTTTCTGAGTTCTGAATGGCACATCTGTCTCAGTCCATTGGGCTTTCTCCTTCTCACTCAGCATTTATTTCCTCTCTTTGTGTCCCTCAGCTTGTGTGAACACCGACCCCCTTCTCTTCCAGGGCTGCTCAGGCAGCTGCCTGGCCAGAGATGAAAGGAGCTGCATTGCAGGGCCTGGAGCAATGTCACAGCTTGCAGAGAGGCAAAATGTGCTGCCCAAGTGTAGCTGTGGCCACTGGCCTGGGCCAGCCTTGGCCAAGACACCCTTTAAATCACAAGTGTTTGTGCCAAAATTAAGCTGGCAAACGTCTTACCTCACCACATACTTGAACAGCTGAATCAGTCTGTTGAAATTTGGAATTTTACCACCCACTTCAGTTCACAGACAGTGCCCACACTGCCTTGAGGGACAGCCAGGGTACATGCCAAGCTGTCCTGCCCATTCAAGGCAGAGGTGTTTAAAGGTAAAACCTTACCCACTGAAAAATCTGCCATGTCTTTCGTTGCATATCAGGTAATTCCTAGCTTCTGCTTTTGTTCAGCGTTGGCTGAAGTTCCATCCACAAAGGAAGTTTGAAAATGCACATGGAAAACCTCCTCCCTCCTCTCCCAGCACCATGCCCACTGCTGCCAGATTTTATGATTTGACTGCACAGCCCAAAGCTCCAAAAAGAGAAGGCCAAACCCTCAAAGCTGTTATTTTTACATCTTGTAATCCTTACATCATTTTGGGGGGTTCCAACTGGCTGGCAGACATTTGCAACATCTGACCTTGGCAACACTGCACGTTGCAGCAGCTGAGCTGGATCCTTCTCCATTTAAAGGAAGCTGATTTCAAAGCATACCCAGCGGGGCATCATCTAGAGATGGTCTGCCATGACTTCCCTCATGGAAAACAGTGCTTGCAGCCTGGCCAAAGCTAAACTTTTCATTTTAATTGACTTTGAAAGTGACAGAGAATTACCTAGACTTAGTATTCAGAGGGAAAAGTAATCCAATGGAAGGAAAAATGAGGAAAAATGTGACAATGGAAGAACGACCAGCTTTGCTTGACTGCTTCTTCTTGTGACAAAGAGAAGTGTTAAGCAAGAGAATTGATCATTTAGACACATTACAAAGTATAAAAAATGGGCAGTTAAAATTAATAATCTCTTTGATATTATTGATGCCAAACTTTTCTGACAAAACATGAAAACCTGAGCCCCCCGGAGAAGGAATTTGTTCAATTCCTACGGGCTGGTGTTTTTCCCTGTACTGCAAGATACTTGAATTTAAAATGTTGTACTACTTAGCACTTAAAATCTTGGCTCTATATTCATTCTAATTACTTGCAAACCCAGCTTTGGACTGTGCAGGAAATGAGAGAGCTGGCATGTCAGAGTAACGCTGCAATGTTCCATCACTGCCTTTTTGTGCTAAAAGAGGAATTAGACATGTCATGCTGCAATATTCCCACTATTTTTAAAATGAGTAAAAATATATTTCTGAGATTTTTTTATAGTAGACCGAGAAACTCTTTTCAGCTCTGCTCAATATGATTTTTTAATAATTCCACTGGCTCTGATCATACATTTTATGAGGAAGCCACAGATAATTCACAGCAAAGTGCTTTTTTCTCTGACTGTACTATTGCTTGGCTTGTTTGATGCATGGGGCAAAATGCAAGTTTTAGACTTGCAATATTGCAATGTCCTAGCGTCAGACAATCCAATATGGGTTAGTCAGTGTCAGGGAGCTGTAGGCTTGAAACTGGGACGAAAGGAATGAAGCCAGGCATCCTCCTTCACACAGACAGTATTTGTCTCCCTGGGGTTGGGTGCTCTGCACTGTGTCTGGAGTTTTTGTAAAATTTGTAAAATTTTGTACAGCCAACAAAAATTTTGCATCTGGTCAAGAGACCTAGGAAAAAAATGGGCATGGAGGAAATCACCATTGCTTTCATTTCTCTGGTTTTATGTCTCTTCATTTGCATCCCACCGTCCCTCTGTGTCAAGAATGACTGCAGCCATGGCCCTGCTGTAACTCGGCTCAGCCCCACGTGGATCAGCACACAAGAGACTATTTTCAGCTCATTTTTGCAACTATGCATCCACCATTTCCATGCATTATAATGACTTTTCCACAAACTTCTCACAGATAGAGCCTACAACTAAAATAGAACTACAATTCTTGATTTGCAACTGCACTTTTTTTGTGAGATGTTTAATATTCAGTCTGATGTGTATTGATTGGAAGTTCCAGTCAAGCAAAATAGATGTTTGTATTATAATTAATAAAGTTCTAAAGTAGATTTGTATCAATTTAATCAATTTAAAACTTAAATTTTCCAGAGCCTATTTCAATGTTTGTTTTATTCTTGCTTCTTCTATTGTGAAAACAATTTCTTAGGATATTTATGAAAATGGAGTATAAGAAATAAAAGCAGTATGGGAAAAAGTGGATTAACCATCCAACTCATATTTATGGTTGCAGTTTCACAATGTTCATTTAATTTAGTATATATTTTACCAACATGGCACAAATACAAGAGTATTCCAAAGTTATTTGTTTATGCAGAACGTAGAATATTACCAGTGTAGTTATTGATTATGCAGCAGTGTTCAGTGGTTCTCAGAAAGCCCAGACTTTTGAGATTTTAAGGAGAGAAGATACAAAGGACATGAATACAATATCAGAAAAGTCAGTGTTTGTGGTGCTGGAAGCATGGATTGATGGTCCTGCCCTTGGAGGAAGTAATCTTTTTGTACAGACACTGCCACACCTGCCTTTTCTCATGCCTCAGAAATCATTCTAAAGCAGACTGGTTTGCCTGAAAGGGCATCACATGACATTTGCAGAATTTCCCCAGGGCAGAGCACAGCAAGGGTTTATCTTGCAGGGCTGTTTGAAGAGCCAACAATTCATTGATTGCTCAGTGCTGTGGAGGTGAAAGTGTTATGTCACTGCTTAACATGTCTCACAATTTCTGTAATCATTATTTGTGCCTTGGGTCTAGCAGAGGAATCCACCTTTTGGAGATTCTCTCTAAATGGAGGCTCATTTAGGGCTGGATACTGGATTCAGCTTTCAGGACATGGGATGTCACTGTTGTTTGTGGCTACAAAGGAATGTTTGTCTCTCTCATTATTTATTTATTCCTGGTGCAACTTGAAAGTGTTTAGGCCTCTCTTAAAAGTCATTTATTTTAAATATAAAATATCTTTATAAACATATATTTATAAAATATTATATGCATTTATTTTGGATATAATATAATTATAATTTATTTGTGGTCATATAAGCCAAACACAATAGAATGAAGATATTTTGTTCCTGGCAGTGATGGACCTTTCACAGAAAACCCTATTTTGAATTTAAAAAAAGCTATCCCTGCCATCTCTCTAAGAGATCTATTGCCATGGCTCTGATAAGTAGTATCACAGGAGCAAGTCTGCCCTGAATGCCACTAAAGAAGAGATAACCTAGAATTGCATTCTCTTTCCAGGGTACTCTATCAAAACACAGTGTCTCCTACCGTGCTTCTGCTCCCAAATCTCTTCATTCAACTTCTGACCCATCTTAAAAACTCATTTTTTCAAATGGGAGCACAAACTTCATTAAATTTAAACCCTGTGCTCTTCCATGCTGACCAGATATTCTGCTCCTCATAATCCTGCAGGCAGGCTCTGGGTGTGGATCTCAGAAAAGGTTTGCTCGCTTTCAAGATTTTTTTTTTTCCACACTCTGAACAGTGCAAGGCAGGCCTTTTGTAG
>VWZN01009788.1:1527944-1572562 GCA_013396955.1 Regulus satrapa | reverse complement strand
GGGGCAAAAAAAAAAAAAAAAAAAAAAAAAAAAAAAAAAAAAAAAAAAAAAAAAAAAAAAAAAAAAAAAAAAAAGCAACCTTGGCTAAGAATTTCAGCCATCAGCTTTCAAGTAGCAACTGAATAATCATTATGATTAACTTTTTTAATCATTGTGAAAAGGCAAGCATTTCAAAACCAGTAATAAATGCACTCACTGGATTTCCAAGAAGCTTCCATTACTCTCTGTCAGTGCATCCTAAGTTGGCAAAGCCTTGTGTATTTGGTAGCTGTTTTTTGGGGTTTTTTTTTGCATTTAGTCCATTTATCATTCATTTTGAGTTCCAATGTGATTAGCCGGTATCTGAACAAATTCCTTAGGCAATCTTCCAATGAGATTGCATGATGATTAAAGAATTACATGAAAATTGAAAAGGGGAATCTTCATAGAGCAATAATCCCTATCAGAAGTATAAATGGGGGAGTCATGGTGAGAGTGAAGATGAAGTCCATTATTCTGAGCAACTTTGACATAAGCATCACAGCAGAGAGAAAATGAGATCACAGGGTGGAGATGAGAGAAATCATTCTAGTTTAGGGAGCATCAGAGAGGTGATGGAGGGATTGCGCACACCCCTACCAGTTCCCATCAGAACTCAGAGCAGAGCTGGGGAACTGCAGAACTTTGAGCCTTCCAGGTGTTTCTGTCACTTGGGCTGGGCAGACAGAAATGCTGCTCCCAGGAGGCAGAGCTGTTGTTCCCTGACTCGCCTCACTCTAGGCTCTGTGCAAGCAACAGGTCACTCCATCCACTGCTCCTTCAGAGACCATTTTCTGGGTTCTTGTCCTTTACCACTTATTCTCCATTTCCTGTGCCCAGATAGGATTTCTGCCTCCTCCAGCTTCTCCAAAATATTTCTAAAGTACTTGCTTGTGCTTCAGTTATTTTAGACTACATTTTTGAGCATCCAAACCTATCCATCATAGAATTTTCAGTTCCTGAATAGATGTAGATAAGCATAGACATCACTGTGTGAGTGTGTTCTGGCAGTTCCACCAGGAGCTGTTTGCAAAATAAACCTTTCCATAGCACAGGCTCACATGAGCCTCCCTGCAGACCTCTGCTTCTTCGTGCTCAGGGCGTCAGAAATGTTACACAAACCATTCCACTGCAGCCCCCCTGGACTGCCAGAGAGGACACGGCATTTCTAGTGCCAGTGCCTGCCAAACCACAGGCCAGCTGGGAGGGAAGGGAACCTGAAATCTGGAACTGGTCAGTCAGTGAGGGAGCTGCAGGAGATGGCAACCATGGTGTGGGCAGCAGAGGGACAATTCCTCCAGAGCAGGTGAGAGAAGGCTGGTCCCTTCTTGATAAAAATTCCAAAGTGTAACACCATGCTGCTCTAGAGCCTTGGTAAAAGAAAAGCACGCTGTTCAGTGGTAGGGTTACACTGTTTGCATTTAGAAATGGTTTGTGGAAATGATTGCCAATGATTTTGAGACCAATTTCTGCCTCTGCCCCTCTGGTGTTCATTGACAAAGGCCTCTGGTGCTCTCAGAGAGTTTTGCAAATGCAGCATTCATGCTTTTGTCTCTGCTGTCACCAGTTCCCACAGCTCTGAGGGATTAAATTTTTGCAAATGCAAAGCAAGCAGCTTGATTCTGTTTACCTGTCCAGTGCTGTAATAACACAAATTCGAACTGGCCTCAGCCTTGAGCACAGCCAGAGGCAGCACATTGGAGAGCTCCATTTTACTGCTCTTCCATGAGAAAAAAATTAACCATAAGATTATTAAAGAATAGAGAGCACTGAAGAGTTTTTTTGGTTGCTTTTTTTTTCTTTTTTTTGAAAGGGAAAAGGACTGCAGGTAGTGATGAGGCAGGAAGATTCCATTTAAACCAAGGAAGGGCAAGGAGATGGTAACAAAGAGAAAGGGGTGCAGCCTCTTAGAGCCCTGCACATTAAATGTCTCCTGTGCTCTGTAAGCAGCCTTTCCTGGAAGAGAAAAGCAACCTAAGCTTCAAATAAAAAGACTTGAAAGAAGCCAAAATCTTCTATTTTGAAAATAGCAGAATAAAACTATTCAATTATTCTCCAGAAAATAATCCTCTTTTTCTGTTATTCTGTTATCAGGAATTATATTAAATCCCAACTTTAATTAAACTAAAAATATATGTTTTGGAGAGAAAACCCTTTGGTTAATGGCATCCAGCTTCATCTGTCACCTGTTATCATAGTTCTTATGGAAAGAAACTGTATATACCAGCAAATACTCAGCAGGGAGATTCATTAGATGGGGCTCAAAGACTTAACAGAGTTTCTCATGTTTTAAGAATAAAAAAAAACCCTATTCATTGCTGCTGAGCAGAGAAGAGCCAGCCAGAAGAGGCTACCTATTCCTTTCTGCACTGGACCTCCAAGGAGACACTGAGGAAATGTGCACATAGCCACCAGTGTGAGAATTAAAGGTTGCCCCGATTTACAGAGGTTTATTAATGGGCCCAGACAGGAGGAGAACACAAGAGACAAGAAATGTAATCTACTAGTGAGTGGAGAGCCCTATTAGCAGAGCCCAAGAGAGGTTTTCCAAAGCTGTGAGGAGGAGAAATAAAGCAGGAGCTGTGTGCCCAGGGACTGTGCAGTGCCTATTGTTCTCCAGTTTTCCTGGAGTTTTTCTTGGAAAAGCTCATTTCCACCACGAGGTTAAACTCAGTGTGGGGATCAGCAGCCACCCCAAATGTTTGCTCACAGGGATGTTGTTCATGACAGCCCCTGCCTACCTACAGAGGAGACCGGACTTTCAACAGATTTAACAGCCCGCCATCAAAGGCAAGGAGCAGAGCAAAGAGAACACAAACAACAAAATTATGCACCAAAATATGAAGGTACAAACCCACTAAATGCAGTAGAACAGTGCTGGATATCAAAGTAGCCACCCCTGGTATATGTAGCTGTGTTAGGATAAGTGAAAAGTCATCCTATGTAATGGTGACTCATTGAGAAAATACATGTACACAATTTATCCTAACACCTTGCTATTACTGTTTATTTACAGTGATGTGTCAATATAGGTTTGCATTTTATATTCTTCTGGCTAAAACTCTGAAGGAACACCATGTTCATGAACAGGTTGACAGAGCTGTAGTTTCAAAATAACTTTTTAGGCACTCTTTCCATGGTAAAAGTTGTGAAAGTTGCTGTTAAAAAAAAAAAAAATCAAGATAGTTTAGTAAAGCACAGATAAATAATAGATGCTCAGCATAAAAGATTTCTGGTTTTCCTCTCTCAAACATCTTGGCCAAATGCAGAAAAGTAAACCCTAAGGAGACTGGGTCATAGTTAATTTGGTTTTCAAGGGAGAATATTAAATGATGACATCACTTTTTCACCTCCATAAAAAATGCAGGAAGGATATTAATTTTGTATGTATAAATTACACAATTTATTGTTCTATTTTAACATTTCTTTTCTTCAGACCACCTCCAAGAAGGTTTCCATAGAAACCTAAGAAGAAAACCAAAGAGGAACATAATTTTGTTCAGTTTATATTGATTTTAAATACCACTGCGCTTACACCAGCAATGTGTCTTCTGCACACATTTTTTTATCAGCTGACAATCTAAGTGTTACAGTTGATTAAAATAGCAATTTAGATTTAGCAGTTATCAAAAACACTGTTTGCAGTGCAGTCTATCACCTACCCAAATTATGGCATTGTAGAACATCAAAGATGAGTAATTTTTTAAGCAACTTTATCAAGATGAAAACTGCTTTGGAACAGCTCTGGTCCTCCACTCTGTCTGTTCTTGCCGAGGGCTGATTCAAGGTACTACTGACAATATTAAATCTATAAATTAATCTCCTTAATTTCTGAAGCTGCCTTGTATTGGTGATTAACAGAATGATTTCTCCAGAGAGCCTGACCTCTGTTCTTTCCAAGAGATGTGACTTGGCCACTTGCTGAGCATGAGTCTCTGATAGTCCTGGGGCACAGGCTTTTTGCAAATTTAATGTCTTGATTTCTTTCCATAGGTTTTTATTTATTGCACAGGTTTTTGTTGCTGTTGCTTTGTTGGGCTTTTTTTTTTAACTTTCTCTTTTTAAAATCTCACCAAAGCCAGAAAACAAGGAAAAGTGAAGAAATCAGCATGTTTTAAACAATTCCCAAAGGTTTCAAAGCTGCCTCTTTCCTGCATGCAATTCCTTATTCCTGTTGTTCACTCCTAAGCCATTTATATGTGCCTGAAACTACTATAGGATAACCTGACCACCAACAATTCAATATTGTGTCTGAGAAGGAGCCTCATGCTGAGATAAAGATTCTATGTCCGAGCCCACAGGAATACACAGCTACCTTCACCCAGAGACCTCACTGTCTTCTCAAGGAAGCTGCAAATTAGTAAACCCTTTCAGGATTCTCATTTCAGTACAATTTCTTCCTGTTCACAGAGAGCTGACAGCCTGAGTTGGTGGTCTCTCACACTGTTTATCCAAAATGCCAATTGCTGGAAGTCAGAGCTGTCTCAATGCCTTTGACTGCTGTGCAGATTTAGCTTTGGTATTCATAAAATAAAAAAAAAAAAAAATTAAAAAAAAAAAAAAGGAATAAACCTGTTATGATATGAGGCTGAAAAATAAATACATTACTTCTGCTTTTCTCTCTGGGATCCATTATTTTCACTTTTATCAGTTCTGGATGAGAGAGCACTATTTATGCAAATACAGCTACACACACTTTTATAGCCAGATCGTGTGAAGATGAAATTCTGTGTTCCTTTTTGATTGCCAGGTGATCAGTAAAGATGACCTGTGACTTGGGACTTCAACTTTTAATTTATTTTTCATCATAGTCACCTTAGGAATGGCAGGGTCTTTTCCATTCTGCATTAATGAAAAGCCTTTTTCCTCAGGACATCCAGAGGATGACAGAACCTGCCTTGAAAAGCAAACACAGGAGATTAAATCTTCTTCCCTTTCTGTACTTGCTAAAAACAAGAAACAGGCAACAATACAGAAAAATCAGCAACACTATAAGATACGGCACCATTTCTTGGGAACTTTCAAGCTTGATTTGCAAATTATAACCCCATTCTCAGATGGTACACCACATCATTTTCATAGTTGTGCGCTTTCAGACTTCCTGTGTATGGGGATTTTTTAAGGTCAGGTCTGCTAATGAGCTCAAAGTGAGTGACAAAAATCCCCCTCAAGAAGTGATGTAACAAATATCAACTCCGAGTGTGTCCCCCACAATGGGTAATGATGTTGGCACTTGAATGATGGCCAGATGGGTCAAATTTCTGTTCCTGCCATTTCAAAAAAAGAAACACACTGGCCTATCTTTCCTCATTCTCTGATAGCAAAATGTAAAAATAGAACTATGCACTCCAGAGGGCTCCAAGGGCTCTTTTCATTAATGTGAAAAATCCATAATTTATAGCTCTGCAGCGTGAATAGGTTTGGAAGACATTTAATCACTAGTGAAAATGCCATAACCCCAACCCCACTCCCATGGAAATATAGATAGCTCACAGCTATTCATCCTGGCTTGTTGGAGCTGCTCGAGTGTTCCATACATCCTCCCCGGTGAATGAGAGCAAAGGAACACATGAGAACTGCTAGTCAAAAACACAGCTTACACTGAAAATACACAAAGAGTCATTTCAAAGGGTGGATAAGTGATATCAGTTGCTTTCTAAATATAATACATTTCTCCTATTGATCCAATGGGGATCAAGTCACACTTTTGAACCTGTCACACTTCTAGGTGTGATATGTGGCCAATGGGAATGCAGCTTTAAGAAAATCTGTATTGGTATTAAGGATGGGAAGGTTTTATTCCAAGGAATAATCTGTATTAAACTTCAGACCCCTCCACAACCACATTTGAAGGCTCTGTGTAGCTTTTGCCTTTCCAGTTACATGCTAAGGAGGATAGAAAATGTTATGCTGTGAAAATCATCTGGTTTGAAATGTCGCTTAGGTTACCAGAAGGATCACAATTAAATTAATCTACCTTGTTGTCTGATTACACACACAGATGGGTCTGCTGTTGTTAGAAAGGAGTTTAGATTTCTACAATTTCTTCAGATCCATTGTTCCCTTACAGTGGAGTTTAAAGGTGGGTTAGACACTAGTGAGATCTACAGGATTCTCATGATGTTCAAAGCCATCACAGGCACTACAAAACTGCTTCCTTTTAACAAAATTTTATAAAAATCCAAGTCCTCTTTTAAAGACCTGTATCACCAAAGGCTAGGTAATAATTTTGAAAATAATACAGGTGATATTAAATGTGTTGTTCTTAAAATTGAAGAAGAAGACAGTAGTTAGTGCAAGTATTTAAAATAATGGACAGTATCTTCTATTCCACAACTCAACAATTCTTCATCTGATTGCACAAAGGGAAAGAATGCAGCTTAGACAATATTAAAAAAAAAAAAAAAGTCAACCCAAACCACAACTAAAATGTGGGCCAGAAATTAAGATTATATCCTGGGTCATTAAATCCAAATTTCACAGATCCACATGCTATTTTAAAGAGAGAGACTAATTTTCCAGGGTCTCCATTTTGACAAACCCAAATAAGGATAACTGTGCTGTCTCATTCAGACAATGCATTAATCCCTCTTTAGATCCCCCAGCAGCAAATCAGAAATCCTGTCAGCACATGAGAAACAGTCAGACCACTTACTGATTCTTAAAAGTAGTTGGAAACATCTGTTTAGCTTCTGCTGCATTGGCAGGCTCTGAGCTGGTGTTACCTGGCTGGGGCATTCCAGCCTCTGTGGCCCTGTCTGTCAGGAAGAGCATGAAAGCAGAAAGCCTTCATTAGCTCAACACTGTGCCAGTATTAATTTGGTACAGAAATGACTGTCTCTGATTTCTACAGGGTTTTCTCTGTTGCACTGATGCTTGCATTGGTAACACTTTGGTTTCAGACGGGCACAGGCACTAGCTGGGACAGCTCCTGGCCATCTTCTCTTCCCAATTTTGTGCAGTGCAGGCAGCTGGAGGAGGGAAGATGGTGACAGCTCCAGGCTCCCAGGGTGGGGCTGGGAGTGCATCTGCCTGAAGGAGCACACACCCATCTTCCCAGGGTGTCTAATTCTGACCACTTGCAGCTGAGCTTTCACTGCCTTCATCCGGGGAGGAAGACAACATGTTCCACAGAGGGTATTAAGAGTCTGCAAAATTTAGAGGTAAGCATAATGAAGGAAGAATCTTCCTGAATCTGGAAGTATTCATCCCTTTGTTAGCTCCCAAATATGTCAAGGACACTCAGGAAAAAAGCTGAATTAACCAAAAAGGTGTCAATTTAAGGAAAATTGCACAGCTCAGCTCTGCTAAGAGGATGGATTTTCCTTCAGAAATAGAGATGGTATAACTTGGTTTCACTCATTTCAAAGTGAATTACACTAAAGCAAACTGAGGCCATTTAAATTCTGACTGTGTGCATATAAAACGATTTATTGTGGTTTCACTAATACATTTCAAATTCGTTTGGTTTAATTTTATTGAACATCCCTGAGAAGACAAGATATAATCCAGTCTTAAACATCTGTTCTGGGATTTTTTTTTTGATTTTTGAATTCTCTCCTTTCTCATCTTCTTTCTTTTGCATATCTACCATTGCTATTTGAATTTCAAGATAAGTGTCCCACTGTGTAGAGTTAGTTTTTTTCTTTTCAAAAGGAACCATATGGAGAAAAACAGCATTATTGCCAACACTAGCATTAAAAATGTGAGTCAGGCCTTAAAAAGTGATGAGATTTATTTAAAAGTGTGAATCTTTCCCCCATAAACAATGTATTTACTTTTTTTTAGTATGCATCTGATATTTCCAATGTAAACCAGCCACTTTTTCAAGCTGTGATACAGCAAAATCTGGCTTGGCCAAGGAACCCCTGGACTGCAAAAGCCAAGGTTAGAATAAAACTACCAAATAACAGGAGAGAGACAGAGCTCTGAGAATTTAAATTCTTGAGGTCAGGAGCCAGGCCAGCACGAGAGCTGCTGATGCTATGGATCAGTTAAAATGAAACTGTTCCATGGGAGACAGAGCAGACAGAGATTGGCCACTTCAAACCTGGCACCTGGGGAGCTCAAATCCCTGTACAGAAATGGTCCATTTTCTCCTTTTCTGTTGCATAGACAAGTCCTGCTTGCTGGGTAGGATGTAACTGAAATGCTGTGTTTGGGGCATTTCACTGAATTATGATCAAGTAACTTTAACCTACTACTTCCACTTACCAAACTTTTCTGTCTGTCTGGTGTCCAGATTTTTTCCCATAATGAGGAAGTGTTTTGATTGAACTTTGGCTTACAGGCTTTTATTACTTAAAATCAGTTCATTCTTTAGGTTACAGACAATCTTAGTGGTGGTAAGCTTAACTTCCTTTATTGTGAGAAACTTCACAATATCAAGTGTTCTGCAGCTGAGTCAGCCAGGTCAGACAGTCCTTAAACTGTCTGAATTTGTGAAAAAAGTGGCATCTGCTGCCTGAAACTATGAAGTTTTAATCAAAATAAAACTTTTAAACAAGTTAATGCACAGAGGAAATGTTTCTGACTTGTAACTGGCTCCATTCAACAGATGTGAGTTCACTGTGCATTCACAGTGATGTATTTAAAGCATGAGCAGCATCACAGAAATGTCTTTTTGCAGGAGCTAAGCTCAGCTAGTGCTATGCAACATTCATAGAGTCTGAATAAAGAAGGGGTCAGGAATCAAACTGTGAGGCTTGGTCCAAAAAGCCTGCAAGTGAAGCAGTTCTTACAGGTTTACTCATAAAAATTATGAGAATTGATCCACGCCTTCAGAGGAAGCTCTCTCAGCCCTCCAGCACAGCACCTGAGCTTTTCCCAAGCAGTGCAGGGGTGGAAGGATGGAGAGAAGAGCTCCTTCCTGTTACATCTACACTTGCTGCAAGCATGACAGCATCAAACCTCAAGCCTCAAATCCCACTCATCGCTACAGATGGGCTGGAGAGTCAAAGGGATTTTTTTTTCATAGCCCCACTCAACAGAATTATTTTCTCCTAACTTGTGCTGTGAATGCATTAGCAGCCCTTCAGTGTTCAGCACTGCATGGGAGCTTTATACTACACACAATACAAGTTATATAAGAATAATTGCTGGCCTGCATGCTGAGAGACTTGATGAAGGACATGTCTACTTTTGTATTTTATTTTTTTTCTTGAAGACTTAAGTGTACCATAAACAAAGAACATTAATTATAAAGCAGCTCCCTGAAGAAATGGAAATTACTTGAGGAGTAAGAATGATTGCTCTGTCCAGGCCATGTCCCACTGAGATGCAATTTGTTTCCATTTACATCACACATCTTTTTCCTACAGCATCCTGTATTTTCCTGACATTTCATTACAACCCACATAAGGCTCAGTGAATTCCACATCTGTTCTTCACAAAACATGTACAAAATGCAGTGAACTTGTGCGTGTGTGCATGTGTGTTTGTATATTGTATTGTGGTGTATTTAGAGCTCCAAGTTATAAATGTGCCAGTTTTATAGTAAGTCAGAATTTTAAGCCTGACATGATTCTCCTTTTCCCCTGAATGATTGAGTGTCCTGTAGGCACAGCAGTATATCTCGTGCTTCCATCACATTCTTTTTGCAGGAAAGTTTTGTTTTCAATATGAGCATTTCTAATAAATTACATGAGAACAAATGAAGGGAAACTGTCAAATACAATTATTACTACTAAACAACATTTTGCTGTATCTGCAAGATTTCTGCATGCCTGTTACAGGTTGAAGTGAAAGAATAACTCTTTGTCTTCCAATCCAGCAATCTGACACATATTTTATTTCGAAAATTCAGATTGATCTGTCTCGAGGGAAGCAGTAGGAGTATTCCAAAAATCCTGAGATTTCTTCCAATTCATAGTTCTCATGACCCTCATGACAAAAATGCAGTGTAAACCTCACAGAAAATCAGTGAGGGTGCTTCAAAGATAGATAGACAAGAGCTGGGCTCTTCCAGATGGATATTCAAGCTCCTCTTTCATTATTCCTGGGACACATCCCCTGGGCCCAGGGATTCTGCTGAGAATTTCTATCCCCATAAACATACAGCCATCTGGGAAAACATCAAAAAACCCCAATGGAACACACACACCAAAAAAAAAGCCAACAGTAATAATGGTCATTTACTCCTGGGACTATAGTCCTAAGATCTCAAAAGACAAAGTAACTGTGTCCTGATTACAGCACCACAAACTGCCTCCATAGCCTTTCCCTCTAGTTCTCAACACACAGTTGAGTTGTTTCTTGTCCCAAATTGTTGTGTTGTACCATGACCACATTTCAGGGGTTTCTGTGTTTTGCTGCAGCAGAGAATGATGTTATCCCAGTTGGGGTGCAAGATTTTACTTGTTTAAAACATAATTCATATTTTAGAGCCACATAAATACCATTTGGGCCATCTATTGATGTCGTACATGAAACAACTGTGGGGCAAGTTCTGCACTCCCTCTTTTACAAGGGTTGGAGGAGCACCACTGAACTGAGGGCTCTCCACTACACACATTATATCTCTGTATCCTGAATTTGTGGGAAGGAGCAACCCAAGTATCCAGATGCTCTCAGAAGCCTTGCCCTATGATACTGAAAGCAGGAGATGAGGAGTCCATCCCAAAAACATGGTGCAAAAGCACTGAACAAATTGTCTGATTCAGACTTTGGTTTATACCCTACTTAGAACTCAGTCCCAAATTGATCTGGTGTTCTATGATTCTTGAAGAGGAAAAGTAAGTTATACACTAAAATTATAGTGAGTCTAGTCCAGTATTTCAGATCAAATATTCTGGAATAGGTATTAATATGTGTTAGGGAGCTGAAGGTGAATTGTTCTCTGGAGTTGATTGAAGAGCTTCCTCTAAGGGAAGGGAAACCTGTTTTGATACTTATTTTGCTAATGAGATGCGACATAAAATTACTTCCTGGTTATTATGCTGAAATATGTCATGCATATTCAAAAACTATCTCTGAGGAACTGAAACAATTTAGGCAAGATGAGCTACTAAATACATGAAAGGAATTGACTTCATGATCCAGCTAATGATTAGATAGGCTTCACTGTTAAAAATAATGATTGAACCAAAAAAAAAGTATATTCACATTAACTGCAACCACTACAAGTTACTGTGAGCATGTGGGCTGAATGGCAGTTTAATTTTGTTTCAACTGTTTGCTTTTCATTTGTCTTAAAAAAAACCAACCCAAGAGTCAATTTATGTTATTTGCATATGTGGAAACTCAGCACCAATTTTCTTGGAGTTGTCTGATGACTAAAGTATGGACAGTTATTCCTTAAGGTGTTGCAAAAGTGCTTTAACTGTCAAAACTAAGGGGTTTGACACTGTAATGGGGCATATTCACCCAACAATTTTAAGTCAAACACCAGGAAAAAATGTTATCCAAATGGCAAATACTCAACACAACCATGCAGTACTTTCCTGCTATTAGTAAAGATTTTAACTGATTCAAAGGAGAGCAGCCCTGCAGCATGTTAGGCTACACCTAGAATAAGTTTCTACACTCAATTTTCTAAATTATCAGCAGATTTACAATTCATTGATAAACAGAGACACTTGTCATCTTCATGATTCTTACTGTTTTTCAGCATCCTCCATGAAGAAAAGATATTTGTCCAGGAAAATCTCCAGAAGCAGCACCCAGATATGATTGCTTGATCCACCCACCTGATTAAATCCCACAGACCCCAGAATGAGCTGAGGAAGGGTCTGTTCACAGTGCACCCCTGAAGGGGTGGGCAGGGGTAGGATGTACTCTGGAATGCTCTAACATGGTCCAACACAGATTTTAACTGCTGCTGCTGACTGGTTTTGACCTTCAGAGCAAGACTGCAAGGACAGGGGTCAGGGAGTCTGATTCATTTTCAAACTCATTATTAAATCTCTCTCACCCAGGATATTTAATCTCTCTCTGTTTACAGAATTAATATTGGGTTTATTATCTTCTAATATAATATTTGGGTAATTTGGAGCCTGTATATCTGTGACTGACTCAAAGCCCTTTCACCCAGCCTTCCCCTGGCATTCCATCCCATCTTTAAGAATTACTGGGGCTGCAAATGGACACTGGTTTACCTCTGCACAGAATCAGTTGCAGAATTGGGAGCCTAAATTCTATGCATAATAACAAAAAAAAAAAAATGCCAAAACCTACCCAACAAACAGAGAAAAGCCTTCATTAGAGCATTTTTGAAAAAAATTTTGGCCTACTTGGTGCACACCTCATGTGCATTTCCTGTGAGAAGGCAGCAGGGAGAGGGCAGTGGTTTTTGATTGGAGCAGGCAAAATAGAGAAGTTGAAGTAAAAAATGTTTTAAGCAGAATTTTTAGAAGCACCTAGCCCCAGGTAAAGAGAGGCTGAATGCCTTCACTCCAGCTTTCCTAATCGAGTCAGACAGATTTGCTGGGTATAAAGTATTTCTAGCTTGGGGAAACTGGTAATTGACCAGTTTTTCAATTGGAGGAACCTGTGACTTTGCTGACTAGGGTAGTTTAAACATAGAAGTCACCCACTTAAGCCTCAAGCTCCCAGAAAAGTAGAAAAATAATTTAACATCCCAATTTTCTTTTGTAAGGAAAGCTTAAAAAAACCCCTCTATCTTTTAAAATTAAGTTACCAAGCCAACACTCCATCTCTAAACTGACACTTCACCTTGCTTGGGCATCCTGCACATTGCAATAGCTGGAGCTGATGCAGCTAAAAAGTGACAAAAAGTGACACAAAGTGAGAGACACAGTCATTTGAGAACCTATAAAAATATATGGGACATCCACAGCTTCTCTGGGCAACCTGGCCACGCTGGGTGATTTAATGTTGCACAAATCTAATAGAGGCTTGTTTTCTTTGTCACTCTGGTGAAAATGCCAACCACACAATCAAACTGTGTGAGAATCCCGCTCATCTGTGAAAGATACAGCAAGGAAAGGTGCACGAAGTTCAACCCCCAAATGGAAAGTTTGTGACAGGAGCTCTTGGGGTGGATGGTGCGAGCCAGAACAAGCCTGAAGCAACGCAGCTGCTTTAGCAGATAAAACTGGTCTGGATGACTTGGACACCTCTGTGTGGCAGAGCTCCACACCTGGAATGTGTCACACCAAGCAGCAGCATTCAGCTTTATTACCTCAAATTCGTATCAAATTAATGCAGAGCAAAGATCTTTCAACAGATCGTTGCCATCCTTGAAGTGTGGCATATTTATGGTATCTCAGAGGCTAAATTAAATTATATTAACATGCAGACTAAAATCTAATGCCCTACACTGCAAGCTCAAATGAAGTATTAATAATCCAGGTGGATTTTTCATATTCCACACGGCAGTTTTGAACTAGAGCCCAAATCATTCACCTGCAGCTGCAGCATCATTACCACCATACACACACACAACCGAAGTGGGAATGTGTCATTTGATCAATAAAGTAAATACTTCTGATTAACAGCCACAAATAGCTGATGTATCGACTGAAACAGTGCCAATATTTCCCTACACTCATCTTGTTTTCTTTTTCTTTCCTTTTATTTCACTACTGTGTTTTACAATGAAAATATCTTTTGCTGACAGAAAGAAAGCTCTGTTGTTTTTTTGGTTGGGGTGGTTTGGTTTTTTTTGTTTGCTTTTTTTTGTTGTTGTTTTTTTTTTCATAAAGAAGATCCTTTGTAATGACAAAGAACATGTAACTGCTCAAGAAAATATATGGGAATTTAAAAATAGTAAACCCATGTTTCTCATATCTATATCTTTAGAAATATAGCTGTTTGTGCATTCTGAAGATGATTTTTTTTTTTAAATTGAAAAATTTCCTGAGGTTTACAAATAGCTTGTTCATTCAATCTATAAGTCTCTTATTTATTAACAGACAATATAATAGGTTTGGAAAATGATAGCCTTGCTAAAGCTGAATTTGATATTCTTTCAGCTGGTAAGAAATGTACAATAAAATTACAAAACTAGAGTGAATTAATTTTGATGGGAGAGGAAAAGTATCTTTATTAAAGTTTAGTGCTATCAGGATGTGCTTTTTTCCTGAGAGGTGCTCCTAACTCAGACTAGCTCATCTCACACCTTTAGTGCATCAAAGCTTGTTTGTTCTTGGTAACAAAAACTGGAAATATTTTTCACAAACAATTGCTGCAAGGCAACCTCTGCACTTTCAAGACAGCTGGCTGTGCAAAATAAAATGAAAGTACTGTCCATAAAGTTACTGTGGTTAACATATGAAAATATAACAAAAATGAATGTTAACAGGTTAATGCAATGTGGTTTAAGAAAATAAGGAATCAAAACAAGTTCTCATTACCTTTCATTACCTTTCTCAGTCATACCCTACTTTTAGGGGATAGCAGTTTTGGCTGTTGCCCTGGGAGCTTGCTCTCCTTTTCTTTTTGCTGTGGCTCAGACAAGCAAATACAGAAATATCAGCAAATAAATCTATAAAGGAGGATGGAAAATAACATCAGAAAAAAATAACTTAGTATTTTTCAGATTCCTGCTTGCCCACACCTTACAGGGGAACAGCAATTTGGTATTTATGCATTTATGAGGATGAAGTAGCCCCCTCACCACAAAGGAATGAGGCTCCCCGCTGCTCCTCAGCCCTTACACGGAAGGGAAGGGTGAAGGTTTGTGGCTGGGTACAGCTCTCACACCACAGAGCCTTTTCCCTGCTTACCTGAGCCATTCCCTCCTACTCTGCTCACAGCCCTGCTCATTCTCACTGACCTCAATGAATAAAATTCCTGTCAGGGAGCTCCAAGCTCCAGAATACTGCCTGGGAAATGGGTGAAAATCCATCTTCATCTTCACTGGCCAGGCATTCAGACATCAGCACTGATGGACTCTAAGCCAAACTTCAGGCACAGCCTTTATTGTTCTCTATTCAGAATCGTGGCCACAAGACCCAAGGTGCATTTAAAAAAGGAGAAAAACAAATCCCTGAGGATTTCATGCCCCAGACAGTTGATATACTGCCTTTAAAAGCCGTGAGAGCACAGGTGAACTACTTCATCCTCATCCTTCTGGGAAAGAGGTTTCTTGGCACTGGTGCCAAGGTTTCAGCCCCAACAAACATGGAAGTGGTAGGAACTAGAAAGTATACAGAGGGTTTCAACTTTAAATGCTGAAAACAAAGGGGTGGATATTCAGCTCATAGTTCTGTGTCAACTAAAAGTCAGTCTGTGCCACATAGGATAATTTACACATCACTAGCAGACACATCTGAGAAGACTAACTATTGCCTTTCAATCATTCACAAGGTAATTCTAGAATTAAAAGCCTGTTAGAGAATTGGATTTAGGATTACTACTTAAATGCAGAATTTCAATAAACAGATAGTTATTTATCAACCTACCTACTCAGATGCCAGGAAGTGTTGCTCTCAGATTTCAGAAAATCTATGTAACTTATTATGCAATTAACAAGCACCATCATCAACAACAGTTATGAACACCTGAAATACCAAAAGCTAATTTAGTTTGTCTGAATTCAATTCAGAAAGAAGCCAAGAAGAGAAAATTGACCATAAATAACAGGTATGATTCAGTTATCTCCCCAGACTGGAGAAGATAGTGACATTTAAAAGAAAAGAAAAATTCTGGAAATACATTTAGTGGAAATCATACCAGGGACTATTTCAAAGCAATTCATCAGGATGACACAAATGTGTGATACAATTTTGGTTTACACATTCTGGATGTCCTTTCCACTTCTATCTGAATTGAACCTTCTAAACATGAAAGACTTGACTGATCCACCCAGAGAAAATATTAACATGGCAGGTATTTTAAGTCACAGATTTTGCAAAATTATCAATGCAAACTTGTTTATTCTTCATCAAAAACCTTTTTTTTTGTAAACTGCAGAAGGAACTGGCTACCAATGTAAGGAAAATTTAATGACACTTCAGAAAAATATGGGAAAAAAGCTTTGACTACGTATCTTTGAAAATAACTTTGAATATTGAGCAGGATGGAAGCAGCTGAGTTACTGAACACAGTGGATTGCCTGAGTTTTTCACAACTCAAAAATGAGATGCACAAGTTAAGAGAATGAAAGGCTTTCCCTCCTCCAGATGGCTGCCTAGGCAGTAATTGATTTTAATCACAGATTCCTGACAACATTCTTTGCCTAGGGAGGGCTCGGTAGCTACTGATGTCTGAAGCTGAAAGAATATGGTACCTATTTGCAGTCATTTTATGGTCTAGTTCCCAAAAATCACAGTGAACTTTCAGTAGCATAGTTAAAACCATTATTATCCCTTCTTGTTCTGCACTTTACTGCTTAGTTTCAATTCCAGGTGCACTTTAAACTGAATTTACAAAAATGCCATATATCTTTTCCAAGCCACCAATTAAGCTACCAGGTATAGCTATATATTACCTAATGCACTTGGTTTAGTAGGTCACAGGTTCGTATTTTCTATTCTCTCTTGCATAAGATGTAACCAGAGCTCCTTGACCTCTATTTTTATAAACTTGATTCAGTACTTTTGCCAGAAACTGTCACCAAAGTTCAACCCAGTCCATTTAATTTTGTTATACTTTAATATAAGCATAATTAAAAGTGTCTTCTATACTCCTATCTTTCCCATTTGCCTCCAGTAATTTTTAATGCTGCCAGCTATTTTTCACCTTCATTTAAGTATTCCTGGTCATCCCATTAAGTTATGTGAGAGAGCCACACAGCCACCACGTGATGAATAAAGGACTCTTCATATTTTCTTCTTCTCTTCAATCCATGTTTCTTCTAACTGGCTATTGCACCCCAAAAAAACCATGAAGCCTTTGTGTGTTCCTTTAATGCAATAATAGGCTCTCCCTAAATTGCCTCTGAAAGCAGTCATAGAAGTCCAAGGACTTTAAACAGTGCAAGTGCCTGAGCCTCCTGGGTTTCAGATTATTTCCCTGACCATGAAATATTAAACAGCATTCTCTGATGATACCCTTCAGAAATTACTCTCTGAAAGTCCTAACACTGACAGACTGCTGCAAAGGATTAAATAATCACCATCAGCCCACGATCCTCTCCCCTGTTTTATGTCTTACCAGACAAAAGAGAGAGAGAGGAAATTTCTTGCAACTCAAGTGAGATCATCTGTACTTCAGAAGGAAGTGATAAAAAGCAGTTCTACTACTGGGCCTTTGTGGAGGACTTGAACCAGCTCCAAATCAAATAATTTTATTTTTAAAATAGATTCCAATATTCCAAAGGAAGAAATGCTCAGATGAGCAGAGGTAACGCAAATACAAGAAGCTCTGTAACCTTCAGAGAATAATTTCTCTTGTTTGGGCTTTACAGTTGCAACAGCAAAAGAGTTAAGTACATCATGTGCTCAAAAGTATCACATACTTCTTTATTACAACTGCACTTCAGGCATCTCTCCAATTAAATACCATGTAGAGTCCTCTCATTTGGTTAACACAGTAATTAGCATATTGTGTGTAGCCACAGATGTTCTTCACTGGCTTGTGCCGAAACCAATCTAATTTTTTGAGATAAATGAGGTGTTCTGATTCCAGGACTTGATTTCCCAGCATAACAAAAACATCCAAAGAAGTGAAGCCTCTTACCACTGAGAGTTCAGAGAGAAAAGCTACTTTCTCTTTCCTGAATTCCAGGGAGGTATATGTGAAGGGAACATCCCTCAGATATTTGGGCTATGCCTGGAAAACAGAAAAAGTTGGCATTGACTTACAAATTACATTAATTGAAATAATTATTAAGTATGCAAAATATTGATTTATTATCAGTGGCAAGACAGAGGATCAGCATCAAAGAATGAACAAAGAGAGTTACGCAGATAATTTTTTTAACTGAGTCTAAGTATCTCAGGGATTAAATATTGTGACATGCCACAGAGTACAAGATCAGCTCTGCCATGACTTGACAAAGTTGCCAAATTTCAAAGCCATCCAAAGGTGTACTTGATGTGAGCTGGTGACTTCCTCACATTTCTCAGACATCTGATATCCTTGTCTTACCCACTGTCCAGCAATCTCAGCCAAGGAATGAATTTTAGACAGGAATACAGCATCCTGTCCTTAGTGGCAGAAAAGAGTTTTATCAATGAAAACCCCTCAGAAGTGTTGGAAACTTTTGGAGTCCGTAGCTCGCACCTCTGAACAGCACTTTGTTAAATGGCATGGGAGGATTCTGGGCTGGTTTTCCAAAGGTGTGCCCACACCCTGGGATGGGAGGCAGCTCTGACTCGGTTTGTTGAAGCTCTGGAGGCAGAACAGCTCTGTTTGCACAGGGATCCCTTGGCTGGTTATCCCTGCCTGGGAGGAGATCAGGCGAGTTCAAGTGCTGTGAGGTGTCCATGCATCTGCAGCTGGAGGGACTATCTCTGCAAGCACTCTAAAGCATATTTTAACATAATTTTAACATGGAAACAAGAGTCTTGTCAAAGTATCACCCTGGATGACACAAAATAGAAGGCATTTTTCCTAATGAATAGCACAAGCCAGCAATATTTCCTACTATTAATATACTTAGTAAGAAAGGAAGTTTACCAGTAATGTAAACAAATATTTTTATAAAAACAAATTAGTAAGATTGATTAACAATCTCATGACTACAGCAACTACTGCACAGTCTGTACTTTAAGGTATATTCTCCTTAAAAATGAGTAATAGAGCACTGATATGTTCTCACTCTGAAGGGCAGAAAAAGCAGTTCAGACTTTATTGTTCAAGAAATCGAGTTAATTAGTCATTGCAGGTAATTACATCTGATTACAAAGAACTTTCTCAGACAAAATAATGTTTTCTTATTTTTATGAAAATTCATGGTGTAAATAATGAAAATCTGCATGTAGTTACTATTGCTCCCTTTTTTCATTGGGGTGCCTGTGTGCACCCCCCAAACCTGGGACCCTTTTATGCCACACACAGAGAAAACACAGGACAGTGACTTCCCCAGTGCAGAAGAGGGGGAGAAAGCCATGCAATTCTTCTCACTTAATAGTATACTGAAGTACAGGGGATTTTTAGGTCATATATAGTTTGCGGCAGAAACGGGAGCTGAGCCCAGTTCACCCTAGAACCAACTCTAGTACCAGGACCAAAAAAAAGCATCTTTTCCCTCTAAAGCTCATCATACATCTTCAGGAGGGATAAAAAATAATAATAAAAAAAAAATCCAGCAATAATTTGTGGGACTGGGGTTTAATGACTTGTCACTACAGTCAAATAATTCAGTGTCAAGTGCTTATGATTTTTTAATGATTCACTGACATAGGTAGGTTCCATACACATAGAGGTGTCTGGTTACTGCACTGCCTCGATGGAAGTTGTACAAAGTAGAATTCAAACATCCTTCACCACTTCATTAACGAAACAAATTTATCTTCTAATAGAAAAGAAGTCCTTCAGTGTTCTAGAACTCAATTTTACATTCATATATAGTCTGTACCTTGTCTGTTTGCATTAAAAGAAAATCCTTTTGATCAATGCTCTGGCAATGAAATTGCAATCCCTGAATCCAGTTTTCAGCCAGCCTGCAGTGTAAATGATACTTAATAGATAAAGAGACATGCTGTCAAGATCAGCTATGCATGTGTTAAAGCTCAATTGTCCCTGAGGTAGCAAGGAATAAAAGCCTTTCAGATAACACATTGCTGTCTGGTCTCATCTGTAATACATTTCAGAATAAGCAACAAGGTTTCATTCCTCCTCTTCACTCCGCTTATTTCCCTCTGCACAAGGGCTCCATTAGGGGAAATGAGAAAACTTTATCACTTCCAAACTGGGAGATTGAGATGAAGGAAACCAATGTACCTGACCAAGATTATGTTTCTTATTGGTGTCACAGGTGGCCCTGGAAATTAGGAATCTACAGATTCAAACCCATTACCAGTTCATCAAAGTACATCCCTGCCACTGCCGTCCAAATGGCACATCAGAGGTTTATTCCACAAGGAGATTTACTCAAAGCCTTAATAGCATTTTACTCTTCCTCATTAGGATCAGCCAGTGAAGAATAAGCTCCTTAGTGTGTGGTACAGAAATTACCACAGCCACACTGATCCTTCTCCATTTATTTGGGCAACATCCACTCCTGATCCATTCCCTAACATGAAACCAAAAACCCTAAAAAATCAGTAATTGAGTCCTGGGAGTCCTTACACCAACACAGCACATGAGGTACGAGATACTTCCAACCCAGGATTGTGCTGAGGAGCGCTTATGTTCCTAGCACATAAACTTCTTTGGAATTAAAAAAGTTTTGAGATTTAAAATAAAATATAAACTACTCTACCTTTACTTTTGCCATATTTCCCAGTCAGCTACAAAGTTTCCTAAAATTCTTGACAGCCAGCAGTTGCAATTTAAACAAAAAGCTATCAAAATTTGAACTCTTTTTTCACCAAGACAAAACCACGACAATGGAAAAAATATGTTGGTTTTGGAAAGAAAATTTCAGCTTATACAGGACTATGGGTTTTTCTTTCCCTTGCACTGTAAAGGGAGTAATTTGAGTTGTTTATAGGTATCATAAGATCAGGCCTATGAAGAGCCATGAAGAAAAAAGAATCAATCCAAAGAGAGAAATGATTGGTTAGAAAAGAAACTCTGAGGACAAGTCAGCACTCTTTACTTTATCAGACTAATATCAGAACAACATGGTTTTAGGGGTTTTTTTTAATAAAATAAGAAAGAGAAGGCAACAACCCTACTAACAATTGCATCAGTCTCCAGACATATTGCAAATGTTCCCGAAAGTTACTGCACAAAGCATTTCAGCTTGAGAGGAAATCAAATTTATTTGGAAAGTTCTTATGTAGCCACTGACCATAAAAATTATTTCAAAGTACTGTCTTTATCTCCAGCATTGTTTCCAGCTGTGTTAAACCAAATCTGATTTCCTTTTTCATCATCTGCAGCTGCATTTCTCTTGTATTTGCTTTATTTTCAAAGCAGTCTACTGTGAAAAATTCAAAGGAAATGCAACTTCATTCCATCGTTTCTTCATTTCTTCCCCATTCTGGTCACTGATCCCCAACACATATTATAAAAAAAGAAGCTGAGCCTGAAATTATACTGAAGAAGAATTATTTTAATATACACAAGCACTCACGAGGTCTGCCCTTAAAAACAGAGTGTATCAATGTCAGGGCACTGATCGACCTTGCTCCCCTCTGCTCAGAGGAATCATGAATTGCTCTAGTGCTGCCTTCTGGAGCAGTAACATACAGAATACAAGAAAATCTGTGCAGCAAAACAAGAAAATTAAACACACCCCAAAGGTTCTACTGAACAGGCGGGATGAGAGAATAAATGTACATTGTCACATGTTGATGCTTTTTTAGAAAATGGTTTGGAGGAGAGAGGATGAAAGGGAGGGAAGGGGAAAGGCAGCAATTAGTTCATTATCTGTCATCCCCGTCGTGCCCTCTCATTTGCACACATTCGTGCACATCCAGACACACCAACAGCACGGAGGGAAGAAGGAGGAGAGGGACAGGGAGAAGGAAAAAAGGAGGAGCTGCATAGAAAGCTAAACTAAGAATAAAAATTCTCCCTGAATCCAGATAAAAATGTCTGTTTTTCCAAGAGATGTCAAAATTCTGAAGAGAAAAATGAAGGCAAGGAATTTGCCCTCTGCACAAGGTAATTGATAGCAGGGGGCTGTGGTGCCACAGACCCTAGCTTCATTCATAAATACCTCTGAAAACCTGAATTAAGCTACTTATTATCCTTATTATTCTAAGACATAATATGACCAGCTTCACAGAAATCAATGTCTTCTCTACAGACTCCTGCTCACCAGCTGAGAAATCAATCAGCTAAGCCTCAATGGCTGCCAGAGGAACAGCCAAGGGCATACAGCCATGATACTAAATTTAAACAGAGATTACAGCACCTATTTTCCCAGCAAAATGTTTCTGCATCAAGCTGTATGAACTATCATTCAGAGCTGCTGCCACAAATTCCAGGGAAGAGGAGAAACAGGATCTTACCTGGTGTGGGTGAAGAGTCAGAGCTTAACAGCATAAACCTGCTCTGTACCCCTCTCTCCCTTGTGAATTAGCCTCAGAGCACCTGACCTAGGCAGAGAAGAGCTCCCAGGGCACAGAATGCCTTCACCTGTCTGGTAAGAACTTTTGGCACTTGTCTTCCTTATATCAGAACATGAAAAAAACACCCACCAGGGTTTGGTGGCTGCAGTTACTTAATGAAGGTCTTTGATAGCTAGCCATGACTAAAGAAAGAGAGAATTTTTATAAAGGCTGATGGGCTTTCAGTGAAAATGTGAAAGAAAAGGAATATACCCAGCTCTGCCATGCGGAGGTCTCCCTTCCCTCTTTGGAACTGATTTTGCAGAGAGCTGAGGGAGAAGTAAGGGAGTAAGTGAAATCCATTCTTTCAGAAATGAAGAAAACCTTAATTATTGCATAAAACAACTGCTTTTCAAATACTGGGATTTCCAGAGCAGAGCACTGAGGATGATTCTCACTCAGTTCTTAGCTCCCTCTTCCAGGGCTTGGGAAGAACTGCTGTAACCATGGGCTCCACCTTGGCAGCTGCCACACCCTGATCATAGAGACTGCAAAGCCTGGGTCTTCATTTTGGGCTCTCTGAGAGTTGAAGAATTGAGATTTAAAGCTGACCATCTGCATGCTGCACTGCAGGAGAGATACTTGCAGGGAGGACACCCTTTTTTTTTCTAATACTCTTCAATCTGTTGTGAGAGTTACTTCTGATTAATTGAGTTAAACAATCTGGTGTGATTTTCTGCTCTTATAAGTTAATGAATTTTATGGCTATGTTAGTCATCAGCATGCAAATGAATTCCAACATGATTTAGAACAGAAATAAAAACAGACAGTGAAGAGGGTGCAGGGGTTCCTATGCACAGGACACTTTCTTTGTGTCCAGACATAGTGAGAGATGCTGAGTGCCCACCTGACCTCCGTGCTGGCCAGTGAGCAGGAGGACCCAGCACCAGTGGGGTTCTCCAAATAAGGTGCTTGTGAGAGCTGGGCCAGCTCAGCCCAAAGTTCATGTTGAAAAGGACTCTGAATGGTTTTTAGCCACTAACTGCCTGGGTAGAATTCAAAGAAGTAAAGAAATATGCCAATTGTATTAAATCCATCTAGAGATTTATATTCACACTGTTCAATCTCCCATCAAGAATGCCCAATACATTTTGAAGTCATAACATTAAATGCATTGTTAAGAAAGCACACACAGGCAGTAAACCAACAACAGTATATCCTCGTGATAAATTGATCCTTAGGGATTCCTTCCAGCCCAAGTTATTCTATGATTCTTTGATCTTTGTAGGTGACTCCTGCAAAACAACAGAGCACAAGCTTTCTGCATATTTCTCCATGAACAAATCCAGTGATCAGAGCTTTTGCACAAGCCCCAATAAATAGCAGCACAGAGAAACCCAAAGTAGAAACCAAGGAGTGCCTGTTTAAGTGTTGTCTCCCCAGACTAAAGATTTACACTCTGTGAGCAAGGACAGCATCCCCCATGTCAACAGGGCTGTGGGAAGAACCCACAGAAAGGGATGCTCTCATGTCCCAAAGAGAAAAGGTCAGAGGAATGCCTGGGAAAGGAAAAGCAGCTGATCAAAATGATCCACTCCTCTGTAATGTAATTTCAGTCCCTCCTGCATAATATCTGAGATGGCAACAGTCAGGATCTGAGGAGGCTGGGGTAGTACTCAGTGGTGCTATACAATATTCCCTGCCTTAAGCAGGGATTTTAATAAACAAACAAGAGGAGAATAAAATCACACCAGAGACAGAAAAAAAAAAAGACAAAGCCCCAAAACAACAACAGGAGAGGAAGAAAATAGAGATAGATGAAGGGAAGGTATCAACTGAACTACAAATTAAAATTAAAAATCTGGGTGTTTGATTGCCTGTCTCTTACTAATTATAAGAAAAAATGTCAGAGGATCACGGAAATTACTGTTTCACAGCTCAGATATGGGGTTTTTTCACCCTAAATTTTAAACTCTACAGGAAAAGAATCTATCAAAGCTGATACAAGCTAATCAAATAATTCTTCAAATTTCATTCCTTTCTTCATCATTTCATCAGCTACATGTCCGAGACTTTGAGATAGCTAACAATGTTTTGGCCGATTAAAGATTCAATGTCAGCCATAAAAAAGCTGCTGTATTTTATATGCTGTATAATCTTTCACTTGGTTCAATATTTTTATGATGTCCATTGTACAGATATCTCTAGAAGATAGACCTCATTTAGAAAATGTATTAAATAACTTCACAGTCCTTGTATTCAAGACGAGCTATGAGTAAAATATTTAAAGGGAAGATAATATTTACTGTGAACTATTTCTTCTCTTTGAAGTGGAAAGTGAAGTATTCTGTAACTAAATGGAAAATGACTCATTTTTAGAACATAAATCAGTGTTTTAACTAAATTGAATTAATTGACATTTGGTATCTCAAGGAATAGATTGTAGTTTTTCAACACTATCTAAGTCTAAATGCCTTGTTCATAAAAGGTGGGAAATGAAGCTTCATAAGAGGGGGAAAATAACAAAACTTTTTTAATTTCTAGAATTTCTTGCAAATGTTTCTTCCAGAAATATATGGCTTCTCTGCTAATGGATGCAATCATTCGCAGGGATGTTCAGGGGCCTAGAAAAACCCCCCTGTGAACCCAAATTGCAAATAAACCCATCTCAATCATGGAATGAAACAAAGCTCTCTGTATTAAAATAGAGCCATCCATAGAATAGGAAACCATACTTTAGCAGGGACAACACATTTCCTTAGTCCTGAAATGGGTGAGTTGTTTGGGTTTCAGTTCCACAATGAAAAGGAACTTGGATCATCTGGATATTCTGTGCAGTTCTACAGAAATAACGGGGGACAGGATCCTGAATGAATTAAAAGTACTGGAAAAAGTCTCTGTAGTTTTTATTGTGCAAGGATTTTACTCAGCATTCCAACTGTATGAATACAGATTTAAAATATACTGTTGCAAATACAGTTCTAATTTACTCCTGTGAATCCAGCAAGACAAGTCTGAAACCACAGAGGGAGAACTAAGGTAAGAACATGTTCTATTATATTTAATAATAACAATTTCCAAAGCAGGAGAATAATATCTGTTGACTGGAGACAGAGCTAAAAAGTCATGCAGTAAAAATGTTATTTCACAGTCTCTCTCACAATCAGCTCAAATCAAAAGCTTGACTTTACTCCTCTACAAAACAGCCCCACCACTTCCCTCCAATGAAAGATTTCCAGAATTCAAATGCAACGTTCAGGATTAAATGTTGTAATGACATCAATTATTTGCCATTTGGAACTCTCCTCTTCTGAAAATCTTGCACCTTCTATCAGCACAGTTCACACAGATAAACAGCTCTTGCTCTACCAGCTGAAATCTAAATATTTTGATTCCATTTCTGCACTGTATTTCTACATGACCTGAATCAGGAAAACACTTAGTCAGAAACCTTATTTTACATGTTGGGGCAGTTCCCTTGCAATCAAGTTCCTAACGTTCTTAAAATACAGCATTGTCTCAAGAATAATTTTATTTTCTTGGCTGATTTTTCAAACTAAATGGATTTGCATTTTCATGTGGGCATTTTCCTGTTCTGACCCTTTCAAATTTGACTAACTATCCATAATGAACTTCCTGTTCATTTTCACAACATCATTATGAGACTAATTAGTTCATGGGCTGCTGAACTGAATGTGATACATTTAAAAAGCAGCAATGGCCCAAACCATAACTTCCTTTTATCTCTTATAAATACATCTCCTACGTTCTTAACTAGGTTGATTGTTTTTATTAAATGCCTCTTAGAAGTGATATGTTAGAGCTCTACTGCTAGTGATTAAATATCCCCTACTGAAAAATTTCCTTGGCCTGGTCTTTCCTGAATCCTTGCCCAGGTTTCAGGAATTAAAACCATGCTGCCTCTCAGGGAGGAAAAAAAGAGTAGTTGTAAAGCTCTCCCTGGGCTTGGATAACCTCTGGCTGTTATTATTTGGATGTCTGAGAGTCTGCCTAAAGCTATGGTAAAGACTGTACAGCACAGCTTGAGTGACTTCAGCACTGTACTCTGCATTTCCCACAGGGATATCTTATCTTAAATCATCCCCAAATCTGGCTGTTATTGACAAGAGTTGTTTCTCCTCTCTGTAACTGAAGCCATATCAGACCTATTTTATGTATTCCTCAGGATTTCTTTCAAATCCTACTGATTATTTTTGTGTAGAGTCATGCCTTCATCTAATTCAACATACTTCCTTCACTTACATTTTCTAGCTGTCCTTCTTTATGCCTCTAACTAGTCAGTCATTAAATTTAATTTACAAACTCACCTGGTGACAGAGAAGGAAAGAAAGAAAGAGGAAGAGAGGGAAAGAGACAGTGAGAGAAAAAAAAGAGAGAGAGAGTGAGAGAAAGAGAGAAAGAGAGAAAGAAAGAAAAAGAAAGAGAAAGAGACAGAGAAAGAAAAGAGAGAAAGAGAGAGAGAGAGAGAAAGAGAGAGAGAGAAAGAGAGAAAGAAAGAGAGAAAGAGAGAAAGAGAAATTACTTTTTTTTGTTGTTTTTATTTTTATTTTCACTGCTTGGGAAATGTCTGATGATAATTCACTGGAAATGGAATCATTAATTTATCCATTGGCAATTCTCTAGAGAAATTTTAGGGTAGCCAGACCTATTAATCTAGAAGTACCTTTTCTATTTTTAATGATTTGCTTTTGCTCTTAGCACATTTCTACCAGGAACTGAAGTTATTTGGACATGTTTGAAAACACAACTTTCCACAGAACCTTCATCTGCTCATTTATTATTTGCCTTGAAGTTCTCATCAAAGGTGGATGACAGAATTTTTTTCCAGCTACCTGCCCTAAATCCTTTGAAGAGGCTTATTTATGTCATTATTACAGTATAAATGCATTGAAATTAAAAGGGTTTTACCATTTGCAAACTTTCCACCCCTTACCACAGAAATTTAAATGCATGCAGCTGTCACTTCTCCTCAGTTCCAAGAACTAAAAGGTTAGTTTCAAGAACCTCCCTAATGGAAATTTCACTGCACTGGCAAGGCCTTTAGAAGTCTGTTTGGTGTGAGTGTGCATGTGAGGGCTGCAATGAAGCACCTGAGAACTGGTGAACAATAAAAAGGGTTTCTCAGCTCCCTCTGTGGGAATATTTCTACCTGAGGCTCTGGAAGTAACTGCTGAAACAACAGAAAGTGGCTCTCACACAGTTCCCACAATGAGCAGCCTTCATTTGATCCCTCAGTGATCCTCTTCATTTGGCTGGCACCGTGCAACCTTGGATCCTCTCCACCTGAGAAAAAGTTGCTGTCCAAGGTACCTCTGCACACCTTTGTTGGGCAGCCCCATCAAGGATGTTTTAAACCCTTTTCATTTAATCTTCTGCCACTAACATCTACTGCAAAAGCTTAGTGACAAACTTTACATTCCCTTAATGTGAAATCCAGAAAAGACAGGCGGCTTTGTCCATTCCTAGCAGCAGGGAAAGAGTGCATGGGCAACCCATAAAGATATCTCACTGCTGGCAACATGGACTGGCCCACTTGTAATCACTGGGGCCAGGTTTCAGGAGGAATCAATTACAGCTGATATCAGTTTTTCAGGTGTTCATCAATTTTCCAGTGCAATATTTTTTGTAAAACTTCACTAAGTACATTAGGTGTTTCAGTCAGCTTTCTTTAACCAGGAATCTTTTCTGATATTTATTACATTTTGCTTATGCTCAGGTCCATTAAACCTACCAAGAGCTGAAGATAAAACTCAGGGTTTTTTCACAGTTATTAGTTCCAGAACTGTGCAGTGGTGATCCATTTCCCATGACACAAAATGCTTGAGGTAAATTAGTGCGGAAAAGGAACTCTTCGTTTCTTTGCATGACAGGGAAAAATGGATGATTTAAAATTTGGACAGGTTTGTGATCTGCCCAATTTGAGTGGTTTTACTCTGTACCAGCTTGAGGGAAAATATCCACTGTGTAGTAATGGTAGTTCTGTGCTTACTTTCTGTTTACACATTATTATCTGACTGCCCATTTAGGAGAAATAATTAGAACTCAGCTAATTATAAATAAGACAGATTTGTTCTTTCTGGCAAAATCCGTAATGCAACATATTACCCTTGGCAGAAAACCTACCATGGCATGAACCTCTTAAATAAAACCTGCACAGTGACCTTTCCATCTGTCAAACTATCATAAAGAGATCAGTAGCAAAGAGGATGAGAGCTTTAGGTCTGGTTCTCAAGCATGGGTAGCCTGTGTCATTTGACAGACAGGCTTGTTTGCCTTCATTTCACCATTCTGATTTTCTTTCCTGCCCTACAAGGACACCCATGAGGGGACCAAGCAATCTGATGGACAACTCCTGCTTGCAGCTGCACCTGCAGAACTTTGAAAAACTCCATTCAGTTGTGCCAGTGTTCAGCAGAAGATAAATATTACTCATGGGGTGCTGACAAATCTAGAGGCTTTTAGTGAGAAAAATGATTGTGGCAACCATAAGGGAAACAAACATTCTTTCCATATGACAGAAATAAAATACTTCAGTTCTGTCCGGATCAGATCCTATTGGACCAATGCAAAGAAACCTGTTGGTCTAGGAACTTGAAGGGATTGATGTTTCTAGGGCTAACACCCAACTAGAGTAATTTGTCACATACTGATTTGAAAATTGACCTGTGACAACTTGTTCCAGTATCAGGTCTATGCACCCATATATTTCCTTCAACAGATTTTGGCCTGGTCATGCCCTTGCTAAGTTTTCAAGTCTACTTTCATCCACTTTTAAGGTTTTCTCCTTTCCCTGCCCTCTCTCTCTCACATGTGTCTTCTTGCAGCAATTAAAACAAAAAGATAGAGAAACCCTTCTGCTACAGTGATCCATCACATCAGAAATATATTTGATGCCTTGACTCAAGGGAAGCTAAAAAAAATCCTTCTTCATAGCAGAGTCTACTGGGTCCTGGCTGAGGTTCAGAGCACACAGAGCACCTACTCTCTACTGAAAGCATAAATACAATTGTTTTTCAAAAAGTCACTATCTCTACGATGTTGGAATTCAAAACTAAAATCCTGCAGTTGCATAACTTACTTATTAATTCTTCCACTTTTATTCAGACACTGTCAATATTACAAATACTTAAGTAAACAACTTTGTCTTAAATGGGGTTGCTTTGTTAACTACAGAGACTAGAACATGAGACTGGGTATTAGATAACGAGATATCAAAGAAGCACATACCTTTCTGGAAAGAGAGGCGGTCTGAGGGCAGAAGTTCTTTATTTGAGCATCATCTAAGTGGGTCGGTACGGAAGGGTCCTGTGGGGAGGCAGTGCCTCCTGTGGTTTGAATCTGACTCAGAGCCTCTCTCCCTGTTGGGATGAGCTGGCTTGGAGCAGGCTGTTGCTCACCAGCCTTGCCCACCCTCCTGCAGATGCTCCCAGCCCTGCTGGCTGTTCCTGCTGCCAACGGGGAACCTCCCACAGCCCAAACCACACAGGCACAGGCACTGAAAATGTCATGGGCTGCAAAAGATGGCAGTTCTGAACCTGCTCAAAAACACCCAGCTGAGAACTGGCAAACTGATCTGCAGCCTACAGAAAATCTCACACAGGGAAACCTCTTCTAGTTGGATGTGGCCTCTTGTTTACACAGAATTTTGAACCTAAATTACCCCATTTAAAATAAAAGTAGAAGGAAAATGAACATTTAGGCAACCAGTATTTCTTTTTTCTCTCCTTGCTCTAGTAAATAGGTAACACCTACCTCACAATCACTTTACAGGTAGCACAGAAAGGTATTTTTGTGTACCAATATAAAGAAAACTTATCTGTGCAGGTTCTCTCAAGTCGCAGAGCTTTTTATTTCAATTTTCTTACTTTCTTTGTTATTTGTATGTTATTCTAGCAACTGAACTACAGTCAATCTCAACTGGAGAGCCAATAATCAATTTGGAAGCAATAATGACTGAATTTGTTAACAACAGAATTCTCATTTCTATTATATTTCCTTTTATATCTTTCTAGGGCTTCAGATTGGCTAATACACAAGTCAGATTGGGATAGTTTCCTTACATCAGAGATTAAACACAGATTTCTCACTCTTCATCAAACTCTTCATTCCTTATCCTTGTGCAGACCACTGAGCCACTCATACAGCAGCAGTTTCATAAACACAAATTATACTGCAGCAGTTTTGTCCTTACTTAGCACTTTGAACAGAAAACCTCCGAACCTGAGGAGAAACAGTGAGAAGAGGGAGTACATAGTAGAAAAAGTTCCTAAGCAGAGAGCAGAAAGATAAAAATGGAACATGCACATAGCAGAAAACACTAAGCCAATCTTCAGATTCCATGGGTAAATCCAAAGGAAGCTGCTGTGATCCTCCAGACATCTCAAACTGGATATGTGTCAGAGCTTTCCCACACAAGCCTTGTTCTCCTTTCTCAGTTCTGGTAAAATTGTTCCAAAACCTCCAAGATTATGTATCTCCCTTCTCCAGCAGCTTCCTCTGTTCTTTAGCCCACGCCAAGGCGTGTGGCTGAGGCACATCTACCCTGCCCTCCATCGCAGCAGGCTGCTCAGTGGGACAGAGGAGAAGGACAGGGAAGCAAGAGAACTTGCTCAGGCTGGGTCTTGCTTTGCACAGCAGTGTGTGGCAGCTGGAGCTGCTCCTCCTGGGCTGATGGACACAGGACTTCTCCTTGCTGCCCTGTTCTCAGAGGAGAAAGTCCAGCAGCATGCACAGATCCTCCCTGAGGGCTCCAGCTGTGCCTCTCCCAGTCTGGGTAATGCCCAGGGACAGAGCCAGTCAGAACAAGTCTCATGTTCCCTCACCGTGGGCACTTTTCTGCTCACATCCCCTGACCTGGGATTGAATTTGCCCCCCTGGGTGAAGTGTTCTTCAGCTGGATTTCCCCACCTGAAATCCAGGTGGGCTGGCTTGGCCATGGCTCCACTGCTCCTGCTGCCATGGAGGGACCCAGGCAGAGTCAGAGCCTGTGCCAATCCCTGTCTGTGCACACTGCAACAGCATCCCAGCAGTGGCCACAGAAAATATTCCAGCTACAACTTTAATCAACGTGTGCGTTCTGAGACTTCAGGTTAGACTGTATTCACACTCTCAGTAATTTGAATAATACGATAAAGACTTAATCCTTGTTCAACCTATTTAATTTCAAATTAAAATAGACTGTTTTAAAATGACCTGAAATCAGCATTTATGTCTTCAATTAAACAAATATTTACTAGGCTGTTGAGATGATTCTGTTCTTTCCTAATATCAGAATAAAACTGTGATCCCAGCAATGCCTACCAGGTCTCTGCATAAATTGATAATAAACCACTGTCCTGTTAAATACAATATTTCAACTGGAAATGCAGGTGAGATAACCAGAAAAGAAAATAGTCCAGAGATGCCCAGGTAATTTATGCACACTGGAAATTATTGTAGCAGTGCTTATGTTATACTCATTTAAGGAGGAAAACTCCTGGGTCATCCTCGTTCTCTCCTAAAAACTATTTTTCCTTGTAAACAAATCTATGACAAATTCTTTTGAAAGGAAACTTCATTAACTGCACCATGAAATGCAGAGCAAAATATGGTACAACCCATATAATTCTCTAGGAGCAACGGGAAAGGCCAGGACTGCTCTCAGTAGGATTTTACTAGAATCTTACTCTCATAGTTGCCTATTACAATTAAAGCTCAATTGTAAAGCATGGCACCAATCTATTTCCACACATATCAACACCTCCCACTGTCTTGAGACAGGAATTTCTATGTATGAAACAGAAACATGTTTCTAGAACTAAAGAAAAGAATGTAATAAAACACTCCAGTTCATGTCGGATGGGAGAGCATCAAATGTAGAAACTTCATCTAAAAAGCAACAATATTTTCCATGTTGCTTAGTGTGCTCTAGAGAGACCAGTTTCTGTGTGTTGGATAAATAACATTTTTGCTACTGTCTGCTAGAAGAGACCAAGCATAGGAAGGATTCTGGTTTTGCAGATGTCCCTTTACATGAGGCATTAAATACCCTTTTGACAACCCCAATTATAACATCTCCAAGTGCATGTATATATTGGTGTCCCAGGCCTCCTCAGCAAGGCTGGAAATTTAGAACAAAGAATATTTAGGATACAGTTTCAACAGCAGGAAATAGAGGCGTCTGTGTTGATGCCTACATTTCCAAACCTGAAAGGACAAGACTTCAGTCTACAGCTATAAATTATTCATAGCATATTCTGACACATTGGGGAAAAGCCCTGAATATTCATATGCCACACAACTGGTAAAGTCCCTATAAATTTGGGAAATGATGAGGTTGTGGAAACTTTTCTTATTTTCATTACACAAACCTTATGGGACAAGCTGTGCCCCAGTGGATTTCACCATCACAAGACATGCAATCAGATGAATCTCTGGAAGGCCTGAGCCTTGACTTATAGTTCCTATCTTTTAGGCAATTTTCCCCAGAACAACAGGGGATGCCAGGAATTTGAGAATTGTATTCCGAAACCACAGACAGTCATATAATATTACTCATTGTATTGCACTCCTTTGTTAATCAGTTTGGAAATTGTTTTCATAACCCATCCATATTCAGTAATGTAAATATCTGATCCATGATTCTCTGTTCCCATAAATCTTATTTAGCTGGACAAAATGAGTGCAAAATGTAACTATTCCAATTTGGTGGCAGGTTACATCTATTATGCATTAATAAAATTGACTACTTAGTGCCCTTGATGATAAAGAATGTGTCTAATGATTGCCTCCGAATTAAAAATAAAAAAATAAAAAAATCCCTGTTTCTGCAATGTTAGTCATTTTTATTACAGAAATGTGCTACAGCACCAGACAAGCACTGGAAAATCAAGAATGTAGTGCTTTTTCTTTGGAAAAATCCTTTGATTTAACTAAGCAGATCTTCACTGATCATACATGTTGTGTGAATGTCATATGCTTTGTATGAGCTGAGATGTGATTCTCTCACACTGCTTGCTTTTTTTTTTTTTTTTTTTAAACAGCTCACTAAAACATCCTTTTATTTCTGTGAGGATCAGTAGGATTCAGATATCAGCTTTAATGAGCTATTAATTCTGCCCTAAACCCAGTGCCAGTCTGTACTGGGAGTTAGGATCACTGATTCAGGTGAATGCACTCACTTGGATCTCATGGATGTCTTTTCTAAAGTCAGACAGCAGCAAATCAGTGACAGAGCCAGGATGGAGCTGCAATTTCCTGTCTCTTCCTATGACGCCTTTGCCTCCAGATATTACTTCCTTGCTTTTGAAACTCATGCAGAACAAATTTTAACTTTGTCCACGGATATGAAAATCAGGTTTTAAAATGCCAAAACGCAGAAGCCCACACTGAAAAGCCATGCTTGTAACACTGACTTCTCCTTGCTGCACACATAATTCCCACTGACACAAGCAGTAATGTGGCATTCCAGCCTGCTGCCCTGGGAATTAGCTGCTGGAGGAGTGGAAGCACACAGTCCCCAGGTGAACCAGCCTCAGGTAGATTTCAATTACTCTCTGCTCTTTCAAAATGACAGTTTCTCATCTCTGATTTCCACTGGCTACCAAGCTTCCAGAAACAAACATATTGTACATGGCAAACAGTTACTGGATACACACTGGGTGCCAGCCAGATTGTAACGCAGCCTGCCTCTAGTGACAGCACCCTGTGCTGCTCACACACACATCTACTGTCGGCAGCAGCTCAGCCCCACCTAGATATCCTGATATTCAGCTTCAGAAATGCACACCTGGGTGTGGACATTGTTCTGGTGAAAGAAAAACATTCTAAAATTCTGCAGGATTTTTCCATGTAGAAAAAGAGTTCCTGGAAAGCTTGGAGCTGTTCAGCATTCCTCAAGATTCTCGTCCTTTCTTGGGCACCTCTCTTTGCTTCAGGGTATGTGGTTAAGAAATGCATGTGGGGCACTCCTCAGGAGGAAATTACAAATGATAAAAAGCCTCTCTGAGGACAAAGAATGATGCATAAACTAGAGCAGTTTCTGACTTGCATTTTTATGCATGCAAACCAACCAATTACATACATCCATGCCCATTTCATGGCCCTCAAGCCAGGAGCAATCTTTTACCCAGACCCCTGAACTGCAGCGTGCACCCACCCACAGAGACCCTGTTATAGCTGTAAAAGAGTGATAGCACAAAAAAATCACTTCCTATTCCAATCAGTTCTGTGCAGATGCAGCTAGAGAGATACACAGACTGACAAATAGAGCGAAAGCACCAGGCAGTTATGTAACATCCTCCCTAAAACTCTGTAGAGCAATATAACCTTTTAATTTCTGCAAAGGCTGTAATGATACTCACAACTTGTTTACAAAATAGTGATCCCTCTTTAATCATTCTGCATTTCTCATATGTTGTACTGCATATTAAAATATTGTAGCCTTTCTGAAATAGATCTTGCTTATATAACATCAGGCACATGAAATAGAGTTTTCACTCTACAGCAGTTCACACCAAGAAGTATCTCTGTGATCCCTCCATGGCTTCAAGCAATTCTGTCTTTACTGGAAAAGGTTTTTTCCCAATTAATTCTAAAAGTTCTCAAAAAGCCTTCTGAAAATAAAGAAAGTCGTTTATTTTCCCATATGTATACAACTATATAAAGTTAATTCTTTGAATTTGGTAGCATTTTGAATTATATTACCCATGCATAAACAGAGAATCCACAAGAACAGAATCCAGACACACATCTTCCTCCCAAAAAATACCACACCAAAAGCAAAGCTTCTACAAATTATAATTTTGTGTAAAATAGACAATAAACAGTGGCACTTTTGCCCGCTAAAACTGACAAAAAGCTATCACATGACAAATGAGAGCTTAACTGATTGCTGAGCCAGTTCCCCTCGCTGTTCAAAATGCCAGCTTTTTGCACCGAAACCATATTGTATTTTACAGAACTGAACGTTCCTTCATACATGCATGCACAGACACAAAGAGACAAAAGCAAGCACAGATTTTTATTCCATAGTGTGATGCAACTAATTTGAACTTGTTCACGGTACTGCTCAGGAAAGCTAATACGCTTTCAAATTAAGCTCTTGAGGTTTGCTCGTGCTCTCATTAGAGGCATTAGCAGGACTCCCAGTGATTTTACCAAGAGCCAGGATTTGGTCCTTAGGAAGATAAGAAAACTTAATATTAAGTGTTGCAATCTTCTTAAAAGATATTGTCACTATTCATTGATTTTCAGAACTAGCATCTCCTAAGTAGCTGGATCATTTGTTGTGATAAGAAGTTGTGCTCGCGCCTCTGGCTTTTCTGAGTTTCTTTTCACTTTATATTCTTGTCTAGTAGAAAGATAAATGTTCAATGAACAAGGCTGTTTTAAAGTAATTTTCTTTCATTTTAATTTGCAGGGTTTGTAAGATTGCAGTGGCTGTATGTAATTTCTAAAAACACAATAATTTGCATACATTAAGAAGGTATGTGCGTGAAGTATGTCATTACCTCTGTCTCCTGCAAAGCTTTTCTATATGAAAAGAGGTTCTGATTCAGAATTATGAAAAATGTCTATAAATACTGTAGAGAAATTAAATTAATAATACTTGGCAATTATTTCTTTTCTTGAAACATTAATCATTGGGTCTTGTTCAGAACCTCTTTAATTCTGACTATAAGTGAAGACCCACTGGAGCCAGAAAATTTGTCATAAATTGTAACTCCATTTAAGTGACAAGGAAAATAAGAACTGGAAAGCTTGCAGCAGTTTTTCAAATTTTGACTCTGTTCAGAAAAATATAAGCTTTTTAGAAGTCTTCAAACCTCATACCATGTTGTTTCTGTCACAAAAAGAGCTACTGACTACTGAACAGTTTTAAAGTCTTGTCAATGCCAAGTGTCCTAGTGCAGAGCTATTGCATATTCTGGCTCTGTGTGAACCTATTTTGTGCATATTCAGTTGCATGAAAAAATAATGAAGCAAATTGCATTAATTTAAGGACTGATTACATCAAATAAGTGATTGAAGGTAAATCAAAGATTTAGAAGGGACCAGCAATTATAGTCAGTGATATAGATATCCACTATAACTCAAAAAAATGCTAGCAAAGTGTATTTGTATGTAGATGACAACTCTGTAGCTGGTGTTTTCTGGCTTGGCTGGAGATGCTGCTGAGTTTAGCAGAGGACAGTTCTTTCATGGTGCTTTAATGCTGAAACCCCAAGATGAACAGCAGTCCAGAGTGGCTTCAGCCATAACCATGGCAACACCTCATCTTCATTTTGGCAGCTCAATACTTTTGCCCTCCTTTTGAAAACAAAGATGTCTATATTGCCTGCAAGTCTTTTTTTTTTTTTTTTAACCTGACTGATAAGAATTGTTCTCGATTTTCCAAATCAAATCTCTCTAATGCCTTATAAAATGACATTTCTGTCACAGTTCTACTGCAGATTTCTTACCTGACATACATCTCAAACTGTTCTTCATTTTGTTTCATGGATGCACCAGACTGACGGCTCAGCGCAATCCTGTGAGTCAAGGACTGCAGTTGGCTTCCTCCTCCTGCTATTTTCAAAGAACAACTTTCAGACTTTAATCACGTATGTTTATACTCATATCGTTGTAGGCAGTATACAAGAATTATTAAATGAGGTTCTAGCATGTGTTAAGCAGGTTGTCTGATTTCTCATGCCTCTTGGCTTGAAAAGATAATTCTATAAAACCATGTAATGCAGGGCCTTAGTCTACCTCTAACAGAGCTGATTAGGGGAGGGCTTGCCTTGATCGAGTTACTCCATAATTAGCCCCAGAAACCTTTCTTGGTCCCTTTGCTGCAGCACCTCAGCATGACATTTTCAGAGCCACGTGCTGGGCTAACAATGATAACAAGAACACTTGCACTTGCTGGAGTCTGCTGCTCGTGGCACAGGCTGGTTGGGATTTGTACTGCTTGGAACTTCTGCTTCTGCGGAAAAAAGTAAACACTGAGGCAGATTAGGAAACAGACTTGCCCTTAGGATCTTAATAATTTCAAGTAACATCTTTGTTACTGTATTAGTCATATCATTCACAGAGAAAAGGACTATGAAGCCTACTGCAGTTTCCAGACTGCCTCCTTACAGATTTTGTTTAGTTCAGAACCATTATACTATTGACTATGTTTGCTTATTATCACTTTTAATTTGTTTTCTATTGTGTTTCCTTCCAGTTTTTCACTCTGGTTCATCTCTAATTCTATTTCTGACTTTCATGTGTGAACTCTTTCATCTATCATTGTTCTATTTGCATGAAATAACATGTCTAGCACTTAGATTTGGATTTCTACTTGTCATATCACAGAGCAGGATCTTCCCATTAATTACATTCACTCTTCTGCAATTTCAGTCTTTGTTTTGGTTTGAACAATTGCTTAACTTTTAGTTACTTAACAAAACTTTGTATTTTTCATTCACATCTTCTGGTATTTGCTATTAGAAAGAGCCTCTATATCATTGTGCATCTTAGAGGAATGTACATGAAGCCTTCAAGGTTTGACATTTCAGAAACCTCAGGGACACATCTCATTCCACTTCCCTTGCTCACCTTCAAAAGAAACCCCCAAAAGAGAGATTTTTATGTATTATGCAATGGAAAATTAGATCAGCTAAAACTGTTGGCTTTAACCTTCATTAATTTAACATCTAGTTCATATCTGATTTCTGTGTCCCTGCACTGTAAGAAAGAGAGTAATACCAGTTAACTCCCTAATAAACTCCCACATTTAATGTTTTGGTCTTTTGGCTGGAACTGCCCCAAAGATATAATTTTTATTTAATTTGCCTTTTTCAGCCTGTTTTTTTATTACTCATTTCCTTAGCATGGGAATTATCACCAATTATCACCAAGCTGGGGACTAGAACACTGCTAGAGCCATGTACATACCAGGACTCATCCTTCTGCAGCAGAAAATCAGAGAAACAGACAAAAACCACTTCACCTCATCACCAAACTCCAATATGCTTCCTGCCTGGAACATGCAAATAGCTATTTTGAGTACAGCTCTGGGGCTGTAAGGTGTAAAGAGCAAGCCTGTCTATGACTGAAATAGCTGTCAAAGTGATTCTTGCTCATTAAGCTTTCTAAAATCCAACATCACATCCAGGCAGATCCTTGAAACTCCCATCAAGTCTAAGGCAACCTTCTATTTAAGCTTTAGGGTCTCTCCTTCCACACTTCCCAACAGTGAGAAGAGCCATACCCTGGCTCCGTGGTACACGGTTAAAAGAGAATAGAAAATCCATCTGCAGGCAAGGACTGGACTGAAAATCAACCCCAGGCCCATTTCACTGTCTGACACTGCTCATCTCTGACACTGACCAGCAGACACTCAAGTCAAGCACCCTCCTGTCAGCAGCTGCCAAGGGGTTTGCACATTCTCAGTGCTCCCACGTTTAGGTGGGAGACAGTGAAATATCTAAATATCTCCCATAGTCAGACATGTTAAACTCAAAAGAAAAAGTTAAGCTCTGGAATATTAAATATAGTCTGGTGGAAAAATACTCATCTCCTCTCTAAAATGCTGTGCTGTTAAAAGAATGTGGAACACCATTTTCTAGTTCTCTATGGGTAGATGACCTCTATATCACTTCTTACACACTGCTCCATTAGTCAGTTCTGCTTTTTCTGGTTCCACCCCTCGGTGAGGAATTCTGCAGACTCCACTAATTGTTGCAAAAAATAAATTACAGTCCTGAGAATTATTTCTGGATCATCACAGGTGCCATCACTGTGAGCAAAGCTATTACCTGGAAGTACTTTTCATGGAACAAAGTAGTTCTCTCCCATTAGTAGGGTCTAGTATGAGCACACAAATATAGTGAATTTGCTGGCAATATTCTTAAAGATATTGCTCCAAAACTTGCACAAGGAACTTCTACAGGAAAAAAAAAAAAAAAAGCATCAATGCACTGTTCCCTGCCTTCAAAATAATCAGGCGTTATGGGGTACCTGCAGTATGGATCACTCTGTGGGTATCAGTTACAGGAAATTCTGCTGACACATCCCTCTGTCGAGATTTAATGGGACAGATTTGCCTATAAATCATGTGCTGAAGTTTGTCACAAAATAATATCATCATTTCCAATGCCAATCACTCTCTTTTTTCCTCATCATCTCCTCTTTTCATGGACAGAGATGATAGATAGATAGATAGATAGATAGATAGATAGATAGATAGATAGATAGATAGATAGATAGAGATAGATAGATTATAGATATACAGCCAGAGATGACATCTTGCTACGCAAGGAATTCACATCACCAGACTTTACATAAAGTACCGATAGGATGTAGCAGAAAAATAAAAACAAAGTTGTCTTTCTGAAGAATAAAGATATATAGAAGAAAATGATAATAACATATGAAGAAAATTATAATAAAAGGAGCTCACTTGAGGTAAGATAGATGAGGCACTACTGATAGAGCAGGAAGCCATGTTCATACTGTTGAGTTGCTGTTCTGTTTTTCTAAAATACAGAGAAATAAACAGAGGAGACACTGAAGTGACACATGAAAGTCAATCACAGCAGTGTCTCTGGAGCTCTGTGTCTCCTGGGATCCCTCAGAGGCTGGAACTCAGAGCTGGGCTTGGAAAAGCAAGCTAGATTTATTATAGTAAAGAGATTGTCTAAGAAATCAATAAATTTTTATCATGACATTATTATAATATGATCCTGAAAATATGTATTACATACCATCATGGGAAGGAAAAAAAGGTTAATGAGACTACTGAAAGAAGTAAGGGGTATATTTGGTATTCATGGGCAGCATCAGTTCTGTCCTTAGGTTATATAAAATATTTACAGGACAGGAGTCTCTGAACTCCATTTTGAAGTTGAAATAAAAGATGCCAGTTCTACAGAGAAGTTTGCTTTTTGAGAAGAAACAAAAAAACTAAAACCCTCAAACACAAAAGTAGACTTAATTTCTAGAATAAATTTTAGACATTACAATTTCGGAATGGTATGACTTTGACTAGGATACTTCTTTAACATGTACAAATTTCTCATGATTCTGCTGTCACATAAGCCTGACCTGCCAGAAAATACATTATAAAGTTAATTTCTTAATTTAAAAATAAAATAAAATAAAAAATAATATTTATAAAATACATATTGACTAACATATTCTATTCTCACCCCAAGCAACCCTTGGCAAACTCTAACAGCTCAAAACATCATTTTACTCAGTAGAAAAACTTTTATTAACTGCATATCCTCTGGCAGAGATATTCAGTATTATTCAGAAGATTATCAGAGAATTCCACATCCCACAAAAATTCATTAATTTTACTGATAAGCCATAAGGAGGCAGAACTCAAACTTTATTCTTTTGTTCAAACTGTACTTTATCCCATTTTGTATTTTTCTCATTACCCTCTTTCTAATTCTTTCTAGTTTTTCACAAATCCTACCTGAAGTTCCATATTTTAATTTTTTTAAAAACCAATTTTGTAGAAGCCCATTGTTTAGCAATTAAGTAGTTAAGTTTAGGAGTTAAAACTCTAAAGTGAAATGACAAATAATAAGTTACAGCCCATTAGGTAATCCTGGTCCTGCAGTTGATATTTCTCAATGCATTTGCTTCTTTCTTTTTACAGCATGGTTACTCATGCTTTATTTTTATCATTTATTATTTACAAAGGACCATGTGTTCCTCATTCTTCACAAAACAGCAAATGTTCCAGGTCTCTGTGCAGAAAAGCTCAGCATTTATGATCAAAAGGCTGTGCATTCTTCTGCTTTGAAATGTTCTTGAATGTTACATCACAAAACAACGAGCGGAAAAGTTAACAGACCATCCCAGCTGTCAATAAGCCCACAACACCACAGGCCTTATTTGCTACCATAAAGCCCCAACCCATCTCCTTTCCATGTTCCCATTCTTTCAGCACAGTAGAGCTGATGTTCCACCACAGTTTGGTACCCATCTCTAAGGCCTGCTTAGATGCTGACTTGTCCTTACAGCTGTTCACTGAACTCTGAATCCATAAAGGACTTCAAAGTGACCACGACCCAAAGCTGCATTGCAGAGCATCACGTCGAATTTCCTTGTTCCTTTTAAGTGTAGCTCACCAGCACACACTGGATATCTGGCTTATTTATGAAATGATGGTTCCATAAATATAACTTACAGCTCTTTAAACTTGTCATTCCATCCGTGTCTGAGTGCCAGAGACATCTCATTAAAGTCCCTGATACGCCAATGAACACGATGAAGAATTGCATGAACATGCAGAATTGATTTTTTACTCTTCTTTTTACATTGGCTCATGAACAGCTCCTCGTGTGACAACAGCTTTCTAAACTGGTAAACTGTTCTTTGTTTAAGCACTTCAGGTTTTCAATAAGCTCGAATTTTGTAATCTCTGAGATGTGGAAAACCCACGCACTTGAAGATCTCATCATTAAAACAAACCAGTGGTAAATGGTGTTACAGCCACAATCATCTAGGATGAGAAACAGAGCTGGCTCTTTTTATCAGACCAAGGAGAGCAGCTTCCAAAACTAGAGGGGCTTTCAGGTGTGCCAACTTCTCTTAAGGCCTAAAAGAGTTTAATTTAAAGGCATATCGAGGCCCTCTGAGAAAGGGAGTTTAAAGTTTATAAAATATGCAAGTGTTACTAGTAAGAAGGAAAGGAAATTTATCAACCTCCCACATTTATTCTCAGAAATTATGTAGCTGTTCTCTTCTTTCTAGGGAAAGAATTGTTCTTTCTGAAACATCTGGTTGTGAGCCTCAAGATATATTTGCATCAGTTGTTCAGTAGCACAGCACTAATGAACCTCATCACTGACTTAGATAACCACATTATTGTATTTGATTTTCCCTATTTTTCTCTGACAAAGACCATATGTATCTCAGTGTCAGCTTTGCTTGGTGACCCCAGCAGGACATTGTGGCACCTCATAGCAGAACCACGTGGAGATGTGAATTTTTGTAGCATGCTAATACAGTGAATAAAACTAAAATATGGATGAGAACGAGGAGGTCACCTATCAGAAGAAATTCCCTTTGTGACAGTGTCATGGCTACAGAGGAAGTTCACGGCCACAGAGCAAAGTTGGAGGAAAAGTCTGTTCTGGAAATACAGTCTCATCTCCTCAGCTATATCCTTCCCTTTGTGACTAAGATTTGAAAATTCAAAGCTGATGGAGAAATAAAAGGAGTTTACTTGATGTTGAAGCTAAAATTCAACAATTTTACTCCTCTATTAAGTTCCTGACTGAACCAAGAAGTACCTTTGGCTTGAGGTAAGATGTATTTCTTCTGTCAGACACTAGCTTTGCATTTTTTGGGAAAACAAAACCGGAAATGTTTCCCTCCAGCTTCAGAGACACGGCTATAGGTCAGAAACTATTATGCTGATCTGGTTAAAAAAACACCAAAAACCGAAGGAAAAAAGGTCTCAAGAGGTAACAACACTGATTCAACTTATCTCTACTCATGTTTTTAAAGGAAACAGTTAATCTAAATCTTCTAAAATGCTTTGCAGTGCTTAAGAGAAAAGTGTTACAAAAAATTGAAAGCATTCTTGCTATATTACTTAGAAGAATGACACCTTGGTTGAACTGCAGGTCACACTTTAAAGAGATTACAGGTGTTTTTGTCATGTAATTTAGTAAATGTTTTTAGCTCTGAAAATATTTTAATTTATCTACTGCAAATGACACACAAATGAAAGAATACCAAATGCACAGTGCCAACACAGCTCCCAGAAACATTCACTTAACTGCCCTTAGTTCTTCATATTTTTATCTGAAATTGTACAGCTGTATTGGAAAGGAATAACTCATATGGTGCCTGTTGCACTAAGAAAGTGCTGTGAAAATGAACTTGTAGGTTGTATGCAGGAATAATGGCTAGAGCTCCATAGCCTGACAGCTCCCAGCAGCTGCTCAACAGGCTGGAGCAGAAATAAAGGAGAAGCAGGGGAGCTGAAGGAGTGCTGAGTGCTTCAGAAGGAGTTACAATTAAGGTGGGCAGAACATAATTTTTTAAAGCTGGAATTTAGGCAAGCCAGCAGAGCCAACATGCCAATAATGTAAGAAAACTGAGGTGCAGGTACAGTAGATATTTTGATCACATTAAATCACAGTTCTCGTAGGTGATGGCACAGTCTGTTGCCACGAGAAGAATTCTGAAGCTTTAATTGAACACATTAAAGACTCTTTATCCATCACTGGAGCAAAGACTTCAATATTATACAGTCTAAGTGCATTTTCTGAATCCTTAACAGAAACACCACTTGGTTTCTGAACCAAAGTTTGCATAAACAGTGCTTAAGCAGCAATTTCCTTGATGTGATTTATGAAGAGGCATTGAGACTGGAACATCAGTATTCCAGAATCAGCTGCTGGAAGGATTTTTAGCACATCAGAAACACCCTGTCACAAGGAGTAGATATACACTAGGCAAGGTATCTTCAGCAAAAGGAAACAGCAGGCAAGCAGTAATACAGAAAAGAAAGCAAAAATTCAGATGAAATCACTCCATACTTCAGAGAAGGACAAGAGATTTGAGAGCTTCCAAAGTAGAGAAAGACAAAAAGTGTCTCTAAAGTGGCTCTCTCTATTCATTTGGTTACAGAGCAAAGCAGGATGATATGCAGTAATTCAAATTGAGTAAAGGGGAATGCATTAAAAAAATTAGGCTCTTGTCTCCTCCTTGGACCTATCAAGTAGTTCTTTTGCCAAAGTACAAATTCCCTACATGCCCTCCAGCTTCCACTCATCAGCAACGTTTTTGCTCTTAATCAGCCAGACACTTCCCAAGTTAATCCTTTTGCCATGAGCTTGTCTAAACAAATCTCCCAGCACACACTGCAATCTTCCTCCTTGCCTCCTGCAGACAGGGATCTCACATAATCCCTATTTTCTCCCTTGTATCTAAGCAAATGCATATGTCTACTACACATGATATCTTAATCACTAGTACCTTCTGAAGAAAAGTTTCAACATCTGCTGTATCTTAATTATAGCATCTCAAGGGACACCAGCTGACTCTCACATTAGTTAGCAAAGCCTTTCCTATTAGGAATTCTTTGGAGGCCAAATCGTTCATCTGAACGATGCAACAACACAGCAGGTGAAATACTCTGATGCAGCAAAGCAGCACAAGATCTATTTGCCTTCCAACCCCTCATGCAGGATTTACTTGCTAAGCCCACACCAGGGAAGGTAAATACCTCTCTGCAAAAAGATGAATTCCACCCTGAAAGAGGTGGAGTTGTTCTGTAAAGAGCAGGTCTTTGTCAGGTATAAATTATCACAACGCTGTTGTCATGGAGCTGGGAGAATTTATCCCTGCTGAGGATCTGCTCCAGGATTTTCCAGCTTTTATTGCTGTGTATGTATTGTTGTAGTGAAAGGTTGTCTGTCATGGTGAAAGCAAGCACAACACAATGATTTGTTTGCATTTATAGTTATAGCTCTGGGGTTTCCTATGTATTAGTAATTGGGTTTTTTGTTGGTTTTTTTTTTTTTTTTTTTTTTTTTTTTTTTTTTTTTGGGGGGGGGGGTTTTTTTTTCTCCTTTTTTTTTTTTT
>VWZN01009788.1:1516404-1527929 GCA_013396955.1 Regulus satrapa | reverse complement strand
TTTTTTTTTTTTTTTTTTTTTTTGGGGGGGGGGGTTTCTGATCACATCTGCTCATTCTACTTCCTGAATCTGAACTCCCCCATTAAGATGAGCTGTCAGTAACAGCTGTTTATCAGAGTTTATAACTCTCTGCTGGCCCTGGGACATGTGCAGCTAATGACATGCACACACCTCTGCCCCAGATTACAACTGAGAAAGCAGCAGGGAGGCTGTGCTAGTGACAAGTTTAAAGAGAAACTGTGCTAGGAAAGTTTAGATAAAATCCTGGCCTAAGCCCTCCATTTACATGACCAGGTAACATCCCTGACAAAGTGAGGAAGTGCTTCTTTTTGAAAATTATGAAAATTCATCATTACTGAGAATTAAATATTCACTTTAAAAGTAAACAAAAAGTGAACAATTAAAACTTGTAACAACCATCCTGTAGAGCTTTATTTTTATGCTTTATTCAGTTGCACAGCTGTGCAGAATCTTTCTTACATAGCTGGTTGTAATGAGAAGGACTTATTTTTTGGGATTAGATTTACAAAAGCTCCAAGAGACCTGCAAATGCAAATTTCATGTCTTTCTCTGAGTCTTGTGTAATTATATCAGTCATGTTTGCTTTGAAAATAACCTCTTCTTAGTCCAGTGGGGTTTTTATTCTGTTCTTCACAATCAGGACAGGTACTCAAACTGACCCAAAGCAAAATTATTTCCCATGGAATGGAGTCTTATCATATAGACATGAAAGAATTCCTAAAATAAAATCGCTTTCCCTGTCACTGACAAACGAGAAGGCAGCTTTCAAAGAATCAGTTTTTTCAAAAGACAGACTTCAGAGCTGTGGTGCACTTTAATCACCTGTTTTACAGAGAGATTTCTCACATAAGTGTAAGATGCAAATGATTATTCTCACCCTATCTCAGCCCGATTGATAAGACCTGATTGCTGCTGATGTGTGTTCTTTCAAGAACTTTAATATGCAGAGGGAGCTTTTCATTCTCTCTTTGTCAAAGAACCCCAGTTCAAAAACCCCAAATTTTGTCTGCTACCATCTACACATCCCAATATGTTAAGATACTATTTTGTTAGCAACTGAAAAAAATGCTTTTTTTTCCTCTCTGTGAAGTCAAAATGAATATCTCTGTCATGAATATGCCAAGAGCCATTAAATAATGAGCCTGAAACACAGGTTATTTGTGAATGACAGAAAACACAAAAAGAAAAATTCAGCAGAATTTGTTTGTGGCAGACTAGTGTGACACACTGAGTCTGACATTTACAAACTCATGCTATTTGGAAGTTACTTCCTTGCTATTAATCCTCTCTTGCCATTTTTGTAACAGCAGAAGAAAAGATGAAGTGAAGCCTATGCAATACTAGAAGTGGTGACCCAGCAGCTTTTCCCTTGGCTTTTCCCTCCCAGCTCCCTCCACCAGCCTGGGCTGGAATCAAATGGGGATCTGTACTCTTATCAACGAGGTGATGGACACATTTCTCTGCTTGGCTGACTTCCCTTGCTGTGAAATGCTGTAAAATTCAGAGATCCTTGTGCTGCCTCTCCACATGGCACCACATCAAACATAAAAAATACCAAATGACTTCAGGGGTGACACTAAATCACTCCAAAACTGGCCCAGCTGACTGAAACATTTCAAAACACCTCTCATATTCAAGCATCTGAGTAAGGACATAAGGATTTGGTCTTCTGAGCTGGTGGGACAGACACACGTTCAGGATCCCACAAAAACAGGACTCAGAAGACTCCTTCCTTATATCCTCCCTTTTAGGCAGTACACCTTTTCTGTCTGTCAGCAAAGAATTCTTGATCTGTGTAATAGGAGCACAGATTTTCAGTATTCCAGTTTAAAAAAAAAGAAAAGAAAAAGAAAATAAAAAAGTGAAGAAAAAAGAAAGACACATCATTAATAAAAATATCATTAGGGGTTGAAAATGAACATGCATTACAAAAAAGGAGCATCGGAAACATGAAATTCCTGCTCAGCAGAGGAAAGTAATGACTTGGGAGCCAGTGCAACCAAGGAAAGCCAAAAATTGTAATGAAAAAAGCTTTGATGGCTCCAAGGGAACAGAAGAAAGCACATTCTTCATCTGATATGGGCTGTATGTGGGAGATCAGCCCTGGCTTCCAAGAAGAGCCTTCCCAGAGTGACATCAGCTGTCTAGAGGCCACAGAATGAGGCTCAGCTTGGCCCTGGGTGGGGTTTCTTGCTGCTGCCTCACCCAGCTCCAAGCACAGCTTGAGAACTGCTCCTGGGCAGAGGTGCTCAGTTGAGAAAAGACCTCCCTTTAACCTCCCTCTCTGAGCAAGGAAGCAGGACCCTCACACATACATAAACATGGGTTTAAAAGATCCATATATTTAAGAAATTCCAGCCTTTCTCTTAATTAGGAGGATGTTATGTGGTAGAGAAGATAAAACCCTAGGCTGAGAATCAGTGAACAGGTACTATCCTGTCAGTGTCCCACTGGGTAGGCTTGAGTAAATCAATTTAGAAATTATAAAAACAGTTCTAACATGATCAATAACACAATGATCAATAACAGGACACAATATTCCCATAACACAACTACAGGTTCAGTCTAAATCAACTCTTACTTGAAGTAGAATATATTTTCCAGAAAAAAACCCAAGGAATCTTGATTTTAAAAACTCCAGGCAGGGAACGCACAATGATCCTTTAAGAACAGTTTCAATGGCTCACTAACATTATTACAGAAAATTACCTTTGCCTAACTTCCAACTTTACAACTTTACATCTTATTTCCTTATAACTGCTGTGTCAAAGCTTTCCAGCCGCATATTCTGTGCCTTATACAGACACAGGCTGAGACAAATCACCTCTGCTTAAACGAAAAAGGTTCAAGTCCTTGAGTTATCTTGCTGTACAGAATACCCAGTCCATTAATCATTCTCTAAGTCTTCACCAACTCTTTATTCCTTTCTGACACATGAATCTGTATCTTCACATGGACTCATCTGTTGGTTGATGATGAAGTTATCACATCACATCACATCACTATGACACAGGATAGCTCCAGCATTTCTGCTGGAATGTTCTCTTCAGGCCACCTTTAGGCTTTTGTTGGGACAGTAAAATCCTACATTCCCCCAATTATCTATCATGATCTCCCACATACCTTTCAGTTAGTATTTCTCAGGTCAGTCATTCATCCTGAAAATAATATAATTTAGAATCACAGATCCATATAATAGCCTGAGTTGGAAGGGATCCATGAAGATCATCAAAGTCCAACTCCTTGCCCTTCAAAAGACAGGGGTATACCTTTGGTTTTACTGAAGTGTATATGATTTATTAATCACTTCATACACTAAATTTATTTCCAAAGGCCCAAAATTTATCATATCTATAAAATTTTACCATTAATTATTTTTAAAATAATTTCCCAGTCTTTAAAAGAAATGAGAAACAGAGCATGACCCAACAATCCCTAAGGGAGCCTATTAGATAATAATTCCCACTTTGCGTATTAAGACTACCAGATAAGCAGTTTTAGGTCTTTTTAATATGTTGCCCAGTTGAATTTGCATTATTCTCATTCCTTAATCAAAGGTTGTGTGGTACCATGACAAATGCCCCAAGAAAGTCCATTACATCAGCAACAGAACATTCATAAACTAAACCTCATATATCAGAAGAAAGTTATTGAGTTAGTCCAACAAGATATATTTTCCATAAACCAATAAGTCCTGCCATATATTACATTATTCTTGATTATTTTGCTAATAATATCCCATATCAGTCTTCCATTATTTTGCCAGAGATTGGCACCAGGCTGAAAGGCCTGTAATTATGAAGCCATCCCATTTAAAATTCTGGCACAGTATTTGCTGTCCCAGTGCTGTATCAATTAATAAAAACCAACATTAACAGTACAGAGACATTCTTAAGCAGTTCCTTGAATACTCCCTGATGAATGTTGTTCGAACTGCTGATCATAAAATATGTCAATTTTTTGAGCTGTTTAACAACCTCCACAGTCAGTTCTGGAATTTCCCAGTCTCTTTCTCTACCTGCACAAAATGCTGATAACAGCACTTACTCCCCAAATGCCTCAATATATGTAATTTAAAGACAATTCTTAAGACCCAGGAATTTGGGTTTTCTAACTCCTCAGTATTGCAGTACCTCTCCAGTGAGTAAGAATATTCCTACTTCAATAAAAATATTTATTTTATATTGAACAGGATCTGAGGAACAAAGTACTCTCATATTGTTTTCATGCTGCCTACCCTGAATTTATGTGGCAACAGTAAATCTCCTGCTGCCAGGAAGTCCCTTATGTCAGTAACCATTTGGAATGGCTGTAAATGGATGCTCTGCTGAATCCAGTAATTTCTGAAGATTTGTTAAGTACAACAAACAGAACAGCAGTTAATATAGTAAGAGGACAGTCTCTCATCTACATCACCAGCAATCACTAGTGAAAATCTAATTAAAAAGCCAAATTTTCACTTTGAGATCTAGAGATAATTTTTGAACACAAGAAGAAAAATGATCAGAAGAAAATCCTTTCAGATCTTCCTTTCATGTCAGAGCCAGCATGTTTTAGGTACTAGTACAGCAGAAACATTTTTAGCAATACTCGACTACTTATTTAGTGAACTCTATAAGCAAGTTTTCTACCTAAGCAATTTTTCCTAATTTAGGGTAAATTTACATTTTTACATTGCACTCACTGATGTAATGGCAATGCAGGGCAGCTATACCAAAGCTAGCTGTAAATGACAGTCAGGCTGGATACTGTCACCCATCCAGCACAGACATCAGGAGCCTGGAGGAGATAAATGCCTGCATACTTATACAGCTTCGAAAACACATTTTGGAACTTCCAGAGAGCTGTGTGAAACTAAAATATGACTGGTATCTGAAAAAAACACAGATTTCAATTACCTAAGATGCTCAGGTGTAATGGGAAGCACAACAGACCTAACAGAATGATGGGAAAACACAGGCTTGAAAGTATCTAGGCAAGCTTGATCCACCTGATCAAACTTGCCCTCAGACACTCTGAGCACAAATAGAAGCAATCTCAGAAGCATCAAACAGAACTTATAAAGAGGTAAAAACACAGAAGGTATATTTAATAAAAACTCTACAGTCTAGTCATAAAGAGCTGGGGGAAAAAACAGAGTCTAGAAAAATTCCACTTACGTGATTGCTTAGCTTTACTCAGGAAACAGTTACTGATGAGTCACTGTCAAACGAGAGGGTTTCCCTGAGTGACATTCCAGCATGTAATTCAGCATTTGGTAAATGATTTGGCTAAAGGAAGAGAAGGCATATTAGTTAAATTTGCAGGGAACAAAAATCTAGAAAAAGCTGAAGAGAATAAGACAAGGATGTGCTCAAAATTTAAAAACATCTAGGTAAAGAGGAGAAATGGTTTTGAAGAAGCAGCATACAAGTGGTTAAGTACAGAATCAAAATTGTAAAGTTAGGTAGGACTAACCAACCTCAAAAACCACAGTGGCTAAGAAAATAATTCAGGAATATCACCAGATGTATCAGGATCACAAGCTTAACACTACCAAACTGTATCCTGGTGTTGCAATACCACACAGAGAGATGTAGAAACAGAAATACTGCATGAAGAAATAACCACGAAGAATTTCTTCTGGTACTTGTCCAGCTTGGGTGATTACTAAAGTAAACCAGTCTAGGAGAAGTAACAAAAAAGATTATGGAGATCTAGAAAACCCAACGTGTGTGACAAGGTTTAAAGAACTGGAATTGCTTACTCTTTTAGGAAAGAGAAAATTACAGGAAGATGCAATAATTTTCTTAAAATGTGGAGAGAGCAGCTACAAAAGAAAATGGAATATATCCTTTTTCACATCAACTTTGTCTAAAGCAAATAGAACAAAGAGCATAAACTTCATCATTGCATGTTTAGATAAGGTCAATAGTAAAAACCCAAATAGTAGGATAGTTAAGAACTGGAGCTGATTATCTGTGGGGTTGTGGACTTCCCACATTTTAAGACTTTCAATAGGGGTTGCAGAATCAACCTGCAATCACAGCAACATCAGGACCAGTGTGTCCCTGGAAGTTCTAAATCTTCCATGAAACCTTTTCTGCCTCATACATGAGGAATGGTTGGGTTATAAGTCTGCATCACTTGCGTAGATGAGGCCCCTATCCATGTACTCTGTTCCAATGGAGTCAGTGAAGGGTTTGTGCTGACTTCAGCAGGCGCACACCGGGGTCCAATTCAGGAAAACTTAAGAGCAATGGACATTTGGCCATTGACATGTAGCTTTCTTGGATCTGCAATCAGGTGCCTGGTGAGAGTGGAAAGACATGCTTTCTCCTCTTTTCTTTGTCTACACTGGCAGATCACCCTTTCTGTATGAGGTATTTTTGTCTGGAGACCAGCGTCACTACAAATCCAAACCAGCTCCTCTGCAAAGAAAGAAAACCTCCTGTGCCAGGAACCGACTGTGTGGCTGGACAAACAACAGTAACTATGGTGCTAAGAAACACAACCACACAGGGTAAAGGCAGGACAGACCTACTGGGAGACAATTTCCTGTTCTTGTGATTTGATGTGGATGATGTGTTACTCCATGGCCCTGGCTTGCATCCTCTCAGTGGCTGCACACTGAGTGCCAGCTCCTGCTGAGCTCCTTACAAGTGGGAAAGGTGAGCTCAATGCAAACCCACACAGAGCTCACCTTCCCCAAGGAAGTCACAGTTTCTCCACAGCACTTGTTTCAGATATGGGCAGGAGAGTACAGACTAAGTATGAACTAAACCTCGAGAATGTTCACATTCACATGAGGAATGAGCAGAGCACTGGGATGGGCTGCACAGGGAGGGCACTGAGTCTCTCTCTCTGGAGCCATCCCAAACCCACCTGGACATGCTCCTGTGCCACCTGCTTCATATGGCCATGCCTTGGCAGGGGGTTGGACTGGATAACCTCCAGAGGTTCCTTCCCACCAGAAATATTCTGTGATTCTGTGAAGCAGCAACCTTGCTCCAACACAGAGCACAGAGCTGGGCTGCTCCCCCAGGGCTGCACACACCAAACTGGGACACCAAGGGACACGCCACACACAACAGCACATACAATAGCAATGCAACTGACACAGGGCTGGGAGTTTGTAACTGTGCTGCTTGCCGTCTGTAATAATGCGATACTATTCTTCATTCCACTGTCAAGTTCGAGGCTGGAATTTCCTAACAGATACTGAGCTACAAGTGTGGCTGATACAGAATAAAACTGGTGTGACTCCAACATAATGAAGAATTACACTGTTAGTATTCTACTCGCCCTATTTACAATCTAATTGCCATTTGTTACTGTGGCTGGTGGTTTCTAAATTGAGTCTTTTTAATTAAACATTGTATATGCTTCATTGGCAAAACTTTTAGCTTTTTGAAATTAATTTTGGATTGTGTCTTGTTCAAATTTATTTTTCATTAATGCATGTAAAGAATCTCAAAAACCTTCTTTATATGTATTCCCTAAACATATATAAACACATTAGCATAGGAAAGGAATGTGTAAATACACATAATATAATTAGCACTTTCACTAATGTGTGGTTGTACCTTTCATACCTTTTAACTGCCACTAGAAAACAAAGTATAAAGTGTAATTAGAATCTGTCAGAACTAACAGTATTACCAATCCTAATTGCATGTTATTGATAAAGTTTAACACTATTAATATATTAATTCTGACAGGTTTTTGCAACCTCAGTTGAGTCTAAGAATAAGATAGGTTATTTTCAGTTAATTTTTAATCAGCTCCATGTTTTCACAAATTAGGCCAATTATTCTCAGCAGAAAATAGCATTAATTAAAAATATTTATTAATAATAATGCTTGTAAAGCTCTATTTCTTAAAAAAATATAGGCACTAAATGAATCCAAAGAGTTTCCATGTATGCAAAATACTTATCTCCATGGTTACATGGGCTAATCGACTGGTGTTTTACACAACGTACATGCACCAGAACAATAATCTATTATTGAACAAAGCATCAAATCTGTGTCGTTATGACCAAACATGTGCTGTTGTTGGATGCTGGCAACACAACCTGTTCTTGTGCCACAACACGAGAAACACCTGACATTCAGAGAGATCTGAGCTGCACCCTTGAGTGATGGGTACAGCAACCTGCTGGGCATTCAGAGGCACAAGGTCCCCAAAGTGACCCCTCCAAGTCTCCCACACGACAAACTCATCCCCCTCAATTCGCATTTAAAACTCTTCCATGGAACACTCCCTTGCACACAACACATTGTTGCACACACTTTTCTTCATGAAGTGTGCAGGCCTGGTTATCATAGCAAGATTTCCCTAATAAAAATCATGACTTACCCTTGCCATTTGGTTTCATGGTGTGGAAACCACAGAGCCTGCCATTCCAACCACTGTGTTAATGAAGAATGTTAGAATAAGCGTTGTTAAATTGGAATCTGTGTAAATGCTCTTGTGCAGTTTCACAGTCGGTGATTTAAGAATATATTTTTTAAAGTTTACAGGGTGATGTAAATATCAGTAAGGTCTAAAGGGATGAAATCTCTATCACCTCCCAGGGCTAGTTAAGTATCAGGGTTTTGACAGTAACTAGGTAGCTGCCAGCTTCTCCAAAATCACCTTGTGCACTTTGTATTTCTGAGAATGCCCTTGCACTCCCATTTCTGTCTTCAGGCTTCCCAATAGTCCCAGTTGCCTCAGCAATGTATTCAGAAACAAAATCTGAGCATTTATTTGTAAAATAAAGGATTTTTATTTGACTTCCTTCAAAATTTCCTCTGGCAATTTAATACTAATTAAAATCTGTCGAGCCATATGGTGACTTTTCTTTTTCTTAACAAACATTATGACTTTCATATTTTCTACCATGATTTTTTTCCATTTTTGCCATAACAAACAACAAAGCTTAGAGAGATCATAGCACACAGACGTTACTGGTTCAAATACTAATGCAGCCACACAGACAGACCAAAAAAGATAAATGTTTTCAAAGCATTTTAAGTGAACCTTGTGCGATTATCTATGCCCTGTAACAAAACAGATTTTCACATTCACAAACAGAGCAGAGTCAGAGAAGATCATGGATCCTGGCACTCACCTGTTTCTAAGCTGTAAAGAACTTGCCTTTACATGTATGGTACAGAATTACACACTAATGCTTTCTGTGCCACCCAGCACTGCATGTTTAAAACTGCAGTATAACTGAGCAACAAAGATCATGTGCTGCTTCCAGACTAGGATAAGATGGAGAGAGAAAAGTTTTGCTGAGGCTTCTTCTTGTGAAGAGCGAGAGCAGAGTTTACACACCTGTGCAAGCAGAGCACTTGTGAGTGTGCTGAACCCTATTTGAAGAACAGCTCCTCCAGGAGGAGCCCCCTGCCAGCCCCTGCATCCCCACACATCTCCCTCCAGCTCCGCTCTGCACCCACTGCTGCCCTGCCAGCTTTCTCCCTGACCTGTGCCAAGCGATTTAGTCCCTGCTAAGGAAAAAGGCAAAAGCTGGATCTATCTGGCTTTACTGGATCACTCAAATCCTGCCAAAATGTGACATCAGTATGCCACCGCATCAACAAATTGTGCAACGAATGCACCTGCTTCAGATGCATTAGGAAAAATGCCCGTTACACACTACACTATTAATCTCTAGCATTTGGCTCTTGATAAATTCTACCAGTGCCCATAACACACTGCACTATTAATCTCTAGCATTTGGCTCTTGACAAATTCTACCAGTGCCCGTACCTCACTCACAAATAACATAGCATGAATAATCTTTGCTAAATTAGCAACTCTTCAACTGTAAGTGTGATTTTCATATCCTGTAGAAAAAAAAAAAATTAATCATGATGTATATACTTAGATTTTGAAAAAGGAGATATTGCTATACTGGCATTGACGAATTTCCCCCAGTATTCCCCCTCAGAAAAACACAAGAGCCTCAGACTTAGAACAACAATAACAATAAATTAAAAAAAAATCAGTAAGAAAAAGATATTTTCAAGTACCTTTGAAACATTCAGCTACTATAGAAAACCTGCACACTTAGACAGGAATGGACCCTCTGGATCTACTTTAGTCAGAGTGAAAAATTGCACCTTCAAGATTACTAAAAGCTAAAGAGTCCAATAAATCTCAACAAACAGCAAAGGCATCAGGGTTCCAAGTATATATAGGACTTGGGTTTTTTCACCTAGACTAAACTTATAAATTGAACACAAAAGCAGCCAATCATCTACATCTGAAAAATCCGTTCTCCATATTTTGTGTCTTAAGTGAAGCCACGGTAATTCAAATCTGGTATTTTCACCTATCTAAGCGCAGTCACCCTTTGTGAAGTTTCACAGTAATATATGTCTAATACGTATGGACAATCCCAAAGACGTATTTTAAGCTCATCAGCTCTTAATTGAGGTTTTTCAAAGCGGCTTAAGGGATTTAAACAAAAAATATTCATTTCTTATTTCCTTTTATCGCCAATATATGGCTAAACTCCTCGGCTGCTCTGAAAATCTCAGTGAGCTGGATACATATTCTCTGGTTGTAAGTGAACTGTCACTTTTGCTATCTATCTAAAAGATAAAACTCCTAAGCCTAAGTGAAAAAAATAATTGGATAGATTTTGCTTATGCCACCATTGAAGACTTTAGGAACTCATGTTCTGCAAAAACCCATTTTTTTTAGCTGAACGGGAACACTTCAAAAAGGCTTTTTTAGTCAGCTGAAATGAGAGCTGTGATGATACAAATGTGCCGGTTTCAGGAATAAGAAATCTATGTTGCATTGCCCTAGTACAGGAGCGTGCTTAAGGTTGGATTGCTCTGCTCTATCAAAAGCATCATAAAGTTTTGTGCAGTTTAATAGTGAAACTCGAGAGCTCAGAGCCAAGAAATTACACAATCTAGCAAATTCCAGGCACTGGAGGTTTTCTGTGCTACTGAATATAGACACACTGGGTAGGACAGAAATTTACGATGAAATTGAAGCAGCTGCTCCTTTTAGCAGATTGGGAGTTCCAGGTTTGAGGCGGTGAAGTAGAGAAAAAAGCTGGATCCAAGATGATGCAGGTGTCTCCTGCAGGATTTAGCCAGGCCTGTTGTGCCAGTTTGCAAGGTCAGAATTTTGCACGTACGGGCCAGCGCCAGAATTTTGCCTACATATAACAGCGTCTTTGGCAAGCGCTGAAAAACGCTCCTAAGTGATACTACCAAGCCAGAACAAGAGTCTCCCGGTATTTTCTGGGAACGGAGCAGATCACGTCCGCTCTCCATACGCAGAGCACAAGGTAGGGCCCGGCGCGCTCCTCTCGCCGAGACCCGGGAATCGCGGCCGGGAGCGCGGCGCTGCTCCCCGCAGCAGCGCCCATCCCCGGGATGCGCCCTGCGCTCCACCGCGGGAGCCGAAACTCCGCACCCGCGGAGGCTCCGTGTGCCACATCCAGGTTTTGGGATTGCCGAGTCCTGCCGCCGGGACGCTCCGATTTTTGCTGTTATGCTTAGCGGGGCTTT
>VWZN01009788.1:1404739-1515758 GCA_013396955.1 Regulus satrapa | reverse complement strand
TGGGGGAGGATGGCGAAGGGGTTCTGTCAACTTTGTAACTAGGTGAAGTTCTCGGTGTATTTTTCCGTGTGTGACGCCTGCTAGTTTCAGACAGATTCGAGGGAGTATTCCAGGGCAAACGCTGTTGTGGCATGCTTTTAAGTGACACATGTCTCCTGCCATCCTCTTGATGCATCTCTTCCTGTATGTCAAGTGAAGGGCAAACAATAAGGGAAAAGACAGAGCACTTGCTTTGCAAAATCTGCAAAGGTTTCACACCGCACTCAGGCTGTCGATTTGCTGAGTGTTTTCTGTTTAAAGGTGATGGATTTCTATTCTTCCCTCCCGTCACGGGATGAGGATTGATGTAGCTAAGCCGTGGAATGACTTTGTAGGATGAATTCAAACACATGGCAAAGAGACTTCAAGATTTTAGGCAGAAATCTTGTCTCATGACCCTACCGGTCTACGTTGCCTTTGCAGAAAACACCCCTCCCTGATAAATACATTCCACTTGGACCTGATGGCTTTAACCTTGACTCCCGCGCTCCTTCACATGGCTCTTCCTTGGAAAGCCAAGTCTGTTTTGAAGGAGGCAGTATCAAAGTGGAGTAAAGGTTTGCATTGATCTCCCAGACTCATTCCTTTGCTTTGGACCCCGTGTGGCTTGGAGTTCACAGCCAGGAACAATCTGATGCTTTTGTCACGCAGTGGCACAGCCTTGCAGGTGGTGTTGTTAGCACCGAGGCTGTTCAGAGAGGAACTGCAGCCTTTGGAGGTGCGAGCTGACCACTTCTGTTTGGTGTGGCTGCTCAGCATTTAAACACCGCTGAGTGGTCGCCGGGGACAGCAGGCAGTGTCAGCCGGGGTTGTGCACGGTCTAGATGGGTTAAGAGAGGACTCTGATTCAGCACTGCCTTCCAGAACGGAATGATGCCCGTTACTGTCTCACGTCCGTGTTATCTGGTCGCAGCAGAGATAAATAATGTGTCATAATACAGGTTTTAACAGGAGAGGTAATCAATTTATCAAACCGTTTGTTTCTGATCATAAGGTTAAAACACAAAACCAGCCCTATAAATAGTGCTACTGAGTGGGGCACTGCCAGATAGGTATTTACACCCTTAGGAAAGCAGAAGTTCTTTGCTGTGAGTTGCATCTTGCAAGATTTCAACAGACATACACCACTCGATAAAAGGAAATCCAATGGAATCTTGACGTGTCTCGCAGCATTGTAAATTTTCTGAGTCATTAAAAGATTGAAGTCAAACTTGCAATGGGAAATAAGGTCAAAACATGCAAATATGTTGTGAGTGGTGCACTTTTTTTTCTTTCAAAATACTTTTATTTTTCTAGCTCAAATATAATTAAAGTCTAACCAAATTCTCTTAGAAGGCTTGCTGAAGTAAGAAATACTATTCCTGTTGAGTACACTTGTCATTTTTAAAAACAAGAGCCCACCTCAGTTCGTCATCCAAACTTTTGGATATATTTTTGTCCTAACGAGAAGCATTAATGAGCTTCAGATAACATCTGCAAAGCCTAAAGCCTTAGGAGAGATTTTCATGTTTAGTATATCCTTAATTAGAGCCTTTAAGTGAGTCAGGCAAAGACAATAAAAAACTAATTTCTTTGGAATGAAATGATCTACTGTAATGTTGATTAAACTATGTTGGAACATAAACTGAGTTACCGTACAAATACGTTATCAAACCTCACACTAACAAAGATGGCTCATTTGGAGCATTATAGGTTCTTTCTTACTATCCAAAACTTCTTCTAAGATTTTTACTATTTTAGGAAGAACTACTTGCAATTACCTGTTAATCTAAGACAAGGTGAACCATAAATCCATCCCAGTTTGGGTGGATCAAGTCAGACACATCAGTCAGCACCCTGGACTCCTAAGCAAAAATAATCTCATTTTTAAAGCACTGAGCCCTTAATAGAATTTCTTGAAGAGAAGGTGGGGTGTTAGCTGGGCAAACTACACTGCGTGGGTACATCCAAATGCAAAATGATGGGCCAATATATAATGCTTGATCCTACATGCTTTAAAGGAGTCGCTCTTCTGAAGTTACCAGGATCAAATGTAGGATCTGATTTAGAGTTCCAGTAATCATTTCCCTTTTTCCTACAGTTCTGTTCTCAGATAGAAAAGTAAAATCTGCAGAATTAATTCCATAGTCCACTTATTTGAAAAGATTTTTGCAAAGCCCATGTTTTACTAATCATCTGCTGTAACTCTCACCTAATTCTTGGAATACTTCTAAAAGGGGAGAACCTTAACAACTGTAACAAGGTAATAAGCATAATTAGAGAGATTGGGAATTTACCTGTGTTGGAGAGGCATCAATCATTATCAGTTTCAGTGGGGAATTTCTGACTAAGCCCAGTAAATTGTGCAAGTGTAGGTGAAATATTTTGCATTTAAGCTCTGCTTGGAGTCCAGCTCCAAAAGTACTTTATCTCATCATGCCATAATGTGTATACCTCCTCTTAAATTTTTTTGTTTAGTACAGATTAGGCTCATTGGGTGGTGGTTTTTTTGTTTTGTTTTTTTTTTTTTCCCCAAAAGCCAGAAAATCACTCTGTTTATTCCAAAAATACAAGGTTTAAATTTTTGTCCTACTGGTTTCTGAGTGAAGCCTCACAACACAGAAATCCTAGAGAGGTCCTAAGCGAAAATTCCAAAGGCAGTTTAGAACATCTTAAGGGAAAGTATGTCCTGCCTTCACATTTCCAGGTGCCTTCAGTAGGCTTTGCTTTTGTGATCCCTTGGGCACCACATGCTTTCAGGTAAAACACCCCGAGAGAGGTGAGGTGCCTTCCACAGAGCCAGCACCACGGCCAGCGCTAGGATTGAGAGGAGCACAGTGCCACGGGAGCTCTTTCAGAGCTGTTTCACCATCCTGACGAGCCGGAGCGTTTGATTTCACAGTGTCCAGCTCTGGGTTTGCACCGGGCAGTGCAGGCACTGCCCTGGGAGCTGAAGGCACCTCCTGAGCCCCGGGGCTGAGGCTTCCGCATGAGAAAGAGCTTCAGAGGAGGCACACGGGTTGTTTGTGCACAAATGTACAAGCTCAGTTATGTAAGGAGTCCTGTTTAATTCAGTAGATGTAGGCTCTGACAGGATGGAACCTGATGGATGCAGGAGCACACCCTGGGATTCACCGATAAGGCAGAAGAGCCAAGGCTAAATGCTAAACTGTACAGGTGAAAGAGAGTATTTGTCTCTTAGGATAATGTGTGCAATCCTGTTTTCCATCTTCAACCAAACAGTAGCAGACCAGATGGAAGCAGAACATAAGCTGAGTTCAACCCCCAATCACTGCTCTAAAATTGCTGTCATTTTAACAACCAACTATAAGATCTTATAAAGTTTTTACTTTTTAAAGTATATTATAGACCTGCTACCAGTCCTCCTGATGACTTTTATGAAAGTTCTATAAATGAAAAGGGGGCAAATTTCAGTTACAGAATGGGATTTGCACAGCATTTGGCTTCCTATGAATTTCAAAATAAATTCTTTCAAAACTGTTTGCCCTGATGCTGTATTTAGTCAGCCTTCCCCAGCACAAATGCTTGAACAGAAGAAGCGCTTTGCCAAATGTTGGCATGGGGTTTTATATATGGCAGTGTTATGTTTCAAGATGGCTTAATTTAGACAAAGCAGAAATCTTGACCACACAGGGGTATCAGAGTTCCTGTGGCACTGGTTTTTTTTGCAGGAGAAAGCTTGTTTGTCATGATGCCTTGGCCAAGTTCCAGATCAGATAGTTTGTCTCCTAAACTTTAAATTGCGTAGGCAGTCAGCTTCATGCTCTTAATTCATGTGTTGTGATATTTAACATTGTGCCATTGGCATTTCCTATTTACATGAAATGGTCGATATTAATAATTCACGTTTCATTACAATTTCAGTTGTCAAACACACACCTATACCATCGTAGCGGGTCTACAAAAAAATAAGTGTGTGCACATGAAAATTCTTGCAAGATGGAACCTCAGGGACTTTACATGTTTTAGTAGGCCTGGAAAGCATTGCTAAATATTTCATTAAAGGCATTTTTGCACTGATTTCTCAACATTTAAGACACAGCTAACTCACTGAGGAAAGGGAAGCAGAACAGTCTCAATATTAAGTGCAACAGCAAATCCCATTTTGGTTTACTTGGAAACCTATTAAAAATACTGTAATAGTGTTGGTTACACTGCTACCTAATATAAGTAAACCCCAAGCTATTAAACAGTTGTGAATTAAAAAAAACAGTAATGTGCATTTTTACATTAATAAAATGGCCCACAAAGAATATGCACAATGTAAAATTGAATTCAACGCTAAATTGAATCTCTGCTCTACTGTTAATGCTGACATAAACTTAATAACTTTCAGCTACAAAATTTTAAAAATCTGGGCACATGGCTGGAATCCTGACTGATCTCTAGTGGTGCCTATGAATCATAACTCCTAGCCTAGGTAAAATTGCATTATGATAAACCGATAATATTTTATTATTACGACTCTTTCCTAAAAGTACTCACAAGGGCAGTCTTTATGGTGGCATGTTTTCCATTTTGCCTTGATATTTCCCAGTATTTCAGTAGCAGCTCTACCAAGTTTTGAACAGCAGATTATGAGCTGCTTGTAAATTGAAAAAAGGTAAAACTAATGAGCTCAGTTTTGTAGACTGAAGTTCATTCAAGGAAATTAGATGATAAATTGCATTTGGCGAAGACACAGACCGAAACTGTAAAAATTGTGAGCATTTGCAATGCTGGTAGAGAGAAGCGTTCCTTGAAGCTGTTGAGCAGTTTTACGAGAGCCTAGTAGAAAATCTTGTAAAGGCTCAGAAATTCTTGGCTCACGTTGTATTTTTACTGGATGTAAATTAGGGAGAACTTTTAGTAACTAACTAAGGATCCACCCCTCTAGTCTGGAATTAAATTCATTCCAAACATAGAAAAACAACAGTCCCTAGCGTAGTCCCTGTTATATATTAATATAAATGTTAGTCTAAACCCAGTATATAACTTTCACCAAAGATGCACTGTTTACTCAAGAACCATGCTGTACTTTTTTTTTTTTTTTCATCTACCACTGCTGTCACAATTTACTCTGCAAAGGAGGAGGATAAAAAGTTGGGATAAAATCCACCAACTGTATCAGGATGTATTGGATGTCCAAATAGAACAGGGGGCATGAAAGGATGGAAAAAATAATTCCTACAGAAATTTAGATTTTAGGAAATGCAGTCTCATAACTCAGCTATAGAATATTCTGTAATTTATAATAATCTTGTTTCTGAGCAAGCTTTTAAAAAGGGCGTTGATGTACAAACCGGGTCCATTTAAAATCATCTATCCAGCTTAATTTGCTGCTCTTTTTGAAAATGTTGAAAATGACAAAGGTAAAAGCATTGAAATAGTACTTAGAAATAATCTACCCAGCACACAAAGTACGTACCGGTTGTTTGTATCACAGAATCTCATTTTGCACAGGGTGTTTCAGAAATAGGTGATGCTGAAAAACTGAAACACTTGTCTTCCAAATAAGTGTCATGGCATGTAAACTAAGAGGTGACATTCTGTAGCTGTGTATTTTCATCATTGTCCAGTAATAGTTCTAATAAAATGCCTGAGGATCATAAAGACCAAATTCAGCAAATTTTTCTGCCAGGTTAGAATTATTGTAAACAATCTAATATTTCATTGCTCTGCTCACAGGCTTTTGAAGTTCTGAGTCATTGGTACGTGAATTTTACTTCCAGTGGTTTATTTGCATATAAATAAAGTAAATTCTAAAATATCAAGTAAGTGAAACTCATTATACGCAATAGAAAAAAAATTCCATGTCTCACCAGTTTACCCATGCCCAGAAATACAAATCACAACCCAGAGTTTAATGCTAGCCCCTGAATGTGATTTTCCCAAAGTTTGCACAATTAGTCATGTATCAGCATTTCTGCAATTCCTCTCAAAAAAACATTTTGTACCCAACTTCTGTAGGTTGGCATAGTCAATGTAAGCTCTACGTTTTCTTCTCTACCCCTCCAGTGCCTATCACCACACTCAGATTTGCCACTGTTGCTCCTCTCGCTGTCCCGTTTGTTAATTTTCTCCTCCTTGCTCCAGTTTGAAGGCTTTCATGAAATCTTTCCCTCCTGCCCCTTTATGCTGTGTTTTCCTTCCTGCTGCCCGCCAGCCAGCTCACCCAGGGCAGCAGGGGCTGAGCGCAGCAGCTCCTGGTCACAAAACAAAAAAGTGTTCCCCAGCAGAGTTCTGCTCCCTGCCCCGAGCAGAAGGAGGGGAGCTGATGGTGGTGGGAGGTCTGGGCACGGGCAGAGCTCCCTCTTCACAAGCTGCGTGAGGATTAGGGAGCAACAGGGGCCTGCCACGGGAAGGGAAGTAGCCAGCTTTAAAGAAAACACCTGCATTTTATCTACAACGTTTGCAGGGTAGACCTGTGCCTGTAAACTCACTTTTCTCACATGCCGGTCTATTTTGGTAATTCCTACAGGAAAAGAGCCACACTAAAATCTTTGTGAGTTTCTCTGCGAAACGCGGAGCACTCTACTGCTTCATGTTCACTTGTCTTAGGGCAGTCTGCTGTTCTGCTAACGTGTGCATTTCATACCATTTCCTTTTTACTCCTCTTATCCCAATACAGGTGTTGATACAAGTTACCAACACTTTTGGGCAGCATTTTTCAATAAAATATGCATATAGAACATCTATGCAAAATATGCAAAATAATATCTATGCATTTAGAGCAATAACAAAAGCATGTGTGATAAGGAAAGTACTGTGCAATGAATTCAGACGAATTGCCTTTCTTGATTACGTTATGACTTTGTTTGCTGTTATGAGATACATAAAAGAAATTCAGATGCTCTTGTCCACTGACATTTAAAAATGAGAACTTCAGAATTATTTTGACATGCCTTTACTATCATTTGGCTTTATAGACTTTAATAGTTTTCAGAAGCTGAGGAAACAAACTTTAAAATTTGCCTCACCAACATTAGAGCCAGCTGTATCTCAGCCTTTGTATCAGTGAATCTAATTTGAAATTACATTGTTGTTAAAAAAAATAGAGCAATTTGCTTCCAAGCCTTTTCCATGTTAATTTTTGTCTTCCCAATGTCACCAGTCAGGTTCCAAAGCTACAGTGTCAAATAGTGAATACGGCATTTCCTGGATAGGGGCAGGAAAACTGTCACAAAATGCACTTTCAAATTCAGCATTTTCTGAATAGTAGGTGTGTCAATAAAAGGTCCAGGAACTCTTATTCACTGTTAATTAAAAATCAGTTGAGGGGAAATACTTGCCCATTTAAGCCTAGCCTGAAATACAGAAATATGGTTCTCAATAAGTAATACTGAATATTAGGATTTAACTGTACAGAATTTCCAGTGGTCAATTTTGCTAATATTATTGTAGGAATAAAAAAAGACGATAATTTTTTAATATAAATATATTATAAATATAATTTTGAGTATTTCTGAGTATTATGTAAAACTGAGAGTAAACACATTTTTGATATGTTAGTAATCTATGAGAACCTTTTAAAATCTGAAAACAAAGTCATATTTTAAATGAAGAACAGATTCATATTATTTATGCTAGGTAGGAGATGGCCTTAGTCCTCAATATGGTCTTGGACACCATTGTTATAGGAGTAATGACAGAAATGTGACAGAAATAATTAATTAAATAAAAAATACAGCTTGACATGTGTCTCATCAAAGTGACACATTATTTCTGCTGTCATTCATTGACATTTAACAAGGAATATAACTTTCCAGTTGCAGGCTTGAAATGTGGATGGCATCGTTCATCTTTTGCTATTTGTTGTCTAACACTCCTTTTTAGAACCAGGACAGTTTTAAGAGGAACACAAGGAGAAAGTTAGATTAAAGAAAGGGAGAAAATTATGATGTACAACAGAGAAAACAATGCAAAAGTATGGAAACTAGGAAGTAAGTGAGTGCTGGTTTTGTTTTGAACATCTGATATTGCAACTCTACCCAATCCAGGTAATGTACACAACGTGGCAAGTTATACACAGCTGGAAGGGATGCATAGGATTGCATGAACCTGTGCAAACAAAAGAAATCATAATTATTAGAAGACAGCTAGATACTAAATGGATATATTGAAAGGACCATAATCTGTGTTTCACTCACAAAAAAGGATTACATGCTGTTCAGGAAAGACAGAAAACCAAAGGTGCTGATTGCATTAAGAACCTGGACCCAAAGAAAATGAGCAAAAAAAAACATTTAAGGACCTTCACAACTCATATTTTCAGTTGTTAAATTGTTGAGATTATGCCTTAACAGAGAGTATGGAGAACACACAGGGAATGGAGATAGTTCCTCATAAGCAGAAAGAAAAAGTACAAGTTGCCTAAAGTAATGTTTATTTAGATGTTAGAAATATATTGAAGTATATTAAAACAATCATTGGAAGTTTCTTGTATATCTCATGAAAAAGGGGGAGGAGAAGTGAAACATACTCAAAGTGGCATCTGTATTATGGATAACCTAATTTATGGTGCAAATCCAAATTGTGTAAGAGTGGTATGAATTCTTCAGCTGTTGCAAATGTGTTATATTAAATTGGAGACTTGGTAAAAATATGTTATAGTCTAGTTAACGAATGTGAACAGAACAACAGAACATACACCAGATTTAAGATGAGGTGAGAAAAATGGTAGGACAGCTAGCAGCCCAGATACCCATATGGCTATCCATAATCTTCAAGGTTTTAGAGACCAGACTTCAAGGAAAACGAAACAAACCTAGACCAAAAAAAAAGAAAAAAAAGTTATATGAATTTATCAGGAAAACATAATGTCAGACTAACCCGACAGCATTTTCTGTAATTATCACTTGGGTTTTAGGGAAGGGAGGTATAACTGACTTGATCTATGTGATCTTTGGTAAGCATTTGTTATGGTGTTATGAAAGAAACTATTAATGGAAGGTTGAGAAAGTAAAGAATAGCAGTAAATCTGTAAAGAAGGCAGGAAGCTCATTCATGGGGAAATGAAAAATAGAGCACTAAGGGGGAGGACTGTCAGACTGAGGAAAGTTTAACAGGGAAGATTTTTGTGGATTACTGTTGGAAGTGGTTGGTTGTGATGTTTCATCCATAAATGTACCAGAAAAGGGAAGATGGTGACTGCTTTTGTTAATTACTCAGTGCTGGAAAATGTAATCAATATTGGGAAACATTCAGGACTGCTGAGCTTCAGTCACCATACAGAGGGATTTTTCTGTACTTCAACAATAAAAATACAATTTCATTTAACACTACAGCATAGTGCTGATCATCAATAACAAAAAGTCTACCCTAAGCCATGGAGAATCATTTAGAAATTACTGAGAAGAATGACTTGCGCATACATAATGACTGTAAGTTGTCGATAAAATACATCTATAAAAAAGACAGATGCAGATCTCGTTTTAGAAGAGTTTTTTCCAGAATAGTCAGGAAAATATCAGTGCCAGTTGACAATGCCAGTAGCAGATTTTCAGTTGAGAATCTTGTACAAAGAGAGGCATGGAAACAGATCCAGAGAAGGATGATCAAGGAGAAGAGAAAGTCTGTCTAACAAGAAGAAACCAAAAGATTTTGGCTTATTTCTTTGAGCAGAATGACAGCTCAGCAGGACCATAATCACAGCATGTAAATGCATCAGGGAGATAAACACCAGATACGGAAAAAACTAAATTAGCTAAGAACAAAACTGGCACAGAAACAAATGGATATTAACCAGCTGTGAATAAATTTAGGTTGGAAATTAGAAGAAAGTTCCTGATCATTAGAGCAATCAAGACTTCCAGTAGCCTTCCAACTAGAATAGTGGAAGCAAAAAAACTAATTACTTTTAAGATGAAACACAGTCAGTTTCTGAGAGATTTGATATGTCATGCTGCCTGTGAGACCAGAATATTGATCCTCAATAACCTGGGAAGAGCACCTTCCTTGTCTTAACAGAATCACAGAATGGTTCAGGTGGGAGTGGACCACAGTGGATCACCTGGTCCTCTTTCCCAGCTGCAGCAGGGTCGTCCAGAACACATGGTACAGGATTGTGTCCAGATGGTTCTGGGATGTCTCTGGTGAGGGAGACTCCACATCCTCTCTGGGCAATCTGTTCCAGTGTGCAATCACTGCATGGGAAGGTTCTTTCTCATGCTGAGGTGGAGCTGATGTGCATCCATTTCTGCCCATTGCCTCTTGTTCTATTGTTTGGCACCATCAAGAAGAGCCTGGTCCATCCTCTTGACCCCCTCCCTTTAGATATTCCTACAAATGAATGAGGTCCTCTCTCAGTCACTCCTTTGAAGTCCTCTGCAGAAGTCTTTCAGAAATTGCCTTTTTAGATTTCTGTGACTTCAGCAGAAACGCACCCCTACTCTTGTTCAGAAAGACCAAAATGCTCAACTTCAAGAAGTCAAAAGTCTTCCTGATACAGCTGTGGATGGCTTGACTGTCTTCACAGCTTGAGTATAACCTCCTGCTAAGAGACCCACACAGGCAGTAACAAATTAGTGCCACTTTGCCAAGTCCAAAACATCATTTTGAGTAGAGCTGAGCTCTAAAGTTTGAATATTCTCTCTGCCAGCTTTCTTATCAAGTCTCCCACTCAGCTGAACTCATGATTTTGCTTCATCGAAAACCTTTGCAATCAGAGAAAGTATATTTCCCCCATACAGCTAAACTCAATGGTTCATGTTAGAGACACTGAAGCCTTTCACCATCTCATATTCGTGTTTCTGTAAGTAGGCACTGAGGGCTGGAAATCACCAGCTGTGTCAACAGTGCGTAACAGGAAGCTTAAATGTATTTCAATAATCAAATTTTGTGTGCATGAGAATATAGACTAGAACCCATCAGAACCAGTAAGGATATTTTTCCTATTTATTGTCTGAGTGAGGACTAAGCTCTTTTTCTGTACTACCACCAGCTCACTTTTCTCTCCCAAGCTCCAGAAATAAATGCATTGGTTATTATTTAGAGCATGTGGTCTTAAATAAGAGAGCTCAGTTTTCTGTCTTGCAATCCTAATCAGGAAAAACTACTGAACTAATTTTGAACTGTTCTTTTGGAAGGGATCACAAAGCCACATCTTATAGTCAGTGCTCTGTGCTTGTACTGAGTCAAAAATTTATTTCTGGATTGATTTAGGCTCATAAAAGTACCTCAGGATCTGATATATGGAGTTCCTGTCCCATCTTACATCTGTGATTTGCATCCCACAATGTATCAGGGGGACAGATGTCCCTGAACACTCCATCACAATCTGATAATATCATTACAGCCCTGCAGCTCTTGGTCATTATCAGCTCTGTGCTGTAGTGTACTGAGCATCAGTCTGCTACTTAGATCTTCGAATTTCAAGAGTCACACCAGCAAAAGATTTTCCAGATAGGTGAGATCACTGGATATTGGCTAGACAAAGATATGCAAAAGCTTATCACTAAATTTACTGAGCAGGGAAAGAAGTCTTTTTGCCTGCCATTACACAAGAAAATGAGTGTTTATTTCCAAAGTGTTTTACAGTTGTCAAAGAGAGAGCAAATTTCACTGCCTTTTCCTCAAGTAGTCACTGACAAATACCAGAAATAAAAATTCTAATAAAACTCCAAATAATGAACTCAGACTCATTAATCATCACAGAAAAACTGTATGTTCAGGTTGTTGCATATAGATTCTGTGTATTTACTAAGCACCAAGCATGGTAATTTTATGTGAATTTACAAGTATTTCCTATTCCTTCGTGCACACGAGTTCCATCCTGTGTGCCATTTGCAGAATTAGAGAATAGAAGTTACTGATGTGGGCAACCAGACATGATAGACACAGGCTAGAAAGACCACAAATAGCAAACCTGAATTTAGCAAGTGGCTGAAACCTATGTACAAAGGGTTCCCATATCTGCAAATACAGAACACAGGACTAAGAAGGTTTTTAGTGACTTTAATACAGCTCTGTTTCACATGGAAATAGAATTCTTGGCTTACACTAATACACAATAAACAACCAACATTATTTTTCAACTATGGTGTCTGCATGCTGCTTTCAGTACATCACTGCCAACAGTCTGTCTTTGATTTCTGGTCTTTCTTGGCAAAGCAACAGTTCTAAAAATTAAAATCCCATCGAACATTTCAGACAAGAAGTTAGTTGCTATCAGCTGCACATTCTTTTGGACTGCAGTCTGCAAGGAGTGCAGTAGAAATGTTGACACTCATCTACAGGTAAAAACTTATATAACACATTCTAGTGTATGTTTTATTTTGAAACCATAGAAATGATGGCTGGACTAGCATTCCCAATTCACCTGACAATTAAATACACGTGTATCAAAGAATGGCAAAGACTTTGCAAAGTACTCTAAGTTTACTAGTGAAAGACAATTTTAATTTTTTCATGGTTTGATTTTATTCTTTATAGCTGACACTTCTTGAAAAGGAGCAGAACCACTGCTTGAGTTCAATTGCACTTGTGATGTTTTGTCCTCAAGTCATTTTCATAAAGGAAAAATACATTACAGACATTTCATTTAATTCTACTCTGATTTATGTTTACAGTTTCTCACTAAGAGGTGAAACAATTGTTTTGTGTATCTGGTTACCTTTCGTTTCTCTGCAGCTTTAGTTTTGTGCAGTCCCTAGGATTCGTGTTTATTGACAGAAAAATAATTTCTGAAATATAAGAAGCATAGTTTTCACAGGAAATCAATTGCAGATTTCTGTCCTGTGTCACCTTCTTATTAATACTTAGAACTGGCAGAGAACCATGGCAGCATTTATGTTAAAAGATACCATCCAGTTACGGAGAGCACTTCTGTTTTTTACATTACTAAGGCACTGTTTTATTCTTATAAAAATGAAAAGTCTTCTTAAAAAATAACTTTTATATTTGAATCTAAACTTTATATATATATATAAAAAATACACTCAGAAATTGGAGTGTAACTGCACGGTACAGGATTCAGTGCCCTCCATATAACTGAGTTAGTAGGAGGGTGGAAAATACATACCAATAATGCAGTCCCAAATTCAAGAGGGCTCTCTTCAAAACATGGAAACCTGGCCAGGTAAATGCAACTCTTCCTTCTGGGGTATTGCTGATAGGATGTGGACTGAGCAATAATTCATGGGAGGGAAGAGAAGCAGATGAATATCACAATAACAGAGAACCCTGAATGGGTAAGGAAAACAACAGAGGGGCTCTGAAGCAAATCCAGCTGGGAGCATCCTGCCCAGAAAGAGCACTGGAAAGGGAGGCAAGATGGCAGAGTTGAACCCCAACCACAGGGGCTGAGGAGGAGGAAAATCCCGTTCTGAGCTGGGCTCAGCAGCTGGGCAAGGGCTCAGAGTTTTAGCAGTGAGGCTGGTTGGACACATGCTTTAGCAGACAGGACCCCCCCTGTGATTTTATCCATTGGTTCCAGGAAACTACAGCAATTTTTTTTTCTTGCACAACTGTGGCCCAGTCTAATCCCATCTATGTCTGGCTAATCAACTGTAAGGCAATCCATTCAATGCTTTACATTGCAACTGTTGTATACTCCAGATCTGTAACAAAAGAAATAGATTCAATAGATTCAGTGGAAAAGCACTGTGAGGCTGCTCTTGATTTCCACAAATCAGTTTTCTGCACTGAGCCCCACCAGCAGAATCTTCAGGAACAAGCTGACCTTGCTAGGTTTGCTGTTGCTTACAGTGAAAGATTATTCTGGTTTCTTCCTTTTTCATATATAATGCGGAAAAAATTTCAATGTATTGCCCCTAGCATTTTTTATAAAATAAGGTGATTTGGTTTCAGGGTGGCTTTCTAAGTCTAATAACACACAATATGATAATTATAAGAGGACAAGGAACAGACTGGTATTGAGCAATTGCAAAAACCCAGCTGCTGTACTGATGTAGATATTTAAAGTGGCTTTTCAAGATGCAGAGTTGAGAATCGGTATGAAGCAGAAGAGTTAATGCAAAGCAGTAGAACCAGTTGGAATAATTCTAAGAAAATGGCCATAAAGGAGGGGGGGGGGCTGCCAGAAACAACAGAGCAGTACTTGGAGCATGGAAGGGATCTTAGCATGGTAATTAGCACACATATCAACTGGAAACTTTGAAGAACATAGTGAGATGGAAACTTTGAAGAACAGAGTCTTCTCAAAGACTGATCTGATGAAAGAGTTAAAGGCCTCAGAAAGAGTTATTTTCTAGAGAATTAAGATATTTTAATCTCCATAGCTATATTCAGAGGAAGCATTTCAGTGGACACTGGAATTTAAGATTAATTCCTTTATATTACTTGGGACACATCCTTGCCCATGTGATTTTCAGTTTATTACAGTGTCAAAAGGCAGCTGTGAGAGGGCCAGGCAGTTGACACACATGGCCCCAGATGCTGGAGCCCTTCTATGGGAGAAGGAATATGCCAAAGGCATCCTGAATATCACTATGGTCACCAGCTGCTTTAACAGCTGGTATAAATCTCAGCCTGCCCCATGGGCACAGGATGTGTACATTTACTTCACCCTCTTTTCTCAAGCTGTGTTAGGAATGACAGTTTCAACAAAACCTACTGTTAAAGACCACAGTTTGTGCTTTAAGTTGTTCTCAGTTCTGAACACAGTTCTTTGTCATTAGACTCTGTGAGCTGTAGGCTACTGCTTGTAGAATCCCAGACCAGTTCTCCAGGGAGCATCTCCAATCTCTCAGAAAAGGTAATAAGGAAAGATGTGATACTTGGACCTCAATTCCCTAGGGATTCTTGTTTAGGAGGAGAAAGGAGTCCTGAGTTCTTTTTTCCTCATTAGGCTGCACTGCCTTTAGAGCTATTACTACTAATGATGCCAAAAATTATCTGTAGTGGATCTTAGAGATGGAAAATAGAATCAAATAAAATAGATCTTCAGTGGAATAGATCACTGCAAGCTGCTCAGCTATACCACACCCTGACATCTGCACAGTCCCTTTTAGTTCAAGAGAAGATATAGATATAATCAGAAAAGAACCTGATGGAGACACTAGTAATAGAAGCTTAATAAAACAATGTCATGGATTAATACTGAGAAGCTATTTAGGAATAAAAAGAGCTTTTTCATAAAATGCTGAAATAAATAAACCATTAAATCAAATCATTTTAAGAGAAAGCTACATCGCTTTTTTAGGAAAAAAAAAGAATGAGCAGAGGGCACTGCTGCCGGCTAGGTGTTTGTTAATTTTTCATGTGAATTTATTGCATATGTAAGTGATTGAATTAGTAGCACTGACAGGAACCCAGGCACAGTAAAAGCTTCCTGCTACTGACACAGCAGTGCTCGGGCTGTGCTCTCCTGGCCATTAGCAGTCCTGCTGTGGAAGCCCCGAGCCTGGCGCTCTGCACAGGCTGCAGCGCTCACCGGAACGGGACCAAGGGCTAGCATGAGACCACTCCACCTCCTTAGACTAATGACCTCCTTTGGACTCTGATGCCAGGCTCCAGGGAAGAAAGTCCAGTGCAAGCTAATATGCTACCAAAATACTGCAAGGTAAGTTTGGCGGAAAAAAAAAAAAATTGTTAAGAGGATTTTGTATTTTGTGGTAAAGAGGTTAAACGCGAAAGGGAGTAGAAACGGGCAGCTTGCAGGAGGGACTGTAAGGTGCAGGAATCAGAATGTTCTCTCACCTTTGAAAAAAGAGGGTCATTTCCAAACGCTCAGAGGCTGAGCAGCGATATCTGGATCTTCTGTCACCGAGCAGTAGATTGCTTCGGAACAGCGAGGCTTTGAGAGCAAACTAGGGGAATATAAATTGTATATGTAATGATTTAAGCATGCAAGTGTGTTGCCAAATATTACCATCTAAAAGGAATATAGGTATCATGGCTGCTGTGAAGTCCTTAGGGAGGCTCATAACCTTTTGGGAACCCTTTCCTCCTCCCCTGCAACGTATTAACCTTTTGACCACGTCGGTGCTTAGATGTACATAACGAAATGGTACATGCAGACAGATCCAGTTGGGGAGCGGGAGGAACAAAACATCAGGGATGCAGGATGTTGTGTGAATTCTATATCAAAACCTCATAGCCAAGAATAGATACAGAGCTAAAAAAAAAAAAAAGAAAAGGTATTTCTGATGTATTATGAATGTGCAGATGAGCAGCGATGGGAAAAAAACATTTCATCGCTGTCTTACAAACTACATTCCTGTAGCGTCAGATTGCGATGACTTAAAACAACGAGAATGAGCTTTTTGTATGAGTAGCACTGCTAGATTTAATGGTGCTGCTAATGGAGTAAGATTTTTCTTGGAGTAAGGGTGCCATAAACCAGCCCTCAGCCACCACTTCCTGTTTACTTGTGGTTTATTCTCTGGAGCAGACCTCAGTTTCTCTCACTGCAAATTTCTGCTTGTTACAAAAAAAAAAAAAAAAAGGAAAGAGAAAGAGGTTGTTGCTTAGTATTTTCCTTTTCGTACCATTCATTCTCATGGAGGGTTTTCTTTTCTAGTCAATCATTTGATATGTAGAAGAATGAATAAGTGAACTGTTCTTTGATTAGAGTGGTACTCTGCTCTATTCTGCTGAGAAGTAGAGCTTCACTTAACATGATCTTTTTCAGTAGGTCTAGACAGCCTCTTCGAGAAATTTCCATTAGAGATATCATTTTTAATTCATTTGAACAATTCTAGTCACTTAGTAAACTTGCTTCAATACTTTGCTTTTTATTGAAAGCTATTTCATTGCTGCAAGCAAGATATTTTATTTTATGATTTCCCCTATGGTTGGTCCCATAGGAGAAAGAAGAAAAACACGAAAGAGTTCCAAATTAAATTCTAGTCCAACTTAGCAACAGCTGTAAGGGAAATGAAGACATATTAGCTACTCTAGAACCTCAGCCTCCTGCAAAAATGAAAATGAAGCTGATCATCCAGAAATGTTTACTAGTTTAAATTTTCACCTATGTACAAATATATAGTGGACAGCTGGAGACAAAACTAGGCCGAAGCTCCCACTGAACTACAACATAGTACCAGTGAAAAGACTATAAAGAAACATACACTGAGGTGCACAACTAATAGCAAAACTAGCGAATGTTTTTGACATTTGGACAACTCTTGAATTTACTAAAAAGAGTTTTCTAACACCTTGACAGATTTTGAAGCTGGAAGGATCCATTTATTGACCTGTCATATGAACTGTAACATAATATAGACTTATAGACTTAACATGCTTGACACAATTGATCTTCAAGATCATCATTTGAATGGGAACAGCACATATTCTGGAAAAGCATTTATTTTGAGCTGAAAGATTGAAGTGATGTGGCATCTATTATCACTTTCTCAAGATACTCCTGTAGTGATTCTTCAGCCTGTTTGAAGAATTCTTAGCATCAACAAAATATTTATTTTGTACACACAAAATACATTGGAAACTACCTTAAAGTAATATAATAAAGCAGAAAATATTTTTGTCATTCTCAAGTAAGCTGTGTTGTAATGAAAAGGTTTGAAATTACATTTATAGCCATGAAGCATGCAGCTAACTCAGGAGTTGTATTAATAAGCACTTGAAAGAATCAGTCCAAAGTGCCTTCTTGTTCCCAGCTCAGTTTTCCAGTTCACTTACAGTGGACAAAAGTGGCAGTTGGAGGAAAAACCCTCAAGGCATCAGCAGCCTCCTGCTGTACACAGCACAAAGTGATCTTACCGTGTAAAAGTGTCCATTGCCTCTGGAGGAACCAGGATTCCACCTCTAGTCTTGTGGGAGGGAATTCTGATCAACTCAGAAAACAGCTGGGTCATCTAACAGGAGGGCTGCTCTGCAGAGAGGATTTTAAATCTATTCACATGTATATCAGAAGTGGGTATCTCTATATTACAGTAGGCAAAATGTAGTCTTACCTCCTCTCAGGTAGTTTGATCATCCAACCATTTTAGCATTTTCTCAGAAAGTTCCTGGCAATGAGAGTTTTTACAGTCCAATTAACACAACAGGGGGTGACAGTCTCTAAGCCTGGAAACAATTCTCACTAACAGTGATGTGGACAAGGCTACAGTTCAGAAACTCCTTTCTTATATATGGAAAGGTAATAAGGTTATTCAGCTGGTTGCAAAACATTGAAGAACCATTTTTACCTACACTAAGAATGGAAGCAAAAGACAAGGAAGTCTATACTTGTCAGTGAAAGAAATAGGTTAGCATGTGTCCTGATTTGGGAAGAAGAGTAATCAATATTTAAAGACACTGAACAGACTACAGTTGGAGACAATCCTCTCTCCAGGAGAATGTTAGAAGCCAAGAAAAGACTAGAGGGAGGCTGAAAGGGGAAATTGAACTGTGCTGGTAAATCAAGGTGATGATAAACACAGGTCAGAATAGCAGAAGCACTGGCTCCACCACCAACTTGTCCTTTCCCTGTTCAGTGGGAATTACACGCAGTATCACCCACCGGCCCTGCTTTATTTATGACAACCAAGCCAATACTCCCAGCACTTAAAAGAATATTTCATGTTTTCCAATTGTTTTCTCTGGATTCATTTCTATCCTGATAACTCCATGAAGACACCAATTTCTTGGGTTAATTCCCTTCTCTTTTCTTGGCATAAATAGTAGTACTTTCTGTGAAACTAGTGCGAAAATGAAGTGCACTGATTTGGAAATGTTTTGTATACACATAAAACAGAAATAGAGTGACCTTGCCTGAAAAGTACATCACGAAATGCTTGAATATTTATCTGGACTAATCAGCTAGGAAATACTGAATTTCAGAAGCTTATATATTTCAGACAGGATGACATTTGCTTCCCTTCACAGAAATTATTCTGTATCATTAATTCAAACTGAAATACATCTACCATATATTTTTAATGCTGGATTAGGACTTTAGGGATGTTTTTATTATATCTTCATGACAATACAATGGCAAAAAAGATCCCTCTGCAAGCAGAGTAGATGAATCCACTTATTTATGAAGCAAAGCCCACTTGTTTTATTTAGAACAAACTCAGCAGACCTTAGTGCAATGAATCTCTGCCTGGATGCTGTCAGCCTGACTTAGCTAATGCCGTGTCTTACCTTGAATTTCTAACATTTTGACCAACAACTTTTCTTTCTCCCAAGTACTTTCTTTCTATTTATCCACCAGCACAAGTTGATACTTAAGAAATCACAGACAAGATTGTGTGCCTGCACCTTTCCCTCGCAGCTGTATTTACTCAAAACAAAGCTATTCAAATGAGCCTTAATCAAGACACGTCATTCTGCTCACTGTGTGAGCAAATCGGCTCGGATCCCCTCAGCTGGGAATGCCAGCACTGAAGCCCCGACAAGAACTGTGGCCAGTTCACTGACAGGGCAGACTGGATCCTTTGGGATGTGGCATTAATGTCATTTTCAGCTGATTTAAGATTCACCTGCGGTCCCCTAAGTGCTCAGCAGAAATATTGTTCCTTCTGTGCCGGTTGAGCCATTGCTGGAAGCTGATGGAGGAGCTCCTTAAGGCGTGACCCTTTGCTTTGGCAGCACAGCTCTTCCCAGAGTATCCCCCTGGGCACAGCGTAGGTCAGTCTGTGTCCTGCCCTGTGACCAGCTCCAGCTGGGGGTCACAGAAACACTTCCACATGGAAAACAGTCTCAGTTGTTACCTGGGAATCCCCTGGGAAAGATAATCCCTTTCTAAAGCTTACTTTGTTACAATTAGGGGTGATGTTATGGTTAAAAATACTGGAAATTGAATGGCTAGGTGATAAAATAAAAGCTTTATCAATAGCTACTGAGTGGCAGGTGTTTTGCTTAAGGGAGACCTGTCTCCTATGTGCCATCCATCAGTGTTATTTAAATAACATTCTGACAGCTCAGCATACCAGGTTATACTGAAGAGTTTTCACAGAAACTGAATGGGATATGTTAATAACCCAGACAGCCTGTGAGCTATTTGTGATTCCCAGAGTGCCAGGCTTGTTGGATTCTGCCAGGCTGCCCTGTGTAACTCGGTCAGAGCTAACTGCTCGTGGCTGTGTGTGAGTTGACAAAACACAGATATTCTTTTAAAAAATCACTTTACTGAGCAGTAGTACATGTTCTTTTAAATACTTGTACTCCACTTCCACTCCATCACCTCCCACAAAAAATGGTGTCTAAGGAGCTTTCTGTATGGAGTGGCTGCGAGCTGGAGTTAATCCAGTGCCCGAGACTTACCAATACATCAAACAGTGACTACGCAGTGGAAAGAAATAACAAATTTCCAGTGTTCCCAGCAAAATAGCTTGAACACCCTGCCATGAGACACGACCTTTTATCTTTTCATTTGAAGCTGTGGATCACATATATACTGTGTTCTAAGCACTAAGGAAAAATTAGAATGGGCAGATGCCAGAAGGAAGACAACCATTTTTTCAAACACGCCAACACTGAGCAGCAAACTCTCTTTGCCAGTCTGCAGCTGGGGGAACTTTCTGGTCGTTGGCATCAATCTGCACATCGAGCTCATGGCAATGAGTGGGCAAGGCCACAACTGCTGCAGTTCACACTGCAGAGGCTGCACCGTTCTGAAACTTCTTAAAATAAACCCCTATATATTTTATCAGTACAGTGATCTGAAGTGCGAGTGTCTTGAAAGATTTCTCGCTTTATCTAAAATATGAAATCTATTTAAAGAAGAAATTTTTCGTGTAGAACTGGGAAAATAATGTGAGCCTCGTGGGAAATAAAGCTATTTGTGTAAGGAACCTTTTCCAACCTGAGTACTTTTGAACATACTCAGCTCTACAGCCATAGTTACTTGGAAAATGTGGCTTTAACTTTGTGACTAATTTCCAGTGGTAGATTTAAGAATGAACTAGAGAAATCAATCAAAATCTGTTCTCACATGAAGTTTAGATCATTTGTATATAGAAGTAAAGAACTTTCCTAAATAGGCAACCTGTATGACTAATGCTTCAGGCAGATAAATGCAGGATTAAGCAGAATCATTTGGAAGGTCACAGAAAGAGACTGCAAAAAAATTTCCATTCTCCCTTCCTACCAGACCTATAATGGAAAAATATTTTTTGTTGTTATGACAATTTGTAGGACTATAACCTCTACATAATAAGAGTACTCTTATCCCCAGAAAATCAATAGCTGTATCTTCACTAGAGGTAATCACTAAAGCTGAAGTTCTAAATGCATTTTGGAAAAGCAAGTTTTATTTATGTGTGTACTTTTATATATGTAACCAGAAAAATAAAATTCAAGATCTGTGATATCAATCCAAAACTACCAGCAAACACCAGAATATCATCTGCAAAACAACTCTAATAATTCTTCTTCTCTGTGTATGTACTGTAATATTTTCATATTAACCCCTCTCTCTTGAACACAAACTTTTAGTACCATACTGGAAGTTACCCTGCACAGACCACAGAGTTAGCAAATCAACAGTAAATCGACATTTCATACCAGTATTTATTGGTGTGTTGTCAGCTTGGCATACACCAAAGATCTTTTATTGGGATCCCAAGGTATTTGAAGGGTGAGTTTCACTGGACACAGGATTCACTGTGCCTGTAAATACAGTCCCCTGTTTTCTGAGGTTCTCTGTGCCTTAGTTCCTCTCTTTATAAGAACACCTCAGGGACAGTACCATCCCATCTGAGAGAGCTCCATCAGGGGGTTAAGTTCACCGATGCCTGTCAAGTTCCTATCTTAGATCCTTTGATAGAATCAGAAATAATAGCTCAAAATAGTGGGAATTATTAGCTACTACAATACAGCAAGCTAATTAATTTTTAAGGCATAGGACAGGAAATACTAAATCCTGCACCATTAAAAATTATTCTGTACATCCATAGCTTTAGTCCAGGATGCATATACATTCCCACGCTAAAAAAAAAATATTCTTTCAGCACGTCCAGAGGGTTATGTGGGAAAATAACAGCTCAACCTGTTAAGAAACAGCTCACATCAGCACTTTCTACAGTGTGACCCAGCTACTTCATCTTAGTGAGCTTCAGCCTGTTTTTCTGGCTGGCAGTAGTGAGCTAAGAGATACTAAGAGAGAAAAACAAAATGAAAGTTGGGGTGAGACATTAGCTTGAGGAAGCTGCAGAGGAAATGTCTTTAACTCCATTACTCCCAGGTTTGCAGGCACTCACCAGTGAACTGGAAGGTCTTGCTTGTTTTCTACACATACATGCTACCAAACTTAAAATTACCTAAGATTTAGTGTCTTTTGAAAAATACATGGGGAGCCTCAAGCTACATCATACCTAATAGGAAAATCATTGCAAAATTTCACCGTAGCTGATAGATTTGTAGACAGATGGCATGTGTAAACTTCCCTGTGGTCTCCTCCAAGTTGTTTTGGGACTCAGGCCCTTGGATGAGGAGAATAAAGCCCTCACTGGCTTTTTTGAGCTCTGGGTGTTATAAATATTTTTTGGTGCCTTTAATCCTTCCATTTTTACCATTATCACTTTAATGACTTAGAAAAATGCAACAAATACTCACTGAATACACAGAGCTTCTCATTGATGCACAGGCAGAGAAGGGCAGACGTGGCAGTGCTCAAGGAGTTCTGCCTTAAAATGCTGACAGGAGTGGCAGAGGGGGGAGCCCAGGTGTGGGTAGAGGCTGGTGTGCAATCACCAGGGTCTCTGAGACAAGTCTTGTATCTGCTGCCTTTCTGACATGTGTGAGGTTTTATCAGTAGAGTATCTTAAAGAGTTCTCACTTATTTCCGGAATGTCATTGGAAATCAGGTCAGTAGTTTTATCTCCCATCTTGTAAATGGTAAAAGCTACAGAAGGAAGTCACTTTTCAGTTCTACACAGCAGACTGAGGGGTAAAACACATCAGAACTTCTAGTATACTGAAGTTTCAGTCACTAAATTAGCTCCCTAGGTGCCTTGGAAATCAGCAGGCTCCCTGTGAGAGCATATGCAGGCTGTTCCCCTTACTGCATCAGAGGAGTGCCTGTTGCTGGGTTGTACAAACAGCCATCCACTGACTCTAGAATCCCACTCAGTAATGCTGCCTTTTTGCTTCAGTCAGTTCCTTCCTTCTCACAAAAGCCAGTGCCTGAAGGAAACATGTTTTTTGCAATTCCAGAAAGCCCATGCCATATGTGAATGAGGCTGAACTACAGAAAACTCCAGCAGTCCCCCATGAGCAAACTGTCTGTCAAATTCATGCTTTTGGAGCACAAACCAGTTTGCGGTCAGCAGTTTAATCAAATGTACAAGTTACATTTTCCATTGCAAATCTTAACATTGCTGCCCCCTCATTCTGATGCTCAGTATACTGAAATTGTACCATAAATCCTTCTGAAACACACTGTCTGTATGCTTTAAAAGTGGTTCAAAAACACCAAGTCATGGAGAGCAATCCCCAGCTGTGAGCAGACAAAGCAGCATACCATGCAGCATTTTCCCACCTCTCAGGTTTAGGAAGCAGTTATATTAAAGTAGCCTCAAGGAGCTTTCAAGATTAATTTTTCAAAATCTAGCCTCTTTTTAAAATAATAACTCATACATGGCTAACAACCTCCAGGCAGTAATCCTGAGCACAAAGTCTGAGAAATTAAGCTAAATGCTTAAACCCTACAGGTTTTATTTATGCTGGTAAAAGGTCAGGGAGAGGGCCTGGACACTGGACTGTAATAATCTCTGCAGGGCTGCCATAATGGTCCCTGACAGGCTTTCACCCTGTGTTAGCTTTCAGTCTTCCAAACAATTCCCAGGCAGGATTCAGAAGGTGCAGAGGACAGTGGCCATTTCCAGTGGCAGTAGCAGTGGCGCAAACCAAAGGGTGAGACTGGTTCCTCAGCTGAGCCCAAGAGACTGTGTTCAGAATATATCTTTGAGAAAGGCAAGAAATCTTGACAGAAACAAGAGACAGACAAGCTGCTGCATTCCTCCGTGCATTCCCAGCTACACAGGATGCATCACTCGCTTCAAATCCACATGGTTGGGGCGTTTTCAGCATTGGTATCTGCTCTGTCTAATTAGTTATTCCTAATTGTATGACCCAGCACTAACTTCATGGTAATGGCAACTTCGGAAGAAGCTTTTCATAAGTGAGAGAGAGAAAGTGACTGGCATTTTCTAAACTGAAAATGTACTCAGAGAAATTATAGCATGCCCGTTATGCAAAAATATGCAGAATTATGTGAAAACAAGCAGTCAGCAGAGGCCAGGTAGACTGTGCTGATGTCTCTGGGTGATATGTATGTTTTGCTGTCTTAGCCATTCTCAGCAGTTTCTTTTGTCAAAAAATAAGTGATGCTGTCTGGAAAAAATCAGAAGCAGTCTAGTGCTCGTTGCAGATTTGTCACTAAGAATTTATTTGACATACATTTTCCTCAGAGTAGGACACAGGGAGGGTTTATTCCCTACATAATACTCTTCTGGAAAACACTAATACTATATGAACTCCAGAGATTTAAACACAAGAATGTTTGCAAAAAGTGTGTCTGTAACACTCCATGTATATAGTGATTATATGTCTCAAAATATTTGCAGTCAACTAGAGACACTTACTGCAACTAGTCAGCATCAGCTTTTGCTTTCTTTGCCCAACTCCTGTTACCAACAAACGAGACTTTCTTAGGATTACCTCCTTCTGAGACTGAACCTCATTCTTAATAATTACTTAATTCTAAGATCTACCCAGTTGTCAAACAACAGAAAAAGCTGTCCAAGGGGTGCAATCTAATTTACCATTGTAGGGAACATTGCTACTCTCAAAGCTATCCCTGCCTTCCCTATTGATGGAAGTGCTTGGGATCTCAATGCCAGCAGCATGAAGTAATGTAACTACTCTAGCATAGAGCATGACATCAGATCTGTCACTGCAAGCCAAAAAATCCATCACATTGAGGCTTTGTTTCCTCAAATAGTCATTTACTACATATCATGGAGCTGCTTATTTAATATTTGTGCAAATTCTTCCAGACATTGTACTGGACCATGTATCAGAGACAATCTGTGCACAGGCAACTCATCTAAGAGGAGAGAGAGAGAAGTCCTAAATACATAAAGGAACACTTGGATCTTCTTTAGTCATAAGTCCATCTTCAGTGCATGGCTGCTTTTGAGAGCTCCATGAGTGATATTTTGGAAAGCCTGGTTACTCTGGTTCTGGTTACTCTCAGAGTTTTGGAAACTCTGGTTACTGTCTAGACTGGAATATCGTGCTCCAAATCCTAGGATTCAGAGTCAGTGATGGGCTTGATTTCCTTCCTTGATTTCCTTTTCTTGAGAAAGGAGAGTCGAAGACAAGGACAAAAGCATTTGTGCAGTTCTGAAGCCAGATTAATCTTTAGATCAGAAGGAATTTGGGTGGGCCACTGTGGGAGCAGGGCTGTGCAGCAGCACCACAGCACAGAGTGTGTGAAGCAGGTGGGAGCTCCCAGCTAAGCTCAGGATTTTCCCACTGATCAAGAGCCTGTGGACCAGATGTGCTGTTTTACGGAGGAACAGAGAAATCAGAGAGAAGTCCTTTTCCTTAACATTCTTCCCAATCCCCTTAACAAACACAGTCAAACTGTGGTTTCTCAATTACAGTTTCCTCTCCAGCACAGTTTCTAAATTGGAAGCCCAGTAGAAACCCGATTGCCTTTCAAATTGGCCTGCCTGGCACAGCAATTAGAAAAACTCAGATGCCACACTGTCAATCAACTTGGCCCTTACACAACTGTGAGCTCCACTCTTACATAAATGTCACAAATGCCAGAATTAGTATCAGCTCATGCCAAAGGAGTGGATCAGAATCTGTGCTATTTGATCATTTGTTTTTTGATCAAAAATCACTTCTGTAAAAGAAAAAAAAAGATTAAAGTAAAAAAATTCACTTTGATCAGGACTTGTTTTGCATAATTTTGATTATGAGACTTCATCTGTTTGCGAACTCTAACAGTGGTATCTGACTTACACCTTACTATACCAAGTAATTCCTAAAATAAACATAAAATTAAAATCTCCTTAATTTTTGAAGTTTTAAAAGTATTTGGGGTATAGACAGTGTTTAACTAACACCTTCTCCCTTGGAGTTATTACGATATTATTATTCCTGTCATGTTCTGTCAGTTTAATTGGATAATAACTGCAGTCAGATTATTGCCTTGTAAGTGCGTACAAGCACCTAACAATGTTTATGCAAAGAACCCCATATGCCTTGCTGGTTAAATGGGAACATCATATTTTGACTGTGCAGCAAGGGCTGGTGAGTTGCTTCAGGAGTGCAAATCACAGAGGGAGGAGCAGGAACAGAGGATGAATTAATGAGGATGCTGCTATCTGACCACTGATCACTGCTGCTAATGAGAGAAGTGAGAAGTGGTGCTTTACAGCACAAGGTCTGCTCCTGGCCGTGGCTATCCGTGATCCATCTTTTTCTTTCTTGCCTTGTGCTTGATGGATCCACGGAGCAGGGAGCAGAAAGGAACCTTGAGTATAGGCACTGGTAGTTTGGGCTTTCCCCTCCACAGACTGTGCCCGTGTTGTATTTTACAGCACAACAGGTTTCCAGGTCAGGAAAGGGCCAGGGAAGACCAGGCAGTTAGAGCTGCTTGCTTCCTAGTCTGGCAGAAATCACACAAAATGGGTAAAGTGCAGTGACCTCAGTCCACCTGCTGGGTATAGGTTAGACCCAAGTCAGTCAAAATTCTCAACAGCTTCATTGATTCATGCAGGTTGTTATTAACATAGAAAACAGACTATACACGTTTCTTTTATTGTATTGTCCTAGATTCTGAAGACCTTGGGTAAAACCCACTACAGTGCTTTGCCATCATTTATATTAAAGTTAAGCACAATCTGAGAGCAATAGCACTGAAAGCTCTCACAGAGGAGTTATCAAATGCTCACTTCATATAATGCAGTGTAAGCTTGATTTGCAGCACTTTAATATTTTATATGTAGAGGAACATTTTCCAGATAATTTCTCACAGAGAAATGGGGAGAGAGCTATAATTTTAATTACGGTATCAATGTAAATACTCTTTCTTACTTTAGGGAAAAAGTTTCTCCTCCTACTGTACACTGAGGTAGATTTAAGTGGAGAAAAGGTTCAGTTGACACTCTCTTTTGCTTTCCCCAGCTAAGCTTATTCCACTTCACAGAGGTCTGAATGCTGGTAGAGAAAACTGAAAATACAGACCAATCCTCAAGCACTAGTGTAAATTATTGGTTCTGACACCACTAAAAACATGTTTTCCTCCAGGTTTACTGCTTTTCAGCTAGGCAAGAAGGATTAAAGACATAAGATTGCTCTTCATGTGGGCAGTTGATAACCCGCCTTCTCAGAGGGGTTTGATTATCTCAGAACATGTGCAAAAGAAAAAAAGCAGACTGTTTTGTAAAAGGTTTTTTTGTTCTTTAGCTGAAATATTGTTAGGGGAAACGATGTTTCAGTATCTTTTTTGAGGATAAAGGTAGATTTCTCTTAATTCATAGTAAACAAGTAGCTCCAGTGGTCAATGCAAAATGAAAAAGTCCTCATTCACTGTTTAAATCCTGACTAATTGCACCCAAATCATAACTCTAATTGTGAGTTCTAAGTACCAGCTTACCAGAAGAAAAAGGAGAATTTCAGAATCCCAAACACTTGATGTAAGGACAGTACTCCATCTGTCTATCTCAATCAACATCCCTGGAACAGGACAACGCATGCTAGGGAGATTCAGTAAAAAAATATCTTTTAAGATATATTCTGATGAATACCTGTCAGTGTCATTTGGTGGGCATTCCTCTCAGTCCACAAGGCAGTCCGTATATGACCCAAAGAAGTTTCAGATTCAAATTCCGTGCTCTGAAGCACTTTGCAGTTCCTGGTGATTAAGAGCATCCCCAGTGCCACACTGGGCTCATGTTTACTGTGGTAACCTAGAATGCTTTGATTTCAAATAATGGGCACTAAATCAACAGTTGGGAATGAACCATTTCGATAACTTATAAGATTTCTGACATTCCCTTAGAATGTTCCAGTTAAGAAGCTGAATAAGGGAGAGCTAAAACAAAACAGAAAAAAAAAGTAAAATACTGTGGATTTCTGTTGCATGCCAATAATTACACAATAAGTATTTGTAAGGTTATAGCCACATCTCAGAATCCTAAATGTTCAGATGACGAGTGAAAGTTTAGATACAGTTATGAATATTTTCATTGCATTGTACGAAATTCAAGGGACTAGTGGCTTACTAACTGCAGGACTATGGATTAGTTAACACATCATTAAGAGATATTCGCTTGAAAGCTTCCAGCTTACACTGAAGGAATGTGCTTGTAATCTCTTTACCTGCCATGTATTTCATTTATTTACAGCAATATTGAAACGTTCAGTACAAACCAAGCGTATAAGAATGAAATACATCTGCAGAATCAGGTGGTGTGTGAAATTGTACTGCTCTGAGCAGTTAGGCTCATAGGGAAGCAATCAGTTAACAATTTACCACACCATTTTACATGGCTCTAGGATTCACAGTCTGTACATAAATAAGTCTTCTACGCAAAGTGAGAAAAGTTACATTCTGAAAAAAAAAACAAAACAGGTCCTTGTCTCTGCCTTGGTTTTCTTCCTAGCAGTTGTCTCCCAGATGAAATAGTGCTGAGCAGATGTATAGCCAGATTCTTGTTTGCATGGTGTGCCTGGGAACCTGCCACCAAACAACCCTGGTTTATTTTTAGATACCCTTAACTTTATTTATTGATTTAGGAGGATATGAGGAATGGGCATAAGCAAAGAGAGTTTTGTGAAAATGGTATCTTTTATTAGATTAGCTGATACAGCTTGAAAAAAGCAAGCATGCTTTTGTGTGCAAGCTGCTTTCTTCAGCAAAATCTAACCCAATATAGGCAATTTCAGTTTAATCTTATTACATTGATAACAATGCTGTTATATATAAGTGTGGAAATGAGTAAGAAGAGGGGAATTTTGAAAGTTTTTTTATTTATTTTTAAATGACAACTTTCCATGTAAAGCCAAATTGGATGCCTTGGTCAAGATTACGGGGGGGAAAGCACAAGATTTGTTCCAACCCCTCCCATGCTCCTCTCCTCAAAGAGCTGGCTGTGGCTGTTGCTGCCAATGGTGATTCTTACAAAAGCAATAGTTACTCTAAAGTTTCCATTCCACAGCCAATATTCTGTTGCCAGTATGTGGTTTTTACTGGACACATAAAATGGCCAGTGGAATACCAGTGCCTTGCACGGCCCTGCTCCTCTCGCAGATCCCGTTAGAAAAAGACTTTGGGAGCAGCATGTGGGAGATACCCAGGTCTGGATTGCTGGTGTGACTGTTCCAGGCTGAGAAACTAAGTGCAGTGAATAAAAGGCTATCACTATTGAGAGATCAAACAGTGACAGAGAATCTGCACTTAAAATGAAGAGAAGGAGCCAAGCAAGAATAGAGAGAAACTGCTGAGGCCGGTAGGGAAGGGTCAGGAAAGGAATACAGGCAGATTGCCTGAAAGCTAAGAGGTGTAAAGAAAGACTTATAAATTGATGAGAGGAGAGAAAAATGATGAGAGTAGAGAAAATACCAGCTAGCAATCCCATTAATAAGTGGAGACGAGCCTCCACAGTGATTCCTGGCAGTGCCACTAATAGCTGACAATTAGATTTTTCCACAGCAAAACATAACCGAACATCTAAGCAAAAATAAACAATTTTTTTGTAAGTCAGCAGAAAAACAATGCTGCAGTGTCAGTCAAAATTATCCTAATTAATTTACATCTAAGTAGATGTGAGAATCCAAAGAACCAGGTATTTATTAGACAAATTACAGGAAGCAAATTAAGTGCAGCACTGATTATTGCCCCAGTGCAATGGTTTTATTCATCTTCATCAAGCACCAGACTTTGCTGTCTTCTAATTCTTTCTGACTCTGCTGCTAGAAAACTCCTTCCTGAAAGCAGGACCATGAAAGTGACATTTAGGCTGAGAAAGGCAAGAAGCTTCACAACCCATCTCAGAAAGATCATCCTAACTACAGAAGGCTGCAGAAAAAGAACATGATGGATGGTGAAAGAAAGGATCCAAAGGAGCATCAGAGCTGACAGTTTTAGGACTGCATGGAAGGAATATGTCACTGTGTACAGGGGGTGACACTGTTCTGTATTTTCTCTCCATCCTGTCCAGGCTTCAGCTTCCATCAAAGTTCATTAATAGAAATATTTCCATTCACTATTCATTAAGTTGAAAATGAATAGGGAGAAAAAACCAGGCTGGTTTTATTTCTGTCTGGTATTAGCGAGCTGCAGAAACCGCAGGCGAGTTATTTATCACCTTGTAATGAGACACTGCCTGAAATACTGAGGGACAAGGCAGTGCATTTGAAGTGGCTCTAGAGGCTTCTAAGGAAAAAGAACAACATTCTGTATAGGTGGGAGCAGAGACAGCTTCACTCAGCTCAGACAGATCTGGTCTTAGCTGGGTTTACTATTGAACAGTATCAGAAGTGGGTATGGCCACACATCCCAGCTCTTCGCTGCCCTCATCATACACATGGTGGGATTAATGGTATGGGTTTAGAGTTTGCCCCTGAGCTAGAAGAAACAAAGGATATTTCTGTATGCCCTCTGCTTTTGTACTTCTCTTTGCTTTGAATTATCTCCTCTGCAAAACAGGACCAAAATAGTTCTTTACTGTACCTGCAAGTGTTGCTGTGGCTGTGCAGCTCAAGTACTGCAGAAAGTCACGTGAAGGGCTGCTTAACAAGGCAGACAGAAGCCAGAGCTCTTTATTTACAGCCAGTACTGTGCTCTGCTACTCTAACTGGTGTGATCTTCAGCAAGCCTTTTCATTTGTGTTTTGACATGTGCTCTTCAAATTGCATCATTAAAAGCAAAGCTTGGTTGCTCCATGTACTATTGGCAGTGATTTTGATAATTTGAGCAACCATTTTATTTTATTATTGTGAATACTCTGAAAATTGTTGTGGGTAAAACAATGCTTAATGCTTTAAGCTGAAAAAAAAAAACCAACCCCAAAACAAAACCAAAAACCAAAAAACGGAGGGAAAGAGATGAAATCTTTGGAAAACATGTGCTCATTAGGATTCTAATCTTTCCATGAATCACTTGGTCAGGGCAGGAGAAGCACAGAGGCACAGTGGTGCTGAACAGGGCATCATCTAACACAGAAGTGTTGCACTGTGTCCTGAAATCCTCAGCTCAAGCTGTGCCCCAGACACCTGAGGTGAATGCGTGAAATCACCATTCACAGTCATTCAGAGCTGGAGCTGCTCAGGAGGTCCATGGCTCAGAAAAGGCAGGTTTGGCTTATTACTGAGACAGAGGAAGGATTTCTCCAGACCCCCTTCCTGGGAATCCAATGCCCAGCAAGCTGCTGCTGAACTGAGGTGGGCGAACTCCCCCTCCCTAGCTGCAGAAAACAGAGGAGCAGCAGTGCCCTCTGCAGCACTCCGGGCTCCAGAGGAGAGGTCCCCTCTTCCAGAGGGTGTCCGTGGGATCCACAACAACATCTGCCACCTTCAAGGTGTCCCCAAGCCAGCAGATGTAGCACAGTCTGCTGTATTAATGGAATTTTCATTCCTTCCTGCCGAATCTGCTCCGCTGTGCGTGGCGTTGATTAAATATTCATAGCACCAGTCAGAAGAGGGCATAAAAGCAAACTTGGATATGACCCAGCGGCCAAAGCAGTTATGCTGGAAAGAAAAACACCTGAGTTTTAGTCATTCTTTTGGTGATCATTTGAGAATAAGAAATGAAGTGTCCAGTAAAGCAAGGGTCTCACGGTGTTTTCTTCATTTTTCTCCCACTAGGTTTTCTCTATTTTTGTAAACAGGGCTTTCTACAGTCCACTGAAAAACATTCATTCCATACAAATTAGAGTTGCTTCAATAAAGAAGTAGTAAGAATGTTTTCCACTACACGAGGGTATCCTACACTTTGGTGTGAGAGCACTCTGATGGAGGGAGGAAGATTAAATAATTTTGGAAAATGGAAAGAATGGGGTACAGGATGATTATTCTAACCACAGCAGTCGTGGGTGAAATAGGATGTTGTGTGAATATGATATGCTCACCAAAGGCCTCCGAGATTAAACCCAGCTGGCAAAAGTGGCATAACAACATTTATTCATTAATTTTACAGATGCAGAATGAGACTGATCAAGATGGGAATGTCCAGACGTAAAATCTAGGTAATCAAGAAACTGCAAAATAATTCATTTTAGCATAGGACCTCCTTTCTTTAAAAAAAACCAAAAAAAAACCAAAAAACAAACAAACAAAAAAAACCCCTCTGAAACAAAAAAAGAGCCTTTACCTCATTTAGAAGCTCTTTGGCCAAGACAGCATTTGTTTAGAGAAATTAAAATTAGAACTTACATGACTAGAGTAGAAATTTTCTATGTACAGTCTGCCCACCTAAAGGAAATTGTGACAGCAAAGAAAGGCAGTGCATAGAAGAGGACATGTATACAATACATAATTAATATTTAATGAATTTGAAAATCAACCAATCTCTTGGAGGCTGTGTAAAGTTTAAGGGATATGGACTGCCTTGGTATAAAGCCATGCAACAAGGAAGATCTCACAAGCATTCAGGAGCTTTGCAGCACAAACAACTTATGGATGTCCCACACATCCAACACGCATGGGTCAGTACAGACACAATAAAATCATGGGAACTTACTTATTGTTGGTGTCTTGGCTGAAGTGCAAACAGGAGGGCCCTGAGGCTGACTGTGGAAAACAGCTGTATCAAGGAGAAGAAATAACTTCTCTTAGCACTATGTGCTGTAAGTTGCACACTCTGGACGTTAGTACTGTATTAATTGCCCTCATTTGTCAGTGTTTAACACACAAAGTGCAGAACAAAATCATTTAGCTAATTCAGTTCAAGTAATTAGCTATTTTACATCCTTTTTTACTGTGAAACAATCTGGTCCTTCATTTTCTGACTTGGAAAACCATTCACTATCAATTTAGTGATAATATATTAATAATTGTGTGATGTTCTGAGCAGTTTCAATGGATGATGTCACATCCTCAGAACAACTTATTATCAAGAGAACAAATCTGAGATGCAAATCAGTGAGAATTTAATTATGTTAGAAAAGATAGATGCTTTGCCATTCACCCGAGCCATCTACTGACAGCATTTCAATAAAACACAGACTGAATGCACATTTTTACACGCAACTGTCACTTCCTCATCTGCATCAGTTGTCCCCTTCCTGTACACATGTTCCTGGCTTAATGAACAAAATATCCACATACAGTGAATGCCAGCTGACTTCCATCCTCAACTGTGTACCACACAAAGGAGCTTTCTTCCATACATTCAATTTTTAATGTTATTGCATCCTTTTTCATTTTCACCAATTTGCTTTTTGGTCTCATTCTGTTCTTTTTAAAACAGCCAGCTTCTAAAGTTGCACATCTTTTGATTCTGGAAAAAATGTGTTTAGCTTTCCTTGGTTGTGGAGAGGAACTTTAAAATGTAGACTTAACAAGTCACAAAGCAAGCAGAATAATTGACAGTTTTATTTTTACTATCTCATTATTTTTAATGAGTTGGTTTATATTCCTAAGGAATTCAAAAATTCTTGACTTTCAGTGCCACATTAGGAAACATCAAATCTAAATCTGCAACGTTCTTTTCAGAGAGCAAATTTTCAGAAGATGTAGACCTTCAAGCAGGACTAGTTGAAGTATTTAAAAGTATAAAACTCCTCAGATTGAAAATCCCTGTGTGTGCAATGGGAAAGACTAACACTCCTAGAGTGCTGGAGCACATACAAAGAAATATTATTTGTTTGTTCATATATTTAAGAAAAAAGAGCCATGTTTAAGCTGATTTGATTTTGCTTCACTTGGAACTCCAAATAAAGCACACTGAAAAAACAAAACTTATATTATTTTGAAACGAAGAGTGGAAGTACCTTTAAACTTAGTGACTGAAGAGAGAGTTAAAGGAACAAAATATTTTGATAGTGAAAATGTTCTTTGAAAACTGACTGGTGCTACATAAATCTAAGTAACAGCAAGCTGAAAAAATATTTTCTGATCTTTTCACTGCAAATGGGCTTTTCCATTTCCACGTCTCACTCAGCTGAAAATTGCCTTCACAGAGGTGAATACAGCATTCATTCTTGCCATGACACAACAGGACAGATTAATCAGGTTACTTCTTCCCTCCCTAGAATTGCCTGGATCATTCCTTCCCACTGATCTCTCCTAGCCCCCAATTCCAACACTGGAAAGCATCTTACAGTAAGCAGCCCTTCTGTACTTAAGTCCAAAGTAATCAGGTGTGGGTCGCTATTCAAGGCTTTTCTGCAGCTTCTCTCAGCCGTTCCAACAGTATTTGTCTTTGAAAGATGTCTCAATGTACATTAAGCTGGGAAAATGTCTAGGGATTGATCATTATCAGCGAGCTGTAGATGTTTTTTCCTATTCATCCTGTTTAGTTTATCTTCATAACCTGAAAGACTGTTTAAAAGATTAGCTACATAAACTAATTAGCTGTTACCAAATCTGCATTCCAAATAGGGATCTGCTTCTTAATGAAGCTGCAAGGAGCAGGTGACTGATGGTGTCTTTGAGCAAGTTAATTTATACTGGGCTTTAATCTAGAACAGTCTTTTAAGTTCTCACCTCTTCCTTGAGATGGGTACATAAAGCAAGGCACCCCTTGTTGAAGGAGACAGGAATGCCAATAAATGCAAAAAACCATGCTCTGAAAAGCTGTATCAGATTTATTGTAATACAGGAAGCATGGATGTTCAGATTTGTATGTAATATGCAGAACAGTTTCTGTTAGTACAGACTGAGCACAGATAAATTAGTGTAGCTTTTGGATATTTCTCTTTAAACATTTTTTGTCCATTAGTAATCACTGACTTTCAGCTTCAATCTGTGTTTTTCTGATCCTGCACATGGTACCAAAATGCAAAGTTTCCAGCCCCTACACTGTTCAAGTCCTAACCAGACACATGCACATGCTCCTTTAATACTGCCTGTTCCGTTCTTCTCTTTCATTGTGCTGAAATCAATAGCCAGCCTTAATGTGAATCGAAAAAGCAGCATTTGAATCTAACATCAACAGACAGCTTTAAGTAGGATTAGAAGTACGAAATTTTCTCTTTTGTGGCCAAACTATTCTCTCAGTTTTGACTCCTCCAAACTAAATCCTCATGGACAATCCTCTATGACCAAACTTTGCACTACATGCATTAGTAGAATTCACATGAACAATCATTTGGCTGAAAATTAATGTAAATTAGAAAGTTTGGTATAGTTTTTTTTCTTAGCAAAGTGGATATATTTCAGTATGTAGACTTCAACTGGCTTAGGAGAATAAACTCCACAACTGTGGAAAATATTTATTCTTGCTATACTTTGTCCCACATAATAGTGTCTAGTCTCAACAATTCCATGTCCTCTTTGGTAAAAATTGCAAAGGCTCAGTGTATTGTAATCTACTGTGAATTCAACATCTGTTCGTGATATTCTCAGCAGAAAAAGTTGTTTCTTTTCATCACCTACTGATGCAATTATACCAGCAAGACCTGCAAAGTGCTCAGATATGAGATGTGTAAGCTTGGCAAAAACCCTGGAATGAAACGTTACTTTTGTTGTAAAAAAGGTCCCTTGGGTTCTTCTGTTCAGAGCCCTTTAGCTTGAGAGTAAATACCATGTAGCTGTAACTTTGCACCTTTGTTTCACCTTCCATCCAAGCCTCTCTTGCAAATTTAGCTGGATTAAGTATTCCAGCAGGGAGAAGCATCCTGCCAAAGCAGAACGCCCCAGAAGTCACACTTGCACACTGAGCTCTCCGTGCCCACCATTGTTCATGCACAAGTATGCTAATACTGTGCATAAAGAAAGAGAAGCTTAAACTTTTCAAAGCTGACATGCATGTTTTCTAAATGAATGTGAGAGTACGTGAAGATTTGGACCTGCTCATCACAATAAGATGAAGTGAGGAAGTGTCAGGGATTCAAGGGAAGGTTCAGGGCCGTATTCCCCTCAAATAAAAAATGCATTCTCACATCAAAAACTTTACATAAATTTGTCAAAATTAACTGGATAGTTAAGGAAACTGTGGGCTTAGAGACATGAAATTGTCATGAGGGAGTTAATGCTCCAGGCTACAAGGATTCGCTCTCATAGATTGCACCAAATAGTAAACAACCCCAGCTACTCCAGCCATTCTTCATCAGTTCAACAGGATCATGCAAGTATTGTTGTTCAAGGAACCTCTAGGGATTATGTAGATCTCTGCCAGCAGAAGAGTTAAATAAAGCAAGTTGCCAAGGATGGTGTCCACTGGGATTTTGAATATCTCCAAGGATGGAGAGTCCACAGCCTCTCTAGGCAACCTGTTCTGGTGCTCTTTCTGACCATCCCTCTTATTTAACATTCTCCAGTTCTCTTCTTCATCTTCACTGCCCTTTGCTGGACTCAATTTGGTGCCCACCAGGAACCCCCAGGCCCTTTTCTGCCAAGCTCCTTTCTATCCAGACCCCCATGGCCTGTACTGGTGCAGGGGGTTATTCCTCACCAGATCCAGGGCTCTGTTGAGTCAGGAGCCCATTTTTCCAGCTCTTGAGATCCCTCTAAACAGCAGCACAACCATTTGGTGACCCAGCCACTCCCAGCTCAGTGTCTGCACCCCTGCTGGGCTCACCATAGCCCATCAAGCAGGTCATTAATGGAGATGTTTAGCAGTGCTCATCCAGTATTGATTCCCTGGTGCAGACGAGTAGACATGGAGTGTTTTCCTACAGCTCAAGCAATTTATTTCTGTCTGAGCCTTAGTCCCTCAGTTTATATTTGTCTGAGCCTTAGTCCCACTTCATTAAGTGCCTAAAGATGAGACTTTGCAGTACTCACAGAATCACCAAACCTCTTCCCAATTTTCTTTAGGATCAGCAGCCTAATCTTTGTAAACAACTTTGAAAATATCAAAAACCCCCTTATCTGCATCTTTTGGTAACAAAAATGTTGGGAAAAATCTAACAGGAATTGTGTTTTAGATTAAACATCTGCTGCCAAAGTCTGTCACTTTTGAATTTTTTATTCTTACTTTGTAAATGGGCAAATAGCTAACCACTGTCCATTTACTGGTGACAAATGGAAACAATAAAAATCTGGGCAAAGTTTCACAAAAAGATTGTAGCAGAGCCAGGAGCTGAACCTAATCACATTGATTTAAGCATCATTCCTTTCAGAATTAAGTTGTGGGGAAATGACTGAAGATATATGAAAGTTAGACAGATTTTATATATATATATATATATCCCTTCTTGTTACAAGAAACAGCTTGAGTTGGATTGAAATTGTGTTTGTACTTTATCTTTGGACATCTCCTTGCTGCTGATTTTCTCCAGCTCTGCCCTCCTGTCTCATATCTGGTTCACAAGTCTGCTGCAACCTCGAGTAGGAGAGTGATAGAAGAGAGAGAGTGACAGTGCTTGGTTTTTCACCTGCTTGGTGCTGAGTTCATGTGGTTCCAGATAGGACGTTCATCTAAAACTAGACCTCTGAGAGTACAAAAGGCAAGTAAGTGAAGGACAGACTTTAAAGAGGTGAACTGGTGGATATTCTTGTGTGCACAACTGTTGTGCACCTCCAGATTATGCAATGTTAATAGAGCCCAAGATAGTTTTTTCTATCACTAGTTAAAACTACCCAAAATGCTACTGTCATTTTCCAGTGGGTTGGTTCTGCAAAGATGAGTAAGTGTGAAGTTACAGGAAGCAGTGTGGCTTCTGATCAGATGGCACGTAGTTACTCTCAAAGATAGATGATTTACTGGAGAAGACCTCATCTCATTCCTTGTCATGAAGTAGTGGTCATATTTGGATAAAAAAACTGTATAAAGGAATTAAATTTTACCATAAGGGTAGTAAAGGTTTAAGTAACCATTTATTGCAAAGGAACATATGAGCCAGGGGATGTCATCCAGAATGTCCAAGGGACTACAAAGCATCCAGGCAGTAGTAGTAAAATACAAAACAGAGGCAAAAATACTACCTTTACTTCTTAGTCCCCACCAGTGGCTTTCTACCTGTGGCTCAGACAAGAGGGAAGATTCACAATGAAGGAAAATCCGTGGATGATATCTGGAGAGATTCAGAAATGCAGTTAACAAACTAACAGTTGTTAGGCCTCAATTCCCTCTGCAAAGGTTCCAGCCTCCACTGGAAACACACACACGTCTGCAAGTAAAAATTATTTACAAACAGTGCCCACACTTCCCACCCAGGAGAACAAGAGCAATTCATTGATTAGAAAGTGAGCTCATGAGCTGGAGAAAAATATTCAAACCCCTGCTTTGCCGTGCACTTACTTGACCCTGAGAAAATCAATCCCTCTGTTGCTCAGCCTCCACCTGCAGAACAGGGCATGCACTGCCCCGTCTCTTCAGATGCTGTGAGTGGCATGGAAGGGGTACACTTCAAATGGATTATTGTCAGTAGGTGTCTCTAGGTGGAGGAACAGCTGTCGATCGAATTATTTGAGAAACATTCATAAAGGAAGCTGCCTGTAATTACCAGTGGATTTATTGGCCACACTGTGGAAGAAGGAATATTAGAAACAGCATCTAGTCATCTGTGTAGTCATTTATGAGACAGCTATGAATAAATGAAAGGTTTCTGTGGAAAAAACATGGGGGAAAAAAGCCAGAAGTATCCCTCAACTGTCATATATGAGATTTATCACAGGATAAAATCAGCCGCTCTGCATTCCATTGCTCAAACTCGGTATTAAGCCACAGAGCCTACAGGAAGCAAGAGAAAATCAATCAGTAGCTTAAAATTATTTGGGATATGCTCAGTCACAGCATAAAAGAATTTCATTTTGCACTTGCAAGGAAGACAGCACCTCTATAGGAGCTTATTTCTTCACTGTTTCTAGATACTAAAGTATGATAAGAAAATGCCTTCCGTAACTATAAGTTCAAAGACAGTCAAAGCCTCCAGTATTTAAATAGTACTGCATGGCAAATTCTGGGGTGTTCTATCGTTCCTCCTCCAGCAGAAATGTCAATGCCCAAAGTGTCAAAAGACCTCCCCTACTTTTTGCATTCACCTGTCAGTAAGGAAATACAAGCCAAAAAGGGGTATAAATGGCAAGATGTTGCCAGGGGAGTATTCCAAGTAGTAATAATCAAGGGCTCTTTCCCACATGACCAAGATGAAATGTACATCTGCAAAGTGCAAAAATACTAAAGAATTACATAAAAAAATATTAAGCATGGGCAGAAGAAGTAACATAAGCTAAAATGTTTTGCAGTGCACTAAATAATGCTGAGAATTCTGACAGCTTTGGTCAACTCAGATGCTTCAAAAATGCAACTACTCAGTGAGTCATTCCAGGCTGCTAAAGACTTAAATATTTACCTTAGTATCTTTGTGCAGGATGTCTCTGCCTCTTGGCTATGCTGTGAATTCAGAAATCTGTGTTTGAACAGGCAGCACTGGATTTCAGAGGTGTCAGAAAGTGCAGGCAGAGCATTAAAATTCAGTTCGTGTGATTTCCAGTGCCCAGGTAGAATGACTTCCAGTGCCAGAATTCATAAGCTGAAACAGGCAGGGTTAATGCTGCCCCTGTCAGGGCCAAGAAAAATCTGGTAAGGGAATGCAAGGATGAATATTTGTAAAGCATTCACATACTGCAGTGATAACCACAAGTAACAGAAAGGTGATCACAAGAATAATCTCACTCATAAAACATCTTTAGAAGCAATGAAAATCTCCCTAGGGTTTATCCTGATTTATTAAAATAAAAATATGTGAATGGTATTACATGAAACACACAAAATTAAAAACATCATTCAAATCTAAGAAACAAACTACTGCAATAAATCATACTTACTCAGCAGGTTTGTGTCTAGGCCTTCTCTAACAATCTTATTTGCTCATTTACTTGGTGGCTACATTTCTGAAGCAGAACCATACAGATCTTCAGTAGTGAAGGTTTCCTGAGGTTTATCTTTGAATACAGTGTGCCCTGTCACTGATAAATTTATCAAAAAATGGTTTCTGCATCTTGGGCAACACTATTAGTTTCCAGTTCTATTTCAAGTCATATAATATAGGCTGAATCGTCTTCAAGAAGATGACAGGTCTAGATTTTACATAATTTTCCTAGCAGAAGAACAGGAAGAACATAAAAGGGTCTATAAAAGCAGAAGGTAATAAACAATGCATTGCTTCATGAAGCATCTGCAAATAAATTTGTCATCTTGAAGGGAATGGTGCAGCCTGGTTTTGTGGGGTTACCTGGATTTCTTTTTACCTACCAAAGCATGAATGCTTTTGACATTGCACAGGCAAATGGAAACACACACTTGAAAGCTGCACATACAGTTAATCAACACTTGTATTTAAACCAGCAGAAACATTTGCCTGCAGATTTTTCTCAAGAGTCTCAAAATTTTAAGGGATCTGCAACTCAAACTTCTCTGATTTAAAGCTTTCAAAGGAGTAAGATTGAGAAGTTTTCTAGTAAATTGCTAGAAATTGTTTGAATGCCAACCCTCCTAGTAACACTTGTATTGTAACGCAATCCAGGACCTAAATGACATTTCAGAGTCTGCTAAATTTCAGCAATTCATATAGCAATTCCCTCACTGTGAATTTATGAACGTTCAGTACGTTTGGTAGGAAAAATGCAGGAATAATTGAAGAAACATGTAGTATTTTCTTTTAAGTTATTTTAAAAAGAGAAAAATCTATAACTGATTTCCAATATTACTGATTTTTGAAGAATTCTACACGAGCTGGTACTGTGTACAATAACCCTGAAAGTCTTCAAGAAAAGATCATATGTCTAAAATATTAATCTTCAATAAAATTTCAGATTGGACAATAGCAAATACTCAAAAATATTTTAAGTAGGTGCAAAACCCCCATCCTTGGAAATGGGGGGAAAAGGTCTTTTTTAAAATAAAAGCGTCCATATGTTCATATGTAAACAGTTGCACCACGCCTGAGCCCTACCAACCCTTTAAGTACTGCACCAGTTTAGGAACAAAAAAACTAGAAATCTCAATAGAAATTTGCATTAGGCAAATCAGTAAACAAAATGTTTCATAAACTTTCCAAGGAGATAAATTCAAGGAGAGATTAGTAGTATGCACAGGCAAGGAGAATATTATTGTATTTTCTTGCAGTAAATTATACATTTCACCAAGTACATCCTAGCACATCTCTTTCTCTCAGCTTTTGGCAACGTCATAAACCATATCTTATCCTATTAAATATCATTTCTCTGTTCCCTCTATTTTGTCTCAAGACAAAACAAAGTAACATTCACAGCAAATTCCCTCAGCATAGGCAGCACAGTTCCAGAATTGTATCTGTGACACAATAATGTTGAGTTGTGTCCACAGAGTTACATTGTTCTGCTTGGCAAACTCTTTCCTCTTTCATGTTTTATCAGCTTACAGAACTTGCTGATGATTAGCAGAGCACTTCAGAGGCTCAATGGATTTAACAGAAGGGCTTGAAGAAGTGTCCTCAATGCCTGAGGCTTAAGTGCTGAGACAGAAATGGGTACACATACATATGCTTTAAATTTCATCACGTTATGTGTTATACAGGATATTTTCTCCTTGTAACAATGCCTCTAGCAAAGTCCAGCTCAGGAAACCCAGAATAGAATATGTAAAGATCCCTTACTCAGCCAGCCTTCCTCTATCAGCTTTTTAAAAATGTTTATTGCTCTGGTAATATTTCTCAAGGCTTTGCTGGGGCTGCATCCATCCAACCACGAAACAGAGAGCCAACACCACATCCTGAAAGTAACAAATCACACAGGAGCTGGATACTGAAATCACATTTGTATTTCTTCAGTAGATTGAAGTATGTTTACATGAGAATCCATTCAGTAATTCTGAATAAAAGGCCTGGAATTGAAAATGAAGAACTGTTCATATGTAACTTCTCAAGAATGACAGACTGAATACTCATCCCATCTCTAGCACCATTTATAAAGTAGTTTATGATTCATTATTTGTATCAAATACTCACTGGAGGAAAAGGTTTACACTCCAAGCCTTTTAAGCATGCTTTCTTTGTTTTGATGATTTATTTTACCTGAATTGTTCTGTGAGTGACACACTACTACTAAGTCAAAAGATTATCCAAAATTTGCAGCCTAATATTGAGATTTGGTTAGTTTTAGCTTGTGCCTCATCATGGATTTAAAACCAGGATGCAAACAGAGGCCAGTGCCTATTTCACTGTTAATATGAGTGGAAAGAACATGATATTTAGGAGAAGTGACAGAGCCTGGCAGCTCCAGCTACACAGGAACTGGGTAGATTCTTGTAACAGCATGAAAATTTGGTGAGCATGGTTCTGTTACAGTATTTCTGTGATAACTTACAGCAAGTGATGTGCACCAAGAGAAAGAATTTATTGTCTAAATCAACTACAACACAAGAAGAAATGAAAATCAAAAACTGGAAGCATGTGGCCATTTTTCTTGTTAGAATTTTATATGTGAAAAAATCAAATTGATGTAGACATCAGTACTCAAAGGGCTACTTGAAAACAGTGAGCCTGAAGACATTATTGTTCAAATACAACAATAGAAATTAATTTCTTACTTCAGTGGCTCTGTAAGGTACTGAGAAATTTCTAGAAGCGTGAAAATGAAGATGATCATTATCTCCTAGGAGACAGTAATCTTCAGTAGAATCATCTTTCTGAACATAGTTAGCAATTCTGTAGGGTTCAGTTATTATAGAGGAAGAATTCAGAGTTTACCTGCACTTTTAAATGTTTCTGATGGGTGGATAACAACTGAAGCTGTAATATAGCTTTTGAAACATTAGTAAAATGAAATTATTGGAGAGGGACCAATACCATTTATGATTATTTCTTGTTTATAGTCTTCTGACAAAACATAGAAACCAAATGTATTTCTTCAGCAGCCTAATATATTCACCTTTTTTCACAGATTCCAAGCTTCTGTCTACAGCCATTATAGTTCATCAATTCCATCAAAAATCCTGTAACAATTTCACTTTTCAAAACAAAGACACATATTCAAAATTCCCAACAGAAACCTAAAGGTCAAATATTTACATTTTCAACAGTTAGCACCTTGCCAGCAAAAAGCTCCCATTGTCTGTTCAGCACATTTTTCAGTATTCTGACATTCTTTACCCTTTAGAGGGTGATATCCTTCTTTTAATGAGAATATCAATGGAAAGCAACTATGGAACAGAGTCCCTTTCTCTTCATACGAAATAAACAGTTCATAATTTTAAAAAGAATTGCCCTGTATAACAGACACAGAATGTAACATTTCTCTGTAATAAGTGCTGTAATGAGCCACTGTATCCTCTTCACCAGAGGACTTCTCCTATCCATCAATCTTGAAATGTATCAGAGGCATTTACTTCTTTGACCCAGGCTAATCTTAAATCATCAGCTTTGAGGCCAGAGAACATCCTTGCAAAAATTAATCAGAGGGACAGAGACGGGCAGAGGAGCCGGTCCAGCGGTGCCGTTGCCATCTGTAACGAGAGCATTCCTGGAGGGCTGTTCTGGGGACCCTCCTGCTCTGCACTGCAAGGGTCCTGAGCAGAGCAGGAGGGTGAGGAAGAAGAGGAGAAACCCTGACATCCTGCTGGGACTCACCTCCCTGCGCTGAGCAGACTCGGTTTTTACATCCGAGTTCAGTAACAGGGACGGGGTTTCGTACCCTTCCCTTTCAGATAAGCAATTATTCACTCGAGCAGTTTGAGTGTTTTCAAATTCCCAGCTCATTCACGTTCCTTCACAGCCGCTTTTCCCTGAGTCAGGACCCAGTGTGCTGCAGCAAGTGTCTTCAGGATTATCATGCAGTACATACTTTATGTGACACACTGGAGATTAAATACTCCCACTATTTGTAGGAAAGTAATTTGCCAGATGGCATCTGCAGAACAGGAACCTCGGGCAACTTGATAAACACTGTCCCTCAGTTCTCACCCAGGTGCTGAACGACTCACACTGAGGGTGGCTGTGCTCCCTCACCTTTACTACCTACTATTAAAATATAAAAGTTCTTCACTTAAAAGGAAACAAAGATTAAATTCGGAATAAGGGAATAGAATAATTTAGTCCAGAAAGGCCTCTGGAGATCTCCTGGTGCAAACCCCTTACCCCCACCAAAGAAGGTATTTGTATTTATAGAATCTATAAATCTGCAAGAGATAATCTTATACAGAGTCACATATGATAATATCCCATATAGGACATAGAAATTAATTTAACTTATAAAAAGTGCAAAAAAGCCTTGACAGCCTTTGTATTTTTTTATATCTGGTGACTTATCTAATCACAGGCTTTATCTGGGAAATGCATTCAGGCTCCTGGAAGAAGTATTAGCAACTTTCTTCCTAAATATTAATTCCTGCCTCTCACGTGATGCAAGTCCCACATATCCCACTGACAGCAAGAATGAACAGTTACAATAAAAGAACAAGTATTTTGCTTTGTCTTCCTTTACAGTAGGCAAAAAGGAAGCTTCATTCAGTAACACCGCAGCACAACTTAAGGAACCAAGAAGCTGTGTCATCCCACTCTTCCCCACACAGACAGCAGCAGCCAAATGCAAATGACATTTAATTAAAACTCTCAAGTTAGTTTAAGTTTGGAGTGCTTCCACTGAAATACATTCTCTCACATAAAAAGAAAATTATAATCAGCCAGTATTGTGGGACCCACTGACAAGAGATCAACGGGCCTTCTGATGCTGCCTGCAGATTTCATTAGTGCTCTATTAAAAAATGCCATTTAAAAAATCTTTTTCTGACAGAAATACAGCCAAGCCAAAATAAAAAGAAATGGACAAGATGATTTTTAAAAATCCATAGATCCATCATTTACTGCAACAATTTTACAACCACTAAGAATGTACCCTGACACATTTTTAATCAAATGCTATTCTGGGGACAATCAAAATGCAAACCAATGCAAAGAACCAGGTATAGTCAGGTACAGATCTGGTAAAGGTCATCCACTATTTTTAGTACAAATTAATTAAACCAGACTCAAAAGAGAGATCAGGATGAGAGAGCAGCACTTGAGTTGACTACAAGAAGTTTTTGTGCCTACAAACTGTAGCTATTACACCAGCAGCAATATTGGTTAGAAACACTTTCAGAGGGAATGCAGGGGAAAGCTGCACCCCAACAGGGCTCTCTGGGCCACCTCTTCAGCTGCATTTGCTGTGGAGCCACACCAAGGGCAGCCCTTTGGGAAAGGGGAACCTCTACATGCATCCGGGCACCGAAGCACTGCCTATGGCAAAGCAGATTTGGGAATTCCGTTGCAGAAAGCTCTTGAGAAAGGCAGAGGAGCCAATAGTCTTACAAGCAGCTCTTCCAAGGACTCAATTCCAGCTCCATGCTGTGGTGCCACTTATTTCACTGACCATGATGCCTGATCTCAGCCTTAGCAGGCCGAGTTACATAAAGCGGGTTTAGACTAGAGGACAGTAAAAAGAAACAGATTATTTGTGCTCCTCTTGCTTCCACTTGTACCTGGAGTTTTCCCAAGTCACCTCCCAGGAAGGGGATAGAGAAGACAAGCCTGCAGCCATTCCCAGAATCCACACTGGGCAGTGGTGACAGTGACAGGTGGCTTGGGGACAGCACACAGCTGTCTTTCAGTGTCACTCATGGACACAGGGGCTGCATACACCCACGAAAAGCTCTGATTTCAACCCATCCATCAACAATTCTAGCTTCTGTAAGAATGTCAAAGTCCACCTACACTTTCCAAGAGAGGGATATAGAAACACAAGTACTCCAAACTTGTCTAAAAGACACTGCAACAAAAGCACATTTTCCTGACAAAGATACATCTGATACCTGAGAGCTACCAGCTCCAAGAAAGGCATATTGAAAAATTACCAAGACCGAATTAGGAGGAAGGATGCACCTGGCCTTCCAGGTGTGGCAGATTCACAGGAGACATCCCATCACATCCCAGCCTTCCAGAAAACTATCCTGGATCTATGACATATTTAAGGCTGAGGAGCCACACAATCTGGTGTGCCAAGGCATCTGATTAGTTTCAGAAGGTGCAAAGATATAAATAGGAGAAAAAAGGGGGAGGAAATGGGGAAACCAACCCCAAAACAAGCAGAAAACTCTCTACATTTTAATTGATGCTTTTTAAATCAAAAAATAACTTTAAATTCTGTGAATAAATTGTCCTTTAGGGGAAGGGGGTGGAGGGACATTTCTAGAGTAGATTTTAAAACTGTTTTTTGGCATTCTCAGTGGGGTTTTTTTCAGCTGCTGGATACCATCATGAACAGCTGCTCCCAGCCATAGTGCACTTACTGCTGCCAGATTGCATGCTGAGAGCTGGAAATCTACTGTAAGAGAGGGACTGTGGAGACTAAACCTCCACAGATTACTTTTATGGCTGATTTAGAACTCTAGAGGTTAATAATTCAATTCCCGATGTTACTGGAATTTTTACTGCTATGTTTGATTATGTGGCAGACCTTTAGTCTCAAGAAGAGAGGGTGCCCTGTGCAACTTGTCTGTATTTGGTATTTACACCTGCAATGGGTAAAATAACCTGGCAGCACGAATCCTGCAAAATTTTGCAAATAATGGAACTTTTCAGTTTAATTTTTCATAGCTATTTGCATCCTTGTGTGCATTTAGGAAAGCATGATGGATAATGTGATTTATTGCAATTGTGTGCATGTTGTTGAAATACAGTCATTCAATAGTTAGAAGCTTTGAAACTCATATTTGTGTTTCTGCAGATGCTGAATTTTCTCCCTAAGTGGTCTTTTAAAAAGATTTCAGTCTACAAAAATTAGGTGTCTCACTTCACTGAGTCTTTTCAATAATTTAAGCAGGATAAGAAGTTCATTATACAAGGTAGTTCACAAATGTTTAAAAGCTTAATTCTCTAGATTATGACTTCTGACAGGCTATATATATAAATTCAGCTAATGTATCCCTACAGAGAAATGCCTCAGAATAGAAAGTCTTTTGCAGGCAGCAGCTGAAGACAGTATTTTCTTACCACGTGCAGTGCATGGAGATGCAGAGCTATAGGATTACTGCAGGCCATATTTGTGCTGTATAGCTCTGGAGCTTGGGACACTCTGTTTTCACGGTTTACTACCAATCTGAACTTTCTCAAAGTGCAAGCTGGGTCTCATTTGTAGTCCAGAAACTGCCAAAGACTGGACACAGGATGTTTTTGAGCTTTAGCAAATCACAACAAAGCTTCTATTGAGAATGAACTGATAGGAGAACTTGCAAAGGCACTTTTAACAGTTATAATTCTGGGATGGTTGTGAAGAAACACCATCCCTCCTTCCTTGTGACAAGGTCCTAATGGAGCACAACTCCATAATCTTGCTTATGTCTCACTGCCAAACATAGGAGATTTACCTCCCTGCAAATACAAAAATACAATTAAAATAACATAAGAAAAACTAAAAAAGACAACACATGGACTAGGAGACAAAATAGAAATTGCACAAGCATATGACAATTACCTATGCACTTTAATAGAATTATTAGTACTAAAAATACATTCTTACAGAACAGATCACACCAGGGAAAGAGGCAGATACAACCACACATAGAACAAGTCCAAAGCCAGCCAGCTCTATTTCACTTTCCCCCAAAATAAGTACATAGGACAAGTTGCAAGTGTGAGATGCTAAGTTAGAGCAATGTGCTGTGCTGGTATTCCAGTTTCACACCTGAGACTGCCCTAACTTGAGTGGAAGTCTGCTAAAATCCCCAGGTTTTAATCATTACCTGTAACTAAATGAAAGTGCACTGCCATGATGAGTTCCTGCTGCATTTGCTGGCCTTCACTTCTTGTAGGTTCTTGATTGCTCCCGATGCCTTTCAAACTCTCTATGGTACAAGTTCTCTGGCAGACGCTTTGGGAAGTTTAGATTGATAAAGTCCATGGGAAAGCTGGGTTTTTTCCCCTTTGAGCCTTTAATCACAAACATTGAGAACAGCCCTGCAGAGAAGGAAATTTTTTGGAAATGCTTTGCTCAGAGGGTGGTGAGAAGCTGTGGATGCCCCATCCTTGCAAGCGTTGAAGGCCAGACTGGATGGAACCCTGAGCAACCTGAGCCAGTGGGTGGCATGCTGGCTCATGGCAGAAAGGCTGGAATAAGGTCCAGCCCAACCCCAAGAATGCTAATAAAAATGGTTTAAAAAATAACATTCTGGTGTAGATATGTAAGTATATGAGCAGAGAAACTTCCAGTGTGTGGTTTGTGCTTGTTATCTCACTTCATCACATCAAACACCTTTGACACGACATACTTCATGAGGGCTGACAATCTCATCAGCCTTCTTCTCTTTATTTCTGACATTCTCCATTTACCTCTGTTCTCTCTTCCTCTGTCTGACATCGGCAGTTTTCACAACAGCTGTCTCTATTCTCCTGAAACCAGGAGACAAGTATTTCTCTGTAAGTATACGCAATCCCTGATGGTATTTAGAACCGTGAGATGTGGTGAAACTGATAATAGGATTGTGAGCTTCATCTACAGCGCTTTTTTTTTTTTTTTTTTTTTCCTAAACCTGTACAAAGAACTGATAAGGAGTATTTACCACCCAGGAGCTCTGGCTTGCTGCAGCTGTGCACACTGACTGGTGCTACCTCCAGGCTCTCCCAGTCCTAAATATTTCAGATGTTTGGTTATCATATTTCCCCATCATTCACAATGCAATTATGAGCTTCCTTCGCCACTGGGAACCAAGCAAAGCCTAAAGTTGGAAATTACAGTCACCAAAGGGTTTGTGCTGACTGAACACAAATTTTAGGCTGCTTTTTGATGTTCGTTTTGAATGGATTCTGAATGCTTTCACTAATTCAGGAACTCAACTGATTAAAACAAGAGAAGGAGGACTTATTTTGCTAAATGTAATTCCTGCTTAGGGGATTTACTGAGCACCCCTTATAGCTGGAGGAGGCAATGGGATTGGGAGCATTTAACGTCTTACAGTGTCAAGCCACAACCGCTGCCCAAATGCCTGTGGGTTAATGCTCTGAGGGCAGATAACAAGGCAGGCCTGAGTCCCACCCCTAACTACAGACAGGGAGTTATATTTAGGGTTTATATATATGAGGTTCAGTCCTTCCACATGTCAAAATAGACTGTTACACCTTAGAAAAGCTTTTATCTTTATATGAGAGTGGCATGTAACTACAACTACAATCCAGGGTACAGTTTCTGCTTTTGTAATTGCATTACTCAGACTTAGGAAATACAGAACACACCATATTCGTGTTCTCAGGGGCTTGTAATGCAGCAGTACCAGCTGTAGATAGGCAGCACCATAAAACCTCACAATGAGAGGATCTGTAGTATTTTCAACTGCCTTCTAGCCATTTTAATAATTGCTAGTTGATAACTGAACTGCTAGAGAGCAACAGCTACTGTTCTGTATTTCTCTGAGAAAAACTGCTATTATTTTTCTATAGCTTATTTTACATCATGGATGTAAATTTCACAGCATCCTGGCTGAAACAAGGCACCTCTCTGAGGCTTGTGGCTCTTCACTCCTATTTCAATCATTTTATACGTGGAAGAAGTAGAAGATTATAGATGTAGTTATTGCAAAAAGGACAGTCTAATCTTTGAATTCAAATTAAAAGGTAAAAAGAGTTTAAAAAATAAGACTGTGGAAAAACATTTTTCTCTTTAAAGTGGTGAGGGAGAGCTGTGCTTGTTCATTACTCTTTGTGCCACATTCCCTGATTTCTTTCAATTTGCCTTTCACACTGGAGTCCTCTTAGCCAGTATGTTGCTGTATTTGCTCTGGCCTCCACAATTCTGAACTTTCAAGAAGTTAACAGTCCTTTATAGATGTGTTTCCTCACATCCATCCCCACCAGGACCCCAGGGAGAAAAACAGCAAGCTCTCAAAAGCTGTTCTGTTCTACTGCAGAGATGACAACTGCATCGCGAAGATTTCCCGTCGAGCTCTGAACATTGCCATAAAATTCAGAAATTCCTTTACATCCCTCTAGTCCTGCCATTTTTTTCCACTTGCTGCCAACATTAGGTCGTTTTTACAAAATGAACAACTGAGAAAGGAGATACAAGTTTTTCCTTTGGAACCCATCCATAGAAGCAGCAAGCCAAAGGAAGAAAGATGCATCTAATGCAGGAAACACTGGAGCAGCATTGTGTAAAAAAACCCCAAAAAACCAAGAAAGTCCTTTCAGTTTAATAGATACAAGGTGGTTTAAAATGTCCATATTTCTTTTCACTGAAAGGGCTTGTTTAGCATGACTCAGAGTTGTATATGATGTTAATAAACATTTCATATACATAGATTTTTCAGGAAAAAAATAGCACATATTAGGTTTATAACATTTCCAGCTTTTGGTGACAGTCTTCTGTGCAAAATATTTTGAGATATGAGTTCCAAATGTTCATTTACTGATTTCTTTCTGAGGTATATATTTTTCTGTCATGTCTGTAACAGGATAACTTGGGCTTAGTAAAACATCCCATTTAATTCAAAGCTAACTACTTTCATAATTTTCCATTGCACTGATAGTCACTTTAGTTCTGGGTCAAATAAACTATTTTTTTAATTGTGATTTTTCCAGTCAGACAATGAGCCAAAGACTCATGAGCCAGAACAGGCAGATGCAGTCTGGGTAGTAACATTTACAAGGGTATTGTCTTAGCATTTACACTGGTGCTGGTGCCAAATGAGCAGAAGTTGCAGCAGTTCTCCTGATAAATCTGTTTCAACGCTGCTTTATTCAAAACATCTTGTAAGGTGATCATTATTCCAGACCATTCTCGTATATTTTTCTAAATAATGATATTAAATCAATATATAAACATGGTAAGAGCCATGTTCAACACTGTACCATAGCTCCTGGAACAGTTTATGTGTCCCTAAGAGGCCACAGCTGAGATTTATTTGTCCACAGTGTAACTCCAACTCAGCAGTTTCTGTAGAGAACACTTCCCATCCCCCTACACAAAGAGTACCTATTGTTTCTAGGTATGATATTCTGTATAAGAAAGAGAATAAAGGGCAATACACATCAGGTCAAACATCCTGGTAGTCACCAAAATGAAACAGAAATATCTAATTTTAGTTCTGTAACAGCATTTCTGACTCACTGAACATGTAATTCTCAGAGGATGAATGTCAAGTGTTGATAGATTTATTGCAAAATAAAACTAAGGATCAAAAACTAGCCCTCATTGCTATTTTATAGATCATTTCCCAGGAGGATTTATAGAAATCATACTTGAAGCAGACAGCGAGTGATTATCTGGAGTTCAACTACTCCATTCAATGGAACACTACTGTGATAGCAGGTGCTCTGCTGCCTTTCGGGCTGCACTACAAAGAGTAGAAAAGTAGCAAAAAAAAAAAAAAAAAGGGGACGTCCAGCAGAGACTCCTAAGGACACTGAAAGGAGATGCAAACTGAAAATTCATGAAATGCTCTCAGCGCAACATCACACCTGCCCTGAAGGAGAAGAAAGGTACCAGTTTCCCAAAATAAAACATTCCCCTCCAGATCAGTTGAGCTCCTTTCTCAGGCTGCTGAAATTCCTGCCTGTGGGAGTATTCAGCACCATCGACTCCCAGGGGAGAAGTGAAGTGCTGACACATTGATGTGAACAGCAGAATGGTTTTTGGGGATGTATCTCATGAGGAAGGTGGAGGGAGCAAATCAATGTCTCCATCTGAGCTTGGTTTTCTCCAAGCTGAAAGGTCAGAGAGTCAGCAAAGACGCTCCTCTGACTTAAGAGCAGAACTACAGCAGTTCACAAGCAGAATAATACAAATCCCGTAAAATTTTACATATATATATATATATATGTGTGTGTGTGTGTGTGTCTTAGAGGATTTTCCCTTCCAAGATACAAGTGATTTACAAAACAAAAAAAAAGACTTTTTCTATCTGTTATATATGAGGTCAGATAAGGTGAGCACAAGGCATATCATAACCTCAAAAGCTAGGAATTACTAAGAATCACTATATCACATGGTATCACACAGCCCAGAAACTTAAAGCCACTTTCTCAATGGTACAAAAAGCCTTGGGAAGAAAGTCCTCCTTTCTGTGGCTCCCACAGTATTTGTAACAATTTAAAATGTCATCTGTAATTTGCTGATCTGGTGATATCTGTAATACTCCTCATTAGAGTTAAATGGCTAACTTGATATAGCCATAAACAAGTCATGCTTGGTAATAGGAGCTCTAAATTAGGCAGCTACAAGACAAACAAAAGACCATCCTTTGTTCTTGATCCTTCTCTTGTGCACAGAAAACCAATCATGCACAGAGCCTTTGGTTCATAAATAAACCAGGAGAATTCAGACTGAGATTTCAAATTTAGTCACTAAATGCAAGAACTGATGCATTCATTGTGTGTGTCTCTTGTCTGCATCTACTCTCAAAGAGCTTGCATTTGCAGAGAAGACAATGCCTTGTTTTAATTAACTGTTGATTTCCAGCTATCTTTGTGTGTGGAACACACATGTTTTTACATTTGCAAGCAGATCTTTAGGACAGTTTCTAAAAACTCACAGCCTTTGGTAATGTAAAGATATTTACAGAGTGAAAAAAAAAAATTAAAGCCTGTATATGGAAATATTAGACAGTTAAACTGTATTGTCACGGACCATAGAGAAATAAAAAAGTGAGCATTTAACAAAAACACCAACACAAAAAAAAACCCTTTAGAGAAAATAGAAACAGCCTCAACAGGTATATGGGGAGTTATTCCTCTACTCTTCAGAGAACAGAAGTGTGAAAAAGAGAGGGGTTTTTTCAACAGGATAACATGGTACCATTTGAAAGGAGATGGTCTTTCATGTGCTAGGATGAAAGTTCTCGGTCTACCATAGCCAAACTCTCTTCAACCACTGGTACTGTTACTGACCAAAAAAAAATTATTCTGTTAATGAAATGAGGAAAAATGTGTGCAAAAACTCATGTATAGCTGATGAGTGGACAGTGCAATTCAGAAAGGAGTGTGTGAAAACTGCTCCAAGCTATCCTTTCCACTTCACTGACCAGGAATCAGCTGCTCGAATTTTTTTCGGTTGCCAGTGACTCCACAGGCACTTCATGTTAAGGTGTGAACAGGAGGGGGAAAAATAATCCTGGTCTTGCTGGGCATACTCTTAGACCAACCACAGCTTGGCAGGGTTTCAAACAAAAGGCCACCTTGTGACCCAGGTGACACCCTCCCTCCCTTCCAGGGGAGCACCGGTATTTTCCGATCCTGCTGGGCAATTGGCATAATTACAGGTAATTCTTCCTCCCCCTGACCAGGCAGTGCCCACACAGTGCCAGTACCACAGGTTGCCTCACTCTTGGAAATCCTCATTCCCTCATCTTTGCCAGATGCTCCCTGGCACTGATCTCTTGGGACAGACAGGCATTTTTCTCACTCCACTTTTCAACTCCTGAACACTTCCTCACAAAAGGGACAGATTTGATTCCCTCTCCTTGTGAATATGCAGCTCTAATTAGCTAATAAGCCTGTTTCTTGGAGCCTGAGATTCTGGCAGTAGCTCTGGTGTGTTATCCTACCTCAGTAACTCCCCTGTAGCAAACTTGGAGTTGAAGCACATGTCACTGGGCCTCTCACTGCTATCACCATCTGCGGCAGCTTCTTTTATTCCTCAATTATGCTCGTGCTATCTGGGCTGAAAAAAACTTCCAGTCCTTGCCAGTCTAAGCATATGCCTGTGTATTATTCAAGTAATTTTTAACGATCTGAGTTGACGATGCCATCTTTCATATAATTTCACTGGGGTTTCATTAATATGAAGTGTCTCACACTTAATGGGAAAGAGTGAAGTTGGGATAAAACTTCCTTATTTACAAGATTTTCAGAGCAAAATGAAGCAGCAGAGTGCTTCAGTGAATACAAAATCCAGAGTGCTGACTGATTGACTGATTTCAGGCAGTCATAGCACTATCATTAGAGAAACTATCTAAGGCCGCTCTCTGTTCCTAAATACAATAAGAGACAGGATAGTGAATTACTGCAGCACTACAACAACAAACCGACCTTTCTTTCTCTCTGCTGGCTCAGTTGCTCTCCTCAGTGAGTAGAAAGCCAAGATAGATATATATATAAACATACTTGATACAAATATGTATGTTTGACACTCCACAATTTATTTTCTATACCCAGGCTAACACCCATCTCACCCACCCTGGGGTGCCAGAAATTCCCTACCCCTCTCCAGCTGTTTGTCAGCCACATCCCGGCCTAGTCCTTGGTACTATGAGACATGAGTGAGCTGCTGCACCCCTCTCCCTCGGCTACGAGCCTGCTGATTCTTTGATAAAAAGCACATTTATTGAGGCTGCCTGCAAGCCATTCAGAAGATGGTTAACTCATCCCTGATCTTTCACTTGAGCAAGATCGATTTGGATGTTCAAGAAAAGTCTGTGGTAAATGGATGTGATTTTGTGGAAGGAGACACCAGCAGAATATAGGACTGCAGTGCACAATTGAGAGAGATTTATTTTTTTAATGGAACCTCTGAGGAGAAATATTTCTCACAATAGCTGTTGTGCTATTGTCAAGCCACTTAGCCTCCACAGCATTAGGTTACTGTGCCCTGGGGTGTAGGGGAGATTTAGTTGAGCTCTAACTACACAGGACAGACTGGTGCTAGATTTGACATCCCAACTGAAGAGGCACAATCCATTGTGCTAGATTTGACATCCCAACTGAAGAGGCACAATCCATTAACTGGAGCAACTCTACCTCCAAGGGGTTTTGTATCTGCCAGGACCCAGTTTTGAAATACAAGTAGCATCATTTACATCCCAAGAAAGCAATCACAATGGAAGCTTCTTGGAAAATACAACTGATGATTTAGCAATTTTTTTGCATATGAAATCTTAATTAAGATATTTTGAGAATTAAGAAGTTCTCCATAAGAGCCATTTGCTGTTACCAGCTGCTTTTACTACTTGGTTACAGATATCATGTTGTAGATACCCACAGAGTTTTTTATTAAACAAAATTGCCACTCTACCAGCCAAACTAAGCTGCTGTAAAAAGTGTGGACTCACCACCTTTTTAATTACACTGCAGACATCCTCAAACTGATAGTTAACAACTCAATTTTGTGATACTGTTGGATTACAGAAACAAAAACAGAGAACTTGCTTCCCAAATAGGAACCTACCAACCTAAGCACAAGTGGACTGCAAACCACTGGGTTTTCTAAACATTATACATTCTTAAAGCAAACATTTTTTAAGTGTGTATACAGTGAGTGAATAAGGACATAATTTTCTTTTTTTTTTCTTTAATAGATACTTTTTACTATATAAGTATGCAAAACTAAATAAAATAGTTTTAACACTTTCTATAGGAGAGGGTGAATGCCTATTCAAGCAGAACAGTACAGAGAATATCTGGTATCAGTGATGTGCTGGCTATCAGAAATAGAGCTGTTGCTTTCAGCTCCTTGTAGAACAGGCCAGATGCTAATTACTGTCATTGATATGAAAATGAAATTAAATCCACCAAGCAAAAAAGAGTATGGAATACTTGCAATTATACACAAAAGGGCAGATTCACACAAATGTAACTGATGTGGCCCATTATGCTAAAAAATTAGCTTAAACAGTAAAGATAGATGATCGGGCCAGATGGGACTCTGAGCAACCTGATCTTCTAGGTGTCCCTGCCCATGGCAAGGAATTGGAACTAGATGCTCTTTAAGATCCCTTCCAACTCAAATCATTCTATGATTCTTTGCTCAGAAAAGCCTTTTAGTTGTCCAAAGCAGCTGAACTTTTATGATTAGGTCTTGAAGTAATTACCTACTACTGCACCTACTTTTTTCCATTTTCATGTTTGTAATTACAATGTATTTGCAATATTAGAGTAGAAAAGTCCATTCTCCACACTAACAGTAAACGTCAGAGAATTGGGAACATCTTTTAAGAGCAGTCATAATACCTCAATTTTGAGAATTTCTCCCTGAAGGTTTCCAAACTGTGTAAATGAAGGGACAGTAGCATAATCCTCTCTAAATGGGTTTATATGATGCTGTTAATGCTGCTTTTATATGATGCTGTTAATGCTGCTTTTGCAGCATTAACATACTTTGCTACTTCAGATGAGATCATTCCAAAGCTGAAAGTGCATGCAGGGGCCATGTCTAGGTCAGGGACATGAAGTTATTTTGCAGCCACACTGTTATTCCAATTCCTCATCTACTATTGTCATTGTCTGACAAGTGACAATTTACTCTTTTTTAGGGAATATAAAAAAGGGGGTAAATATACTCTACAGGTTAAAAATAGGGGTTTATTCGGAGGTAAGTACACTCAGATTCTGAACCCTTTGTTGCAAAGAACACACAGCACAAGAGACTCTGAATGAATTTTGGGTCAAGGATACAGCATAAAGACCTTTTATGACCAAAGTGCTAAAAGAGTTCTACTTTGACACCTTTCACTGTAGAAAGGACTCAAATCTTAAGGTTGTAGCAAAAAAATTACATAATAAATTCAAGGGTATCAAGAGTTTATATTATGGTGGTAATCAAATGTTTGTATAACAGGAAGGGCTAAATTTACCCTGGCAGCATTTAGAACCATGGCTGGAAAGAACTCATATAGGTCAAGAAAATAAGTCTTAAAAGTAGTTTTCAACCATAAACTATCCTGTTCTGTTTTCAAACTTACCATCCAATATGATAAGTTTTCCTTGTTTAATATGTACAGATCTAATCACAGATGATGAGAAAGTAACATCAATCTGCTTCAAAACAAACCCAGTCACAAACTTCCAGCTCCCCTTTGATACTTTTTTGTTCCATCAATTCTCTGCTTCATCATCTTTCTATCCTTTTACATGGTAGAATTACACGTATTGTTATGTTGGGATTAAATAAATTTTATCATTTCATGTTTATAAAAACCTTCATTGTTTTTAATAGCCTTTGAGCAAGGTGTTTAACAAGCGAGCCAAAGAAAAACAAAAATCCTAAACAGAATTAAATCTTGTATGGTTATTCAAAACCATGAAAGAATCTGTATCAAAACATTAAACTGAGGACATGAATTTTGATCACATAATGTCTACCTCATATTTATAGAACTCAAATCCTGAGATTTTCATCCTAATCTTCAATAAGAGTTAATAGTGGTTAGAATGCATTACAAACTGTCTTCAGTGCTCAAGCTGTCATTCTTCATAGATAAAACCAGAACAATCAAAATAAGTAATTTAAGAACTAATACAGTTTTTTAAATGGCTCTGAGATTAGGTACCTAGTAAGAGACATACACCAATTCATTTATTTTAATACATAACTCATTTTTTAAAACATGAGATATGTATCAAAATGCATTAGCATGCAGAATTTTATCTGATCCTAAAATAACAGGTCATCTCAACAGCCATGCTCATTCAACATAATTCCACCTTTGCTAAACAGTACCTTCCTTAAGGACTTCCAAATGAAAGAGTAAAACCTTGACTATGAAAATAAGTAATTTGGACTCCTAATCTGGTAATGAAAAACAAGAGGAAACAAGAGGCAACTATTATGCCCCTCCAACAGTTTTGATAATAAATATTTCTTCTATATTTTTCAGAGGCACACCAATTCCTTTCTGTGCAGAAAGCCACAAGGTTTTCTCAAGTTTCAGGACTTGAAAATTATCTCAAAATTCTCACAGAATTGTATCTGTAGGATCAGATTATTATGCATGCAGATCTTTTCTCTCCTCTGTCAGAGATTTCTTTATCTTTTAAAATGTGTTTATTCCTTTGCCTGTCTTGATGAGTGTCTGCCCAAATTAGAAAAATCTACACTAACAAAAATATGTGGCTAATGAGACCTAATTCCTTTTCTGGCTACACAGGTGTTACAACTGTGAGGTGCAGGATTTAATAATGACACCTGCAGCAAGAAAAACAAAGTCTGCAAACACTGGGAAAAAAACATATTTCTTCTATGTTCCAGGCTGGCAGAGCATAAATTATGCTATTTAAACATCAGAACCTGCATAACTTTCTTTTAAAAATAATTTGTATCATATTCCAGACATAGTTATACTTCCATTTGTCTTTTACACATAAAGTATCATAATTCACTTTTCATTTGTCCCAAGTGAAGAGGTAATAAAAGAGAGAACCAGCCCACAGACTGAACTCATTCCAGAGATCACCCTTTTATTTCTCTGAAATAAAGACTGCTTCAAAATACTCGAATATCACCTTTTACATGATATTTGTATATTGCCTTTGCCACATCCATGTGCATTTTTTTATTGAGAAACTTTAGTAATATCAAGATACTACAATTAAAGCAGAACAGCTTCTGGAAACAGTTGATTTGTTTTTGTTTTGGTTTTTGATTTTTTGGGCTCATTCCATATTTTGCTCTGATCAACACTGCCTTTGCTATATTATTATCAATAAATTAGTGTTTTGACTCTTAGGACAGCACAACTGGGAATACAGAAACCTCTCTCACAGTGACAGAGTTGAAGGCAAAGATAATACAAAAGCAGATCCAAGCAAAACTGTCAAAGCAAGGTTCCCAACATCTATAAACATTTGTGACAAGCATGCAAGAAGTTAAATGCTTGTCTCAAGCTTTGTAGCTCCAACCATTATCTGAGGTTAAATAAGAACAGCTGCTAATTTCACTGAGCGTTACCCTGTTCCTACACCTATAAAAGGGTTTCTGAAAGACAGGCTCAGAAACAGCTGCCTTGTAACAGCTTGTCTGTTCCAGTTAACTGGGAACAATGTTTTATACTCTGCATTTCCTGCAAAGACTATCCTGTATTCGTGCTCACTGATAAGCTGCTGATTTTTCCACATACTACTCGACCACTTCCCACTTTATTTCCTTGCTTTTCCTAAACAGACTTAGGAGTTAGTCTGAGTTCTCTGAATGTTTCATGAAACAAATACATAAAAATTGCGTAGCAGGAGGGGAGGAACCCTTACCACTTCAAAGAACAATACATCATGGGCTGAGAAGAAATGAGGGAGCAACATCCATCACAGCACGTGTGCAGTAAACATTTAAACTTCAGTCACAATTGTTTATTTTGAAAGTGATCTGATCTCCTGGAACTTCACTTGAACTGCTGCCGGAGGAATCTCTTATTCGAATTCAGCACATGCATCATCACGGCAATAGAGCAGATAATAGCAAGCAATTCTGTTGCTACGTGTATGTTATGACTTGGGATCACGATACTAAGTCAACATAAAAGGAACTCAAATTATGGGAGAGAAAATACTTCAGTATTAATTCTCTGCAGAAGACTACCAAACAATTTTAAAATCGCTAGTTGCTAAACCAAATTATTTCACAAAGTTCCTTGACACAGACTAAGCAGAGATGAAAGAAATCCTGCAGCTATTCCCTAAAATTCTTGAAGTCATATACTATTGTGCAGTCAAAGGTTTCATCCCTTTGGTAATGCAATTCCAAATTATTAAGAAGTCAATCAAATAAGTACTAACAAATAGTTTCTACATATTCACCATGGTCTTTTTAAAGGATGACAATTGCAAAGAAAGAAAAGACTGCAAAACATCTCATCCAAGCCTTCTATCACAAGGAGATATATTATATAACCCATTCATAAAAGGATCAGAACCTTAAACAACCTCTGAGTAGTTAGTTCAGTCCCAGACCTCTTTCTCCTTACTCTGCTCCATATTCCCTGCTGGATTTACTATGTAGAGTTAAATCATCCTTATTGTTCCAACATTGCAGTGTTGTTATCTTCTTGTTATCTCCAACTGTGCACTCCCTATTATACTCTAGATAAAACTCTTAGACTCATGAGAGAAAAAAGACTTATTTCACATCCTCCTTCTCCTCTTCGCTTGCAGAATCCTACTACTTACAGAGAACGAGTTAGATTTGGCAGAATTGTTTATTAATTTCCAGTCATAATTTGTGTTCAGGTGTGTTAAGTGCAGTAACTTTCCACAAGTTCTTGAGAGCAAAATGGGTCTTGCAGAGCTTCCACCAGAGATGATTTGGAAGCTGTCCCACTTGGCTTTGGGAATGAATCTATAGGCCTCAAACTGAGACAGCTTCTCAAGGGAACACACGTGATGCAACAGTTCCTGAGAGTCAATAAACACAAAACCTTACAGTGCCATTTCAATGCAAATGCTTCTCCAACTGGAATGCAATTTAACCACCCTATCGACATTTAAATGGATATAAGACATAACCCAGAGAGGATAAATGTGAATATTTTTCCTGATTGCCTTTTATCAGCTTTTGTCCCTTTCTTTGCCATTTTTCTTGAATGACTAAAGTCTTCCCATATTAACACTGCAATCTGTTATTCCATCAACATAAGAATGAAAAGTGGAGAAAGGGATGAAAGAGGAGTAGAACACTGTGAGCTCAGCCAAGATGGATTTAGCTGCTTTACTGTAAATTACTTCTTGGGCAAGTCTTCCTATAGCTGCTTCCCTGTCTGTAGCCAACTCTGTATTTCATCATAATCTTGTAAGAATGAACTAGTGAAGGTCATGAGTCAAAAGAGTTTGGATAATCACTAACAGAGAGCTTGATAAGAGGTTCCAAATGATGCAAATGCAATATCAAAATAGTAGCTCAGGTTCTGAAAGCTTGTCTACCCTGACAATGCTGCTTCCAGTTCAGGACTGAGAGCTTGTTCCTGTTTCCTCACCACAGTTAATGGGGCACTGCCTCAAGGAATTGTGTTCCCATTTATCTTAGATATATACCTTGCTTTATTAGGCTTGTAGTAAAAAACTACCATGAGCTTTGATGAAACATAATTTTTTTGTTTAAATATCGTTTTGGTATTGGTCCAAAAAACTGCCTCACTAAATGTTTCCTCATTATTTTTAATTATATATATAATGCAAGATATATCACCACTAGAAAAAAGTAGAAAAGTATAGATGAGAAGAAAGACACATGAAAGACATATTCAAAAGCCTGAGAAGGGAAAAATTTGAAGTCATAAACAGATCCTCTGAAAAGCAAGAGCTCACAGTTGTATTGTGGACTCTGGAGCTCCCATGGTATCATTGCATAGCTCTGTGTGCTCTGCATAGCTCTGCTTTTTACTTTGAGAGGTAAAAATCTTAGCACTGCATAATTTACAAAAATAAGCTTTTCCCTTCATTTTTATTTTTAAGTTGCACAAAACAGGAAGATCTGTGGAGCATAAAGCCACCTGGAATAGGCTGCTTAGCTGATACTCTAATACCTCAGCTGCTGGGGGATCTGGAGAACAGCTAAGCCCCCCAGTTCAAGACACTCAGCCGCCCTCCCTGATCTCCTGGCACAGGAGGTCCTAAAACTTAAACTTCTCACTAATGCATCTTTCATAGAGTCTGTTTTACAAAGGCCCTTCCAACCTATTAAAGATATTTAAAGTACAGACCAGTACTTCAAGATGTCCTGAACTGGTGGGTTTTGGTTTTGGTTTTGTTTTGTTTTCAAACACTTCAATTCAATAGCTCAGTGGGAAAGGTCACAACATCTGGCCATATTTTTTGGCATTGCATGTATAAATGCAGCGAGGTGTTATTCTGTTTCTCCTCAGCTAGAAAGGGAGATGCCCATGAAACCAGAAATCCTGCCATACCTGTACCAGCAGTGACTGAAGATAATTTTTTATCTATCAAATTCCTTTGTAAGGAAAGCTGTCATAAAACTTCTATTTTACAGAAGCTTAAATTTAAACATGCCTGTGTTGAGATGATGTCTGTGAGTAGGGATGCAGTGTAGTGTGTCAATTAAAGCTGAAACAGCTCAGTAGGAACTTTGGAAAATAAATGGAACAGCACAGGTCTGTGCAACAAAAGAATACTTCCTTCATGTATACATAATAAAAAAAAAAAGAAAAAAGAAAATCTGATCACACCATTTCTTTCTGCTTACTTTCTTACAAGAACAGATGCTATAAATAGTCCTGAAAAGTGAATTTGGGACTCAAGTACCTTAAAAAAATGTCAAAAGCAAACTTATAATTATGGTTTATAATTAAGCTTTTAGATAAAACCCTTTTACTGCATAGATGATAGCAAAGAATTTCTGCAATTAATCATTATAATTTAAATACTGTTGTCAAAATTTTGTAAACATTTACAAACTGACTGTTGGATTTTCATGTGCAAGAACAAATTTACAAATCACTGTAATGAAGAAAATAATTACAGAATTATAGAGAACTGCACTAACGTGTTTCAAGTGTGACTATGTGTTCATTCTGATCCACCCATCAGGACCTGAAGGTGATCAGTTGGTCCCAAGCACTTAAAGCTTTGCCATAGATGAGCATAGTTACAAAGCTATATGCATCACTTATATTTTAAAAATCAACTTTATGCTGTCCTAGAAATTTACATTCGTATGCTTTTACAGTAATTTAATTAAATACTCATTACTAAGTAATGAAATAAGTATCTAAATAGTGTGAATTGTACAAAACTGAATTTGGAACTATTCAGAAGCAGCAGCAGAGAAGAAAATATTTCTATATAAAATCCTGCTAAATCATCATATTCATATGGAAATGTCTATTATTATCCATTAACTGACCCCAAAGGGTAAGCTTAGAGAAATTGTTATTAAGTTTTGAACCCAATGCTATTATAAATATTTAGCATCAGGGGAATACTCTGAACTCCTTATTTCGCTTTGGAGATATTACCTAAAGGAACTTGCATTTTTATAATACATCAAATAATGAAATAATGACACTTTTCTCTGTTTCTTTTAAGCAGTGTATTCCATGAAAACAAATAATACATTTTTTCCTTCATAGATTCACATTTGTCATGATTTGCACATGGGTTGTCATGTTTTACGTTGCTCGTTTCCATTTCTACATTGCGAACCAATAGGGAATGATGACATTTATTTATTAAATTATTAAATTGTGTTTTACTTGAGAAAGTAGCTTACCTTGCAAACCTCCATTACCAACAAACTCTTTGTTTTGAACTCCTGGCATGTGTAAAATTAGCTGTTACAGAGCAATAAACTGCTGTACCAGGTAAATTTATATAGCACTTTGGCTTGCTAAGAAAAAGCATTTAGTATTGAAGAAGGCTAAGTAAAAAGCACCCTAAAAAATAATTCTTCAACAGTTATTGTAATAAATGTGCTGGATATTTTTTGTCTACAGCTGCAGTTGACAACAGTAACAAGGTTATTCAAGGTTAACTATAGAAAAGCTGGTTTTATTTCTCTCCAATTCTGCAGCCTAATGGCTTCACAGGCAAGAATTGGCTACATAGTGATCAATACAAGGAAGAGAGACCAAAATTTGCATTTTACCCATCTTACATAGGAAAACAGTATTAGTTTCTAATCAACAGAATAAAAAGCTGCATTTTCCAGTGAATTGCTCCCTTATGTCGAATTCTCCAGCAGAATCTGACAATTTAAGTTATTCCACTGCATTGGCTTGCTCTTTGGTACCCAGGAAATTCCTATCAACTACTAGTTTCAAAATGTTTCACATACCATAGGCTGAGCAGCCAGAAATGTCAACCTGACTTACACACAGGAAAGTCTGTTTTTCTTTTAGGAAAGTTACAGATCTAACTTTTTTTTTTTTTAAATGTAGCATCAAACCACTTGCTTTGCCCAGCAAATAAACGAAGTCTGCTCATTAATAATAGCACAGAGGTATCCTTTGGGTTGCTTTTCTCCATTGTAGCATGGCCACTTTAAACTGGTGAGATTTTCTATTTGGTGTCAGCCACTCCCAGGGCTTTGCAGTTACGTGTGCGGAGGATGAACAGCAGGCACTAATATGAGTATCATGACTCTTTTCAGGCAGTAGGTGAAACCTTGAAGAAAAAGTGGCTCTGTCTTCAAAAAAGTGACCTGACCTTTGCTTTGGTGGGTTTTTACTCTGCAAGAAATAAAAAGCACTGCATGCTTTCCAATGCATCCTTCCTAGATGATAAACGATTTTGTTCTAGCACTCAGCACAAAAGGACTACATTTTATAAAGACCAATAGCATGCTATTAGTGCTAGCTAATGATAGCTCATGTGTCATACTGGAAACAAGCTTCATAGACCTGGAATATGTCATATGAATCATGAACAAACACGTAATTGGCCCAGAACCTTTGATATGCTTACCAATTAAATGTAATTCTCATTGAATTTAATATATTTCATTTTACTATGACTTTGCAGTTCTTTGGATATCAAATGCATCACAAATCCAGCATGCTTATCATTTATGACACTTCTGCTCTGAGAATTTCTTGCAGCATGCAAAGAACTCTCTGTAGGGTATCTGTGATGTGTTGCACAAGCAAGCTAATCTAATATTGACCTGACCAGTAATAAAATTCGTTTAGAACCTGCCAATAGTACGTAATGGTTTTACCTGCAATTGTTGAAATGTTTCTGTAACAATCTGTAGTTCGGTATAAACAATAGTGGGGGGTTTACTTGACACAGAATACACTGCTAGTGAAGATAAGTCTTGTATATTATGTTTTAGCAAAGAACCCCTTCTGTTAATAGACTTTTGAGGATTTAAATATATTTAAGTCCCGTGTAAAATATTTCTTTTATGGAGCCAGATCCTGCAGTCTTTGCACAGCTAAAACTGCCATGGAAATCAATGGGAGCTTTTAAAGTATAATAATAAGGACCTGCCCAGGGTCACTGGCATAATACAGCTCTGCTGTGATGCTTTATGTGTAAGCTCCAACCTTCTCTGTCACTTGCAAGAGGCAGAGATCAAAATAAGACCAAAGATCAAAATACAGAAACCCATGCGAACTCAGGACGATAAAGACCCTCATTAAATAAAAAGAATGGCATCAAACAGCATGGCGCATAATATTGGCGCACTTTTTGTTTGGCTAATTTGTATTAAATAATGTTAAAATAGCTTAACCTTGTCCAGAATCTTTAAAACTTATTAAGAGAAGTTTAAGAAAAGTGAAGTTTAAAATAAATTCCTTACAGTAAGTTCTGCAACAATGATCATTTTAGGGAAAGCTGCAGCAATGCCTATGATGGCAGAATTTGGCTCCATGTGTTCTGTTAGCAAAACACCCAGACTGTTTATATTATGTAAATTGCTTTTTAAAATGTTACTAGAGCTATAAACTCTGTGGGTCCAGGTTATACATTCAAATTTCAGGGAGAGTTTGCCTCAGTGAACAACAAGGAACTGTGCTTTATTTGAAAAATCCACTCCATGCTATTTTTGAGGGGGAAAGAAAAAAACGACAACAACAGCACAAAGAGGTATTTTGGGTATAAACTTTTGGATAACTAAAATTAAATCTAGGGGCTGATCCTCCAGCCCTTACTGCTCTGGGGACCCTATCCTGCAGAAGGGTGGCACGGGAGAGCTTCCAGCAGGCCTTGGCCCAGCGGGGACCTGCCGGATTCCTGTTGACTTCATTGGGGCAACTCTAACGAGCCACCAGACCGCGGCTAGACCCCAGCTGCCTCCTTAACCATTGGGTTGACGGACCATTTGTTACATTATTACTATTATTACTATTTCTAAACAGTGTGTGCGCGCTCTGCTTCCGACCGAGCTTCGCTTCCAGGCGCGGGCGCGGCCGGCGTCCCGCCGGGCAGGGTCGGGAGCGCGGGCGCGGGTGGCGGTCGGAGCCCGCTGCTGACTTGGCGCCATTGTTGGTTTCACTGTTGTAGGGCAAAGGCGCTAGGGCGGCCGATAAGGCTGTGGCCATGGTGATGAAGGAGATTCCGAGGGAGGAGTCTGCAGAAGAAAAGCCCCTCCTCACTGTGGCTTCCCAGGTGGGCAGAGCGCGGGGCTCTGAGGGGGCCGCGGGCGCTGCGCGGGTCCCCGGCCCCGCTGGGTGACCCATCCCGCGCCGCTGGCGTCCCGCTGCTTCGCTGAGGGGGGAGAGTAGCCCGGGGGAAATATTGGGGGTTTAGATGCTTTTGACGTGAAAAGTTAAACAAAAATGCATTTTTTCCCTCTCCCGGTTCAGCCACCAGAAAGTTGCTTTTAAAGCTAGTTTAAAATCTCGGTTCTAATTCATGCCATCAATTGTCACTCCATAAATACTCATTTGCAATTCATATATAAAATATTCCCATTCATTGCATATGTAAAATAACAGTCCAGAAACAACCAGCCAACGATAGTGTCATTTCCAATATCTCAGATCCCATTCCTATGCTCTCACTGAGATTGTGCTCCTCATCTGGATCAGAATATGTGACTTTGCTCATCTCATTGCTTTAATTTCTCCACCTTCAGTCAAAGGAAGGACGTATGTCCCCCCCCCATAACCTTACACATACCTTGGAGGAGCCACCAAACATATGGTGGTTCCATTAGTTTCTTAAAGATAGTGACTGAGCGCTACTGTAAATCACAGCACTCTCTTACAAGAGTGGATTTTATTCCCTTATGTTCCTCACGTACATTAATTTGTTCCCCAGGAAAGTGCATTTAGTTTACTGCCGGTATTTACTGCACACAAATACTTCCAGCTCATCAGGAATGGAAATTGCTGGAAGCTGATTTTATGTGAGAGCCTTAAACGAAATCCACAGTCCTGTTTTATTCCACTCATGACTTAGGATAACAGCTACTGTACTTTAGAAAGTTCTAAGATGCAAACCCACCGGCACGTACTTCTCTAGCAGAGCGTCGCAGATGTGCTGCACTAATACACATTCTAGAAATACCATCTACTAATTTGGAAACCAGGTCTGGCACCTCCTCCTCAGCCCCTGTTGAACACCAGGTTTTGTTCATGGTGAACTCTGATGTCTGTGAAGAAATTGCACAGAAGAAAATAGATGCTCTGTTTAAGGCATCATTTCTAATTTTCCACTAAGCGCTTAACAAACCATTAGAAACCCACATAAAACGTCACCCCCTCTAAACTGTCACTGTGCGCCAAAAGAGATTGACATGCAAAACTTCCATTGGCTTCAACAGGGCCAGGAGTTCAGCCTGGGTTCATTAAATGTTTAACACACCATTCGTAGTGGCTGTCTGTCAGTCTCCTCAGCAACAGTCTATGATAAATTTATAAGTAAAATGCTTGTGTCTGTTAGTCAGTGTAATTTCTTCCACTAAACACAAATACCTACTTCCCTGCTATGCACCAAAGGGGTGCAGAAGCCAAAAGGAAGCAGAATCAAGTGAAAAAGTGAGTATTTTCCATAGCCATCTCTGCATCATGTATGTGTGATGTGCAGTTGTGCGACCACGTTGCATATGTCGTTTGTCCCCTAATTGTCTGGCTGAAGTGTTGGTTTGAGATGCTGTCACCGCAGTGTGTCCGTGTGAACCCCTCATCCCAACCATCCGCGCAGGAAAACGTTCTGCTCTGTCAACCATCCCCATCCCAGTGTCTGTCTCTGCTCTTTACATGATGAAACAGATGGATGTGGTTGCTGCTCACGGGGTGGAACAATTCCCAAATTGACTGCAAAGTTCCCAAGCCAGACGGGGCAGGAGAATAAAGCCTGGTCTTTCCAAAGTTCTCATCGCCGCCAAACCCAGGGTGGGCAGGTCCTCATCTTAGGGAGTCATTTAATGCTTTAAGTACCTGTGCTGCTCCAATCTTTACAGCTACCTTAAGCAAAAAACCTGCAACTGCAATTCAAGGATCAAGCCCAGACAGAGGAGCACTGGCTTTTCTCAGAGGAAAAAAAAAAAAATAAATAAGTGAAATCCCCCATTTCCAAAATCCTTGATGAATGGAGGATTAGTGATGTCTGACTGTGGAGAGAAACTCCACAGGAAGCATAATTGGAATCTGATGCACAAAGAAGAGTTTCCAGATCTACTTTTGGGTAGTTATAATATACATAGACACCTGAATTTATAATTTGAAATGTGTCTCTTTGCTGTCTTCCTCTGGGAAACGGTAAAAACATATCCAGCACAGAACAAGATAGATAAACAGTCCCATTTTATTGTAATGCTCCTAGAAAAGCCCAGCTTTTAAAATATTAAGCCTATTTTTTAAATAAATACCATGAATTAAATTTAAATTATGTTTCCAATTCAGATGTTATTTTATACCATCTAGTATGGTTTTTTATCATCAAAACTGGAGGCAAATCTTCAAATAAAGTTAACCAAAGAAGTACTGCAGACTCCTGTGGGGCTGTGGCAGTATATGGCAATTGGGAATCTCAATCACCATTCCAGCAGTAATGAGTGTACTACAGTGAGCAGAGAGGTATTCTTGGTAATTTATCGGACCTTTCAGTATCTATTTTTGTAATCCTGTCTTCCTGTCTCAATTACCTTCCATAAAAGTCACTTTCTTCACACTTGCTGGTGTGAAAAAGGATTCAGAAGTCGCCAAATTTAATACTTTAAGCATCAAGAGGGTGATCTTTCAGTTCTAATAGGATTTTGTAGAATATAACTCTATCCATGCTGCTGTCTCCCTTTATCTTTTAAAAGATTATTCATAAGAGAGTGGGACAAATGAAAAAGAGGTGGTTTTTTTTCATAGCAATAGAACCTATAAAATGTGTAAGAAAGCTTGCTGAAGGTTCAAAGATTACCTGGCTATTAAGCTGTGAACCAATTACTTTTACCTGAAGCAGAGAAATAAATGAGAAAAATCGTGCATAAATTTAGTTTAAATTGCAAAATAAAATTTTTGTTTAACCTCTTCACAGCTTCTTTTCATTTGTCAGGAGAAAAAAAATGTAACTTCAGAATTACTTTCTAATGAGAAATTTAAACCTAAATATGCCCTGAAGTCAAAGTTTAATTGTGCAGTCAGCTATGAAATTCCCAATTTACTACAGGTCAGTGAACTTCAAAGGATCTGATTCCACCACATTCTTCGACCCAGACTTATACTTTAAAATATGATTAACTGCTTTATTAAGCAGTAAAAAAAGTTCACGTTCAAATGCTTTGCCAGCAAAACCAAAGTTTTTTGAAAGAAATTTCACAGTGTCACAGGAGTTATTTGTCCCAGATCCATCACACCTAATTTAGATTCCTTATTAGAGTACACAGGTGGGAAAGCTGCTCATGGTAGGATCCCTATAAAGAAAACAGAAAGAAAGAAGGACCTGCAGGAGGGGATTCACATCCATGACAGTCCTGAGGCAAATATACTCTGGAATTCTATAGAACAGAAATGGGAGTCCATGAAAACTTCACCAATAGGAAAAAGAAATTCATAGTATATCTTGGAAACTATTCCCCACTTTTTCTTGCAACTGAAAAATAATAGGAGCTGCCTCCTTAGAATTTATGGGCCCCACACAGACATTGCTCAGAGCGCAGTTTTGATCTCGAGCATTTCTAATTTAAAAAGTTAACCCACAGAACACTTTAGGGTTTAGAATTTGAATTGGAAATAAGAAATTTTAAAAGCTGGAATTACATTATAAGAACCATACTGAAACTCATCCTCCTCTGTGAAAAATGCAGGCTACAGCACACGTCAGAAAAAGAGATATGTTTCATTAGTACACCCCAATTAACTCCACCAGATGCTTAAGGCTTTTTTTTATGGTCTATAAGGTATTAGTTAGCATTCAGAGTAGGAACTATTATTTTTTTTAAGTGAACTTCATTTGCATGCCAATACTTAGTTGATCTAAGCTTGTATTTGCTTAAGGGCTTGTGAATTAAATACTCAAACATTTCCACTGCCTAAATTCCACTGTTTTGGTGTTTTGGTTTTCATTTGCTATTTTACATGTTTGTATGTATGTATTTACTTATTTTGGTGTGGTGGTGGTACGTTTTTGCTTAGGTTTGGTTTTATTTTCTTGCTTGCTTTGTTAGGCTTTTTTAATATTTGGTTTGTTCTGGGGCTTTTTTGTGCATTTTGGTGGGTTGCTTGGGTTTTTTTAAATTTTTTGAATGCTTCCATTCAATTTTATGAAGGAAACAGATTAAAGATATCTAATATTCAGCTCCCAATGTTGTTAGTAGATTTTTCTGCTGTGTGTATCAAGGGCTCACTACATGAATTTGATTGCATAATCACAGTTTTCCGCGTAAACTTAACAGTCCCATTTGAATCAGTCGTGTTCATTCTAAACTCCTTAGCATGAGGCTTGCAGCCCACTCCACAAATGTTTTCTCAAAAGGATTATAACAGAATGGTGAGATGTTCCAGTGGGTGTAATTAGCTTCCCTGCTCTTTTACACCGACCAGAACCAGAATTCACTCCATTTTAACTAAGTGAAATACATTCAGGTAAAAAAAAGCAAAAACCATGCCAGTTTTAATTTTTGTCATTATCGAAGTCTGGAGTGCAAGAATTCATTGTACATTCCGATCTGCCTCCTGAGAACAGTGGCAGTTTCCTCACTGATCCTAGCATAACGAAGCTTGAGGTTTTTTGGGGTTTTTTTTCTTTTTATTATTTTTAAAGGATTCATGATAAATTCATTAGCAATATGTTTTATGCATCTCCAATCTGATTTATTAGAAAATCTTTGAGTACTTTATCAGGGGACACATCCCAAGTCCTACTGATAAGTCTTTTTCATTTATTATTAGGACAGGGTAAATACATGAGGAGAAAAAAAAAAACCACAAAAATTAATAAATGCATGCTTAGCAGTACAAATATTAATTGACTCTTTACATCTAAGTTAAATATTGCTCAACATTTATTGCTTTTAGGCCCGTATGCATAATCTCAGCAGAAATACTCTCACGAGTACAATAAAATTGCCTTGACAATATGCTTAAAAGTCATAAATTGGCTGCTTTCCTAAAGTTACATAGATCTCTCTGTCACATAAATTAAATACATTTTTCACAAAATTACAATTTTAATTTGAAATTACCACGGGAATTGATGGTGTAATTTTTTTTTTAATAAAGTAAAAAGAATTAACCATACTGTTTCATACATTGTGAAATTCCTTACTGTTCCTTAAGGACAGAAAGATTGGATAAAGTTTTTTAGTGAATAGTAGAAGACATAAGTTTTGCTTTGGTTTTTTGTATTAATTAATAGGCATTACTTTTCAGAAACTTCTTGGCTCTTCATTCATGAATACTCCAAGTATGAATATACTGTCCTGTTAAAGAGTTGCAAACCACATGCTACAGTTCTAGATTCACTGAATCTGGCTGGGTTTTTTTCAGTGAAACTGTTCTACTGAATTGCAATTCACAGTTATTAGAGTTCCAAGCTCTCCAACCTGCTGAGAACATGCCAAAGCAACCAGACGTGCCATGGCAGGGAAAGGCCGTATAACAAGAATTTATGATTTGATTCCTATGACCAGACACAGTAACACATCCAAACCCACAGCCTAACTCTGGATATGCTGCAGAACTTTGAGAAGAGAAATCTACAGAGAGGGCAAGAAAAAAATCCATGTGGTTTTTAAGCAATTATAGCCCATATGCAAAAATATAGCAGGGATCTCAAATTATCTATGGCAATGACAAAATGTCTTTGGGCACTGCTGTAGATCTTCAGCCTAGATAATGATGTGGGGCAGGGAAGATGTAAAACAGAAATCACCAGGTAACATCACAAAGGAAACTCAAGGCCACATGATAAATAAAATCTTGGAACACCCAGGAGGGAGAGGCACTCCATTTTTGATAACAACTTCCTTTAACTTAAAGAAGTACGGGGAGCATGCAGTCAGGAACACAACAGGAAGATTTACAATCAATCACATTTCTGCATGGGTCAAGGCCAAACTGCCAGTCACAGTTAGAATATGACAAGATTCGTTTCCTCCTCTTCCCCCACGGCTCTGATCCAGCAGGACAGTGGAGCACGGGCTGAACCTTGAGTTTTGCAGAGCATATTCAACTGCTTAGCTGGAGTCAGGCCAAAATGCAGGAGCCAGACAACTCCCATGTCAAACCTCTTCTCGCCAGGCCAGCTGGAGAGGGAAGGAGATATTGAGCTGAGAGATGTTTCACTTTACCTTGCCACAATACCCCATAACGTGTGCAGCTCAGTGTGTAGAAACGCAGGCAGGGTGTTGGTGTGACACAGAGATCACAAAAGTTGTCACCCAGCAATGCAGCTTCATGGTGATGCAACGTAAGCAAAGGTTTTAAACAGCACAGCTGGCACATGAATTCAAATATCCAGTGCAGTGCCTACAGCAATCCTCCCGTAGCTCCTCTAACTTCACACAGGCCCTGACAGCTGATTGTGGGGAGCCCTGGGGGTGACTTAGCTTATGTGATTTCAGGTAAGAAATTGTCACCTCTGACTCACAGGCCACACCACACATTTCCCACTACCCAGCAATAGAGCTCTGGTTATCACCTGGTGAGCAGGGCTGGTCTCCAGAGAGGAGCAATCTTTGCATTGCACTCTTTGCAAAAGGGTGCAATGAGCTCGTGACAGTTTTAGAGCTTTCCACAATTCACAGGAGGTGGAAGTCAGTTATACCACGTGCCATGTGAAGCGATTCCCTCTTCTGGTGAAAACCAGATACTTGGCTCTCATGGCAGCTTCATTGGGACATATATTCATAGGAAGTGACAGAGAAAAATTAATGTGTTGTTCTGGCACTAGGATGGGGCAAAAAGCCAAGAAGTAATCACACTTACTACACAAGAGAAAAGAAAGTGTGTGAAGCAGTAATTTTGATTGTGAAATCTTCATAAACTTATCAGAATAGTGAGAAAATAAGAAAAGCAAAACTCAGGCAATTTAACTTTTATCACTGAGTTTGTCAGGAGTCTCCTCTCCAACCAGGAAAGGAGGTCTTCCAGTTCTCATCCTGCCATGATAATGGTCCACAGATACAACTGTCAGGCCCGTACTTCCAGTTATGCTCTAGAAAACAAATACCTACATTCTTAGCTGTGGTTCCCATTTTTCAGTTATTAGAAAGAGCCTGGTAGTAGAAATCAATTGGTTTGTTTCCTCTTGTCCCAGTGAGTGCCACCAAAGGCCATGAGGTGCCAGGTGTGTGCAGAGAACCCATCAGGAAACTATTGTTGTGTATCATAAAAATCATTAGTGATTGAAATTAGCCTAAGCAAAACACATACAAGCTGCTGGAATCGATCTGACTCTTTTATCTGTTTTTCTAATGTCACTCAAAGAGCAGGGAAGCTTCTCAGAGCAAAGTGCAAATATAATGTTTTTCAGGTAGAAAAATCGGAGTTAAATGCTTCCTGCCTTCTTGCATGCTCACGACCACGTGTTCATTACCACTCTCTGAGCCTTCTGGAGCAGCTCATGTCGCTGATGGAGCCCACCCACCCTGAGTGGGCAGTACAGGAAAACGTCTCGGTGTCCAAGAGCAACTTCGCTGCTGAACCCTACAGGGGATTACCCAGTAGTAGTTCAGGCTTTCCTAAATTAGTGCCATGAGTAATTCAGTCAGGCTCAAGCAACAAAATGGATCCAATCCAAAATTCAATCCAACTCACTTCAGTAGTGAGTTACATCTAAATTTTAGATGCCTTTTGAGCCAGTCCTTCTAAAATAAATCCCCTGTATAGTCAGGGGGAAAGCTAGGTGCCTTTGAGAGCCTCCTGAGGGACAGCCTAAATTGGGCAGGCACGATCTCCCTCTGGAGTTGCTTTTCTAGGCATTTATCTCTCCCTATTGAACATGGAGGGAATTTAGGCACTTAATTTAAGAGAACTAGTTCACTCTGTGCTCAAAACATAGGTGCTAATTAGCTGCCCATGCCTGGCTGGAAACCCTCCCAATTTAGAGTCTAAATAATTTATCTTAAAGATTAGCATTATGTTATGCCCTAGTAAAATTTTAAAAGAGAAACAAACCAGTGCTTTGAGCACTCCAAACAGATCAAGATCAGGAATGCAGTAAGAGAGGATATAAAATGGGATGGAAGGACCATACCTTAGTTGCTGCTAATTGATCCTTATTTTGCATATTTTTGGGCAATGGGGCTGATGTCAGATGCTTTTGACTCTCCCAGTATGTCTCCCAAAGCACTCCAAAGCCCCACTTACATGCTTTTTGGAATTAAAAAATCCAAGTACAGTAATAGTACTTGGGTAAGAAAACCATCTTTTTCTGCTGTGCTGTTCTCAGAAGACTCATTTGAATTTAGGAGTATTTTATACTATAGATGAGTGTCTTCAGATGTGTTGGTAGTAGGGAATATCAGCCTCCACAGATTTCACATATCCCTCAATTAAAGGAGTGTGTGGGCTTCTTCTTTAATTAAAGTGAATCCTATAGAGAGAATTTAAGTTCCTAGAGACATTATGAGAATTTATGGCACCCACTGGCTAAATTAGAACTGAAATACCCCCATTTTTCCAGGCTGAGTCTGCACCACTTGGTGTGTGTACGGATGTTTGGCACATAAATCCAGTGTAGGATCGGCCACCTGGCCCCCAGTGCTGCTTCTCCAGCACCCAGGGGTGCTGGGGGACTTTCCTAATTTCACTTTTCTTCCCTCATCTGCAACACAGAGATAATTCTCCTCAGCCCTGCGGTGGTGCCAGGCTTGATTCATGAATGTTTTAAGGCATTCTGTGATTTTTCAACCTGAAAGGTGCTTGAGAACCATAAATTATTGGTTTAATATAGATCATAGTTTTCATCTCATAAATCTTTTATGTACTACTCCAAATTCATGCCTGATATAACTCTAATAACTTGAGCAGTATTAAGTGAGGGATAAATTTGGTACAGTATATGAGGCAGCAAAATGAAATTCCAAGTGTGAGACCAAGGGCTTAACAAGTAGCATTTCTTAGAGAGTAAAGCCCACTTCTCTACAGAAAAAATATCTCATGGCACTCTAACTTGTTAAGTCTTAATTCATCATTAAATTTCTGCTTCACATCAAAACAGTATTTTAAAAATATTTTCTATTACTATACAAATGTCGTTTGTGTTTATTGAGAATGAGTATCTGTGGTCATGTTTTTGCAATCTGTTTTGACAAAAATATTTGAGTTGAAAACAGATTATTTTTTGCAGGAACAAAGCTTCCAATAAGACATTCCTACAGCTTCTAGTCCTTAGCCATGGGAGCACAGGACACAGGATGAGGAGGGATCCTCTGGGTCGCAGGCACATCATCAGCAGTGACACAGAAGGCTTGGCAAAAGCCATTTGAGATAGGCAGGCATTTTGTCACCCTGCAGCAAGAAAAAATACTGCTCACACAGTTCACTGCTGTGGTAGTTCAGCTCTTTAAATCCCCAGACTAGATGTTCCCGTGCCCAGTTTAGAACTCTGTTGTTGGGCCAACATTATAACTTTGCTTGTCAGGTGCCATCTGACCACTGTCCCTTTATGTGTACATACACATAAAGCTACATTCCTACTCAATCTTCATTTTGTTAGCCTAAGCAAGTCACACTCTTTTAGTCTTCTTTTAAGATGTAATAAATCTAATGAACAGAATGAAGAACCTTCTAAGGACGTGATAACCATCTTTAAAAAGGAAAAAAAATGTTCAGACCTGATACAGTTAGATCTTGGTAAAATTCAGATCTTTATTAGGTCTTGTCTCCTTCCCCTCCATGACTCTTGTTCTTAACATTATTTCTGGTCTTTTCAGAGTTTATCCTCTGACCTCTGCAGCAGGTTTGGGCAATAATCTGCCTTTCCAGTTGGTCTTCATATTTTCCATTCTTCACTGTCTGCCATGAGTGATCTTAGGTGCTTAGGTTCTCGTAACCTTTCTTCATTTCATCCTTCCCCCATTCTTTCCTATTAAAGAAAATTTCCATGGAATGTAATGGGAAACTTGATAAGCATCTGAATCTTATGTGGTAATGTACCCTACTGATAATCTTATAGATACAGAAACAGAGTATTTCCTATGAAGTTTTTATATTTGCACTGATTACTACAGAACCTCTTATTTCTTCTCTCCTGTCCCACTCCAAATAGTCTAGGACTTTTCTTTATGTTGTGTAAATGAAAAAAGAAAAATATATACAAGCAATTTTTGCTGATATTGGGATAAAATTTTAAAATACTAAAAGTAGTTTGGAAAAGACTCAACTCAAGGCATCCAAATGTTTTTCAAAATAGTCATGGTTAAGGACTGTGACCAAATCATAAAAATAAATATTATATCTGCTTAAGTCCTAAATATCATCATTAGGCAAATTTGTAGACCTGGCGATAATGGAAATCAAAGGTGTGCATTTGATACGAACACAATTTCCAGTCAAGTGTTGAGATTTACTAAATTAAGCAGGTAATTTGATTTGACCAAATTAAAGCAGGTGCCATTGAATTACCAAATTCAATGCAGGCGCATTGAACGAGACAGCAACTTGAACAGGCAGCCCAGAGCTAAACCCCCCATGGTTAATTCCCTGGTGAGCTGCATCTGCAGTCTGGGTTTAGCACAGGTACATTTGGAGTTGGAGACAGCACCACTGCCAGGTTTCTAAATTCAGATCCCCCATTTGCACGCTGTGCTGCACTCAGCTGGGCAGGCAATCACTCCTCTGTCTTCCACAGTGCTCACAGAAACGAGTTTCAGTGCAAACCTCTGAGCTCCTGGGCACACACATTTGTGCACACAGACATACACGAGTCAGAGTTAGAGATCAGCTTAAATGTTTGATCCATAGAAGGAGTGGGCTTGGTGTTTCGGTAGCTCCAGTATTTTGCTGCAGCTTTGCATTACAGAAATCAAGCACTGAACAGCAGTGAATCTAATCTGGTTTGCTGTAATAACTTGAGAGATAATCCTGCTGCTGGAGTAGCTCAGGGCCAGTATTTAACAAATACGAGGGTGAGTAAATACCCTTTGGGGCCACTTTTAGTCCATGTTAGCATCCTAAATTTAAAAATTCAATCATATCTGAGAGAAAATTTTGAAAATTCAACAATGGAAAAAGAACAGAAATGTCTAGAGGAAGATAGAGAGGATAAAATAGAGCTGAAAGAGCTTCACACAAAAGCAACAGTGGGAAAACATTTTTTCAGATAAAGAAATTAAGTTACTAGGATAGAGTAAGTGCAGGGAACACCATCAGACATCCCTCAGCTCAACTTAGGTCTTGATCCTCTAATCAGAGATAGATGGCAAAGAGGAGACTTTTATTTCTGAGATTTACACAGTTTTATCTTTTTAATTCCTAATACATTAAATAGCCCCTAAAACAGAGATTTCTGTCAGGTAGCAGAACACCAGTGCATTCATCCAATTAAAAATGGAAAACTGCTCATAAATAAGAGTTTTATGAGTCTGCTCACAGTCAGAACTCATGCAGGAAGTTCACACACTCACCAGGCTCCATCCACTGTCATTCACATGTCGTTGTATGGCAGAGAAGTGTTTCCTGTCTCAGCAGGTTATTGTTTAATGGGCTAATGCTTATTTGCAAGATGGAATGCTATTGTGGAAGTTCTGTGGGGGAGCATGTTACTTGTGGGGAAAAAAAAAAAAAGCCGCTTCCAAAAAAACAAAAAACAAACAAACAAAAAAACCACCCAAAAAAACCCCCCCAAAAAAACCCCCCAAAAAAGGGAAAAAGCCCTGCTTAGCCTCCTGGTGAGAGAGAAGGGCAACTTCACCATGGATTGGAAGGGAGCTGCATCAGGCCCTGTCACTTTAGCCCTATAAGCAATAGTGTGCAATAACTGCTAAGGATAAAATCATCTTGCCGCTTTATTTTTTTTGTGTGATTTGTTAAACTGGAATATAATTTTGCCCCAAAAGAGTAACTAAACCTTTTTATTTTTATTTTAATCCCAGTGCTGTTTGTGCGTTGTCTAATTGCAATATCTTGCTCTCACAATTAAAAATAAAGCACATGATATTGTGAGAATATGTTTTATTTCTGTAAATTCTGTATCCCAAGACGAGTGTGTGACCTGGGGTTCTTTGTTGCTAGCTGGTGAATGAGCAACAGGAGAGCAGACCCCTCCTGAGCCCCTCCATTGATGACTTTCTCTGTGAAACTAAGCCAGAAGCTGTTGCAAGGCCTGTAACATCGAACACTGCAGGTAAACAACATTTTTTACTATCCCTCACTAGAGAAAAATAGTTTCAGTTTCAAATTAATTAAGGCACATTTTTTGTCAAGTGATTTCTTTGTTTGTTACTGTGCGCACAAAGTCACAAGCTGGCATTAATTATAATTGCCTGACCTGTCAGAAGAAAAACTTTGTTCATTACATTTTAGGAAACCTGATGTGATTCAAATCACATCAATTCTAGCAGATATTTTGGGCTGAAATTAATGCAATTTGTTTAAGTCTCACAGGATGTACATATGAGTTTGAATCAATTCTCTGCATTTGATTTTGCAAAATTTTAACCTATGGGAAAACCCACATTTAGTCTGGTTTTAATCAAACACATTCCTTAGTCTAGAAAGATTTTTTTTTAATGAAATCTTGGATGAGGTGTTGAAGAGAAAAAGGGGGGAGGTATCGAAACACTTCATCCAGGCTGAGTTCAGGCACTCTATCAGTGAAAGAATCCAATATATTTCTAATCTCCCTTGTGTTGCAATGAAGTAGTAGAGAAGGTAACAGGAGTGAAGAGTGAACCCTGAAAACCTTTTGAATTATATTCGTATTTATATATTATATTGAATTATATTCTGAATTCTATTTGAAATATATTGCCCTTTGGAAGTATTTTTAGAAATTAGCCGCCTCCTCCTCGATGTCTGTGCAAAGGTTCTCGATGGTGTTGAGCAGATCAGCTGGGAGACAACAATATCAGCACAGCCCTACTGCGCTCTCTTGCTGCCTCAGAAAAGGATTTGGCTTGTTAGAAGCCATTTAATTAAAATTTATATACATGCAAATTATTAAATGAATAATTGACAGCTGAGTGATTATCTTCACATCTAATTAATGTGTCTAAAGCAGCATGCAAGTTCTAGTAACAAAAGCTGAAATACTGTATTAGATCACAATTGTAAGTAATATTTTTTCACTTTAAAAATATAGCTGAAGATACTACAGGGATGAATAGAACAATTTCAGATTGTTTAAGAATGGTGTTTGTTTTAAAACGTACCTGTAAATTTTACACTTGCCTTGAATATCTATCAGATTGGGGTGAGGGTTTTGATTACATTTCTTTAATAATAATAAAATAAAAAATTATTCTTTGAAGATTGATGAAATTCAGTGATTTCCAAGAACACAGATAAAGCACTGCAAGACATAAAGCAAACTGATTTTTCAAAAACACCTGCCCTGTAACACAATGATAAAGAAGTTTTTCTACCTTTTACATGCTAAAGAATTGTGAATGCTACTCTTTAGGCAAATTTTATAAGAAGAGCTTGAACATTGAACATTGAACATTTCTTTCATACTGATATAGTCCTTAATAGAAATAGCATTAGACTTTATATTCAGTATTTATGGCCCAAAGCACAAACACCAACATCTGCAGAAACCATTAATAAACACCTTAATTATTAATTAATACACCTTCTTTCCTTTATGGCCCACCCCGTGAGCTGTCTGCTCCAGCTATTCCCAAATGGATCATGGCACAACAGCACAAGCAGCTGTTACCAGGATTTAACAAATCATTAGATTAAACCAAACCTTATCTAAAAGCTCGGTTGAACAGGGAACCCTCACAAAACAGGGTTTCACCTGCGGAGGCCCCAGCCATAACACCTCAGATGTCCTTAAGATTTTCAGAGGAAAAGCTATTTTTGCAAATCTACCAGACTGCATTCAGTTAAGCACTTGAAATCCCCAGGGGTATTTTAGTATACTGGACATCATCTTTAGCCAGGAAATACACACTTACTCTAGCCAAATGCAAACACATCAGTAATTTTTTTCCCCCAATTGAAACAAATCTTTAAAAGTGAGCGACTTGAATTAAAACAACATTGAATTTTAACATTTTGTCTCTAAGTATTATCAACAGGTCTGGATCTCTTGGATCTTAGTGAACCTGTCTTAGAAACCCAAAACAAAGCAAAGAAATCAGAAAATCCTTCAAGAAGTGAAGGCTTAAAAGCTTCAACCCACAGAAAGAAGACAGAGAATCCTGACCTGATCAGTGTGGATTCTGAGCAGAAAGTCCAGGCTGTCAGAGTTGCAGACAAGTCTTCTCTAGATTTAGGTAAGAGTGTAGCTATTTTATCAGTGCTCCATAGCCCTGCTCAGCACAAATTTCTCCTGGCTACGACCACAAAATAATGAGCAACAGCAGAATTTTTGCTGCACCACATTTCAGAGGTGTAACCTTTGCTCCCTGTTACAAACTGCTTGGAGCACTTTAAACCTTAAACACTGTGAACACATTCTGGATTTTGCTTTTGCCATTATGCCTATTAAGTTATCACTAAGTGTGCCAATAAAGATTTGAAATTTCTTTGGAAAAAGGAATTTAGTCAGGGTGTGTAAAACGGTAGAAAAATCTTTAGGAGTGTGATGAGAAATTGGTAAAGGACACAAATGAGAGGCAGCACGTACAGATGCCCTTTTCAGAACTGCAGGTGTCAGAAAAGCACATTTATATTTGTAAATACTGCTTTATCTCTGCATAGGAGAGAAAAAAAATCCATTCTTGACAAGAGAGATATATTTATACAGACTGGAAAAAAAAATCCCCAAAACAACTCAATATCCTGCCAAGCCTGATCTATTGACAAGCTTTGGAAAAGGTGAATTTGATTTAGTTCCATTCAAACTAAATTACTTGCAGTGCAACTGAGAAATTTGCAAGGTAAATGTAATTTATACCAAGGCAGCAAATTTTCCATTCATCATCAGAGAAATTCTTTTAGAGACCTTTATCTTTAACAGGAGCTGAACATCTGATCTTTGCAAAGTGAGTCTGACACATGACTAAAAAATATCAGTTGCCTACATAGTCATTTTTATGTTAGTCTCTAAAAGAAGCTTCATTTTTAGAATTTTTCTAAATTACAAACAAATCACTTATTGTAAATCAAGAGTTAAGCTGACATTCTGACCATGAGTGCTAACAGATTTATGAAAATGTTGGGAATTTCCGAAAATTTTCACACCATATCAACTAGAAAGGTGCACAATATTTCTATATGTTGGACCTTTATTAAAATATAGGCTTTGGTGTTATTATTTTCTCTATAACACACATTTAACAGAGGAGATAAAATTTTCAGCAGTACTTTCTTTAAAGGATTCATATTTTTCTATTCTTTATTTTTCAGTTGATATTCAGACACAGATAGAGAAATGGGATGATGTCAGTTTTCATGGAGACAGGAGTAGCAAGGTCCACCCTTCTGCAGAGAGAACATCATCATCATCCAGAGTTCCATCAAAAGAGATTTTATGGTACAACTTTTTGCTTTCCTTAAAAAAAAAATATTTCCAACCAGCTTTCTTAGTTCACAGAAATGCTTGCTTGATAACAAATCACACTGTTAAACCTGTTATGATGACATTAAATGTGTTCAAGCCCATATTTTGGACAATGTATCATAAGCAAGTGCACTATAAAATGCCATTTTGCCAGCAATTTTCAATGCTGTGGAAAGTAGCAGGTGCAATTACTTAATAAATGGTGGTGGGAACTCTACAGAGACATGCAAGGAAATCCTTTATTGTGGTGATTGGTTTTAGACACCGACTGAGGCACAGTCTTGTGTCTTTGTCTTAGCCTCAGTTTCCCTCTCTATGAAGTAGAAGAGTGAGAAGGGTCCAGGCACTTTTGATAACTGCAAGTTAAACAATTTAGTTGAAATAAATAATTTAATTAATCACTGTGTGCTTGTGAACCTGAAAGACATAGGGCAGCGTGTCCTAGTGCTGAGTGTGTAAATGCATTATTTCTAGGTCCACAGAAAACAGATCACAGTCTGAGCTGACTAATGTCAAGAGTGCCTTGGACTCTGATTCTGCATCAGAATTAGAACTTGCACCTGCAATACAGGTAAGAGGATTTGGTAGATTTATTAACAATAAAAAGGCAAGGAGGAACTTCCCACTGGCTAACCATTTACATTCTGGGAGAACTGTTCAAGGGATATTTTCAGGATCATCAGGGAAAATACCTTCACACACCTCTGAAATGAATAGGTTATGAAATTAACTGTCAGCATCTGAAACATTCAGAGTTTAATACTACAGTGAACTGTGACCTTCCTGTACAGAGGGAAAAACTTCAAACTACAGTTTACAGCACCAGCTTGTTTCCCTTCCTCCAGTCCTGAAATTCAGACTTCTAGTGGTTCCCTACCTATGTTAAATATCTATCCTTTAGGTCTCTTGGTCAGGCAGGAATCCCCAGAACTGGGAAATTGCTAAGGAAATCAGGAAGCAACCATTACACCAATGTTCATTAGCAGTTTATCTCCACAGGTGGGGGAGCAGTGTGGTCACAGGACTTTTTCCTGCTGGAAAAGGAACTCTAATACCGAGGGCTCTGGGCTAAAGGTTTGTAGATTTGCCCAATTCCACTGTTGTATTGTGTCTTGGTCAGGTCTTGTTGGAAATGATTACTGAGGGTTGCATGTATGTATGCACATACAGTTACAAATATTTATATATGCAGTCAGATTGATCAGGTTGTTCACACACCTTCTTTGCTGCTTCTTACTTTTTAACTGAAAGACTTCAGCTGTTGCCACTGGAAGGGGAAGAGATCATTTTCTGGTGGATTATCTTTTAGTTGAAAATAATTTTCTCACCTCCCACAGCAATTTTTAGTCCTGGACTTCAAAAACTTTCTGTCAGATAGAAAATATGGAAATTAATAAAAAATAATACCCTCATTTGAAAATGGAAAAATGAGATGCTACTTGCCAAATGTGTATCCTATACACCATTTAATTTTTTATTTTAATTTTTTTTAATTTAAGAAATTAGAAATAGAAGCCAGTTATCAGATCCATTTTTGGGTTTTCTTAGGAAAAAAGTGTCCTTCACTTCTCTGCCATCTCTACTTTACAGAGGGGTTTTTCCCTCTGGAAAGCTTCACACTAGTTGTAATGCATGATATCTTTCCTTTCTCTACAATAGATTTGTACATCTTTGTAATGGACAAGATCTATTACACAGTGCCATCCACTTGAAATGGATGGTGTGTTCTCACATGCTTTGTCCAGCTCATATTGAAGCACCTCTGACCCTCTTTTAGGAAGCTTTTCCCCAGCCCAAGAGATCTAAATTCCAGGACATTTGTGCTCCACCAAGCTGTGTGTAAGTGAAGACGACATGTCACAGGATTTCAATGCTGTGGCTTTCTGTAAAAGCAATTACAAATGGGTGTACCTCTACTTTATATGATCGATTTCCTTTTTATCTTCCACTAGAATAACTGCAAAAGCAAAAATCCACATTTTTCACTCAGTTTAAGTTCAGTCAGTTGAGGCTCCATAATGTTTTGTAAAATGACTGTTACTTCAAAATAAAAAAATGTGAAGTTGAATAAGCCAACTTGAAGGAAAAAAAAAAAAAACAAAAAAAACAGAGGCTAAAATTTTTATCTGTTGTCTTGGTTCATTTAATGTTTTGTTTTGGTTTGTCGTAACCTGCTCGTTTCAAACTTGTGGTCCATTTGAGCAACAAAATGTTAAACTGGTAATTATTAATGCAGAGAAATGACCTGAAGTGAGAATATGTTCTTATTCTAGGTAGGTTACTCAGAAAAGTGGTTTCTGTTCACTGCCTGCCTCATCCTGCTCGTACTTGGACTGTCAAAGTTGTCAGCTCCCAACACACAGGCTCATCTGTCATGACCGAGTTCTTAATCTGCTTGCAAGAGAAATCACGTTAGGGCTTTTATCAAAGCATATGTTTCCCATACTTTGTCCTCTGTAGGTCTTGTCTATCTCATTTAAGGGTAACCTTTGCAAATGCAACACATTCTGCCATACCCTAAAGATTTCATCTTGTCAAACTTGCTGCAGTTCTCCATCAGCAGTTTCCTAATCACCTCATCACTCATCTTTGACATGTTAGATTTAGCTCCTCAAAGTGAAATGCTAAGTAACTGGGTCATATTTTCATTAAAATTATGCAATCTTCTTAACAAAATCCTTTGTTTACCAGCACTTGTGCCAATACAAAGTCCAAAAGACAAGCTTTGAACTATGAAGGAAGAAATGTGTTTGAAGGCTGTAACAGGCAGTGGTCACTGGTGGCTGTCTCGTTTCTCAGCATTTACTCACTTAATAATATTTTACATATTATTAACTCTTAAAATGCATTGGCCCAAAGTATCCTTGTTCTTTCTTTTATCTGCCATTCTGAAAAGTTCCAAAAGCAATGCTTTTTTTGGTACTGAGATATGCTACAGTCTTTGAGAGGGGGATTTTGTAGGTTTATTTTTAATCTTAAAATTATAAACTGCAGAGCGAGGTAATATGTTTCATTGTCTATGCATAAAGTCTGGTCATGCTTTAACTCTTCAAATATTTTCCTGGGCATTTTAAATATTTCACTGCTCACACAGAGTATACAAAACCCCTGACACGCTAAAAATCTGTACCTAATTCTAATATGTCAGTGCTCTTAGACAAAGGTATAGTGCAAATCTTGTAAAACTCAGAAACCTCCAGCTTGAGGCAACAATATTTAGAATGTGAAAGTAATTCCCCACTTCTCCCAAAGAGCTACAGAAAGACTAATGGCTCTAACTTTCCTTGGATGTGCCACTTGCTCTAAGGAAATGGAAGGTTACAAAGGACAGGTTTAGCTCTTGTTATTTAAAGATTTGATCAAAAGTTGACTCTCACCAACAGTTAAGGTGCAACAGCGCATAAGGAGAACACATGTGCAGGAAAGGGTGTGCAAATGCATTGGAATGGAAGGCTTTGTCCCTGAGCACAGAAGCCATGAGCAGCTACAGCAGCTCCCTGGTGGAGAGGTGAGGATATCCAAGCCCAGTGTCCAGTGTGCAGCCCTGGACACAGCCTGCTGGGGCTCTCCTGGGAAAGGCAGTGCAGTCCCAGCCCATCAGAGCTGTGGAGCTCTCCGGTGCTGCCACTCCTCTCCCATCCCCTGTCTCCCCGGGCTAGAAAAAGCAGCAATTTGAGGCTTTCCATGGGGCTTCTCATTTCTGGCTGTCACAGTACGACTCTGCACTGTCCATGTGCAAATGCAGCTGATGTGGCTTTTGTTAATGACCTTTTTTCCCCTCCCGTTGTTCATTTAATGGAGGAGAAAGTCTGTGGGGATGATGTGGGGACAAACTGTGTAGTCTGTCAAGGAGCTCTGTGCTGTCCTCTTCCCCCTGCCCTCTGTGCTGCCCCTAGAAGCTCACTCTGCCCCACCACAGTCCCGCTCAGTCTGAGCAGCCTCACTCACGGGATTGTCCTTGACCTGAGGAGTGGCAGTCACTGGAAACAAATGGGTAAAAAGCGGAAATAATCAAACCGTTTGCAGGAGCCAACTCATAAATAATGAAAAGGCCAGGAACATAATTAGAGCCTATCAATAGAGTCCTGTGTCAAGAAAAACAAATTTAATTCTTTGATAGAATTACAGGTCGAGTTGATAAATGTTGATGTGTGATATTGTACAAGATTTTTGAATTAATATGTCATTTTCTGATTGTGAAAGTGGCACCGCACAATGCAAATAAAGCAGGTATTAAACAGATTAAAACTGGCCAAGCTGATGTCTCAGGAGCAGTAGTTATTTACTAGGATTTGTAATCACATAGGGATTGTTCTGGGATTCCAAAAAAGAAACAATGTTCTTCAGTTTTATTGATCTGAAAAGAAACATGCAAACCAATTCCTCAGAAAATTTCCATATGATGCAACAGTGGAATCTAAAAAATGAAAATTAGGGATATGTAAAAAGGAGCTGGTGATCAAGTAATCTGTATAAATATGTATTGTGAGACGGTCCCTTGGAAAATCACACATTTCAGAGCAAGAATGCAGGTTCTGGTTACAACGTTATGCTGGAAGGCAGTTTGACACAACAGGAGTGTTCTCTGTGCAGTACTGGGGGAAGAGGAGTGTGTAGAAGCAAACATAATTAGTGGGAGACAGGAGTTCACCTGATTTCTGCATAGAGAAGCAGCAAGACAGGTGCTGGAATGAAGGGCTCACTTTACTTGTCTGTGTGGCTATAAAAAATTAAGAGGGAGAGTAAAAGTTAGATGTTAAAATCTGAATGTTTCATATTGAGAATATTTAATATTACAATGCTTTTGTATCATTAAATGTCTTTATAGCACTAAACATGGATTAAAATCAACCGTATCTTTCTACAGAGAAAATAAAGAGTATTAAAAAGTATGAAATAAAAGAAGTAATAGAGGGAAACTGAAATTAAAATTAATAAGAGAAACAAGGAGGGCAGTTCAACAAATTGCAAAATGACGACATTTAGGTCTCTTGATAACTTTAAATTAAACCAAAGAATCTTCCTCAAAGACATTTTTTCCAGACACCCTTAGGTTATTCTCTGAAGAACATCATTCTTGTTCCATGGGTGTTGAGTGACAAATGCCATCGTGTGATACACAGACAAATGAGTGATCTGAACCAGCTCTCTCTTCTGCCCTAAATTCTATTCATCAGTAAAAGAACTGTTTCATGTATAGGACTGGGTGTTGGTTTGTTTTCAAGGACAACCTGAAATCTCCTCCTGGCCTCACCAGAGGAAAGTATTATTTTCCAGAGATGGGCTAGAAGATGAGAAAGCAGAAACAATCATGCAGACATTGCCTCACACTCTGAGTTTCCTGTCAGAGCAAAGTCCAGAGGCCAGCACAGGAGATCACTCACAGTGCCACCACCACGTGCTTCTCTCAGAAATTGTGTTGTACCGTTGTTTTCTTGCCTTACATGTTTCATCCACTCAATGTGCATTTCACCCATCACTCTCTAAGTGAGAGACCAAAGCCTCAGGAAAAAAAAACCAAAAAGCCTAGGGCTCATTTGACAAATGAATGTGATTTTTTCTAGGAAAAAGCCATGTGTGTGCAACCAGAGAAATGTGTTTGACCATGGATTACACGTGACATATGTGGGAGCTCAGAAACGTGTTCAATGTTCCATCCCAGCAGTGCCCATTCCAACATTTGCAGAGACAGCCCAATGAGTCTGATGTGATCAAAATTAGTCTTTTAGCAGCGTGGTTCACAGAAATTGAATATTACAAGTACAGCCATCAGAAATATAATCAGGGAAATTAATGCAATTGGAAGCCCGGGCACACAAGTGGCTAATGAGTTTAACCTCTTGACAAACACTAGGGAAGGGATTAGCAGACAGAGCTTTGTTTAGCAAGATTAAGCCACTTTGTGCTTTTTTTGCCATCCTTAAATATTGTTTGGTTTTGTGCAGTGCTTTTTGTAAAAAGAAAAAAAATTATAGAAAAAGGACGGAAAAAGTTGTTATGTGCATCTAGTGGGATTGACCAATCCTATGGTACATAAGGGAGGTGCTGATTATTAAAAGGATTTGCCCTTTCAGTGGAATCCAGGGCAAATCTGGACCTTCAATGTGATCCCAAAAGAAAACCTGAAAGAAAACTACAAAATATGCAGGGGAAAAAAATGTTTTCTTCCTGGATTGTAGTCAGTGGAAATCATTCCCACATCATAATGCAGAAGGAACAAGGCAGGCAAAAGTCTTATACAAAATAGTCAGCTCTCTCCTTCTGTAGTCCAACCCTTGCACTGCCTTTTCTCAGATGTCTCTTTATCTTTCACACACTTTGAGTGAAAAGAAAAACCTGGAAAAGACAAATTACTCTGCTTCCCATGAGTAGTGGTCTCTGCTACAGTGTAAGAGGACTCAGGAATTCATGCAGGGAAACAAGTACTTTTCCCCAAGAAAAAGGCCATTTGGGCTCTAGACAGTGAAGGAAAAAACTCAGAAGTGTGACAGGGTCTATCATCCCCTTCTGATTTATTCTTCTATTTTTTAGGCACGGTCAAGTAAGGAGCAGCGTTGGGGAACACCTCTTCTCTCCAGAAATCACTCCTTGGAGGAAGAATTTGAAAGAGCAAAGGCAGCTGTTGAGGTATTTCATTTACTATTTTCATTTTCAGCTGATGTTCTACAGATTTCTTTTTTGTCTTGCAGCACAAGGAGAGGAGAGAGTTGGAACTGTCAGCTTAAAGTGGAGAAAAGATGCAATTCATGGAACAATTAATTTAAAATGGCAGCTTTTCTCTTTAAAAAAAGGAAATCCAAACCCCTTAGCTATAAAAAAGCATTAGAGAGAACCAAGTTTTTAAGCTGAGTTTTTATTGCTAGAGCAAATGGGTAAATGCCCCTTAAATGTAGCTAATTCCAAACCACAAGTAAAAGAGGGAAACATTTCTCCCCAGCAATTGTGTGCCATCAATTCTTTAAGGCCAGACACAAACCAAATCTCCACTGTGAAACCAGAGCTCAGAATCACTTGCTGAACAGCACAATTTCCTGGTGTAAAGCAGAGCTGTCCATAAGCAACAGCCATGCACCGTTTTCACATTTTTACAACCAGTGGCAGAATGCTAAGCACAGGAGTATTCTTGTTTCCTGGTAAATCTATTTGGTTTGAAAAAAAATAAAGGTATTTGGATAGTTCTCCTATTGCACTTCTGGTTTTGTTTTCCACCAACTTCTACATTTCCAACATCTAAAACCTCTCAAGTGTTGTCCTATAGCACTAGTCCAAATTGATCCTGTCTGGATACAAAGTAGAACACAGTTCTTTTAGCAAAACTCAACAAAAAAATGAGATATAAGTATTGATCTGGAGCATCATTATTTTTTCAGGGGTTCCATTGGCAACCCTTGAAAATCCCATTCTCCCAAAGAGCCAAGACAGCTCCATTCCTGCAAGGACAGAATTTCAGGCTAAATTATGTAACAGCCACTGAAATGAGTTCTTAGGGTGCAGAGGATGAAGCTGTGAAACCAGTTCCTCAAAACTGGTTATTTTTAGCATGGACTGCAGGCTCATTACTCGCCAAACCATCTAAAACACTTTAGGGATGTTTGAGCTTAGATTTAAATTTTAGTCATGTATTTTAATACTCTTCTAACTCAAGTTGCATACCCTTCTAATTCCAGTGTTGACAGTTGAACTATTCTAGATTAATATTGGCTGATGAGAAACAAAACTATGCCTAGATCTGATACTGGCTTCTAGCTAGAAACAGTATTTCTTGTTAAAGTAATAAATCTGATTTCTAATTTTTTTTTTCATTATATGCTCTGGTAAGATGCAGGCTTTCCTACCATGGTTTCTTGGGATTTTATTGCACACAAAGATTTGATCTCAGCATACAAGGCTAAGGTGGACACAATCAGTAAATTTGCTCTTTCATAAACTAAGCACAGAAGGCATTTATTCTTTCTAGATCAAATAAATCCTACAAATAAATCCTACATAAACAACTGCTGGTGAGGCACAGGAGATGTTTTTGATGTCACACATCATACACTTTTGCTCCTGGCAGGAAAGGAGGGAACTTGCTTTCAAATTACCACAGCTTTATATGCTTCAGATGTTGCTGCTTGCACTGCAGGCTAATCCTCAGGGTGGGACGCGCTGTGCTCTGACCTGGGGAGGCAGCACAGGGAATCTGATGCTGAACATCTTAGTGGTTAAGCAAAAGATGTCAGTACTCCTGCAATTGCCAGGAACTTGTATGATGGGGAGTTTCCAGACACTCAGCAGAAAGAAAAATGAGTTGAGTCCAACAACAGATTACAAGACATGATTGAATTTACTTTGCGGAGTTAAGTAAGGAGGAGAACGTATTGTAAAAATAAGAAAAAAAAGAAGGAAAAAGCTTTGCAGACTAAAAGGTCGTTCTGAAGCAACAGAGACAGGTAGTTATAATACTTTCAAGTAGTCTCAAAAATGGCTATTAAAAAGAATCAAATTAAATGTATCCCCAACTGTAGCTGGCAGCCTTAAGTTATTCTTTCTGCTTTAAAATAGAACCTTGGGCCAGGTAGTTAAAATGTAAAGGAAAGGATTCTTCAAGACGTTATAGAGCAGTTATTTCCATTTGCATATGAAAAGAGCTGAATTTTCATCCTAGCTAAAATGAAGTGGTAAGAAAGCTGGAGTGGAATAAATTGGAGCCCATCTCAGAAAGATTAGTGCTTTCTTAAGCAGAGAATAGATACAGGTCAAAAATGCATTTTTTAGGCTTTGGATGTTTCTGTAATATTCTTCGATTTGGAAAGCTCCAAGTGCAAAGATTAGCCAGAAAACTGATCAAGAAAAAGAAGTAAATCTCAGCTTCTTTGTGGCCTAGTTCGAAAGGAATTAATTAACAATTCAGTAAATGAAGACACCAAACTTTATCCTCCACCCAGTATTCACTTCAGAGCTTTGGGAATGGTTTTAAGATGTCAAACTTCGAGATTAATGAAGATTTGTGAGGTAATTCTTTCTTAAGAAGGTTTAAAGATGTCTATGCCATTGGGGAATTTTTTAGGAATAAAGTGGTGAGTAAAATAGCTTTTTTACTAGAGAGGGTCCAGATTCCCTTGCAGCTAATTGGTGCTTGCAGACCTTGCTACCTTATCTGTTATTCTGGAAATTGGATTTGATTTTTGCCTCATGATTTTTTGTATCACTAATTTCCAAGTGCCATAAGAACTATGTTTTAACACAATCTTTCTAATAATTAGGTACCTTTCACCAAAAAACTGGTACTTCTGAACTTTAAAAAAATGCCAGGATGAGGATTCAGATCCATCCTGTACTTAAATTCCATTAAAACAATTGTTTTATCAACCACCATACTACTGGTGATGAGTTAGAATAAATAAAAAGAAAAGCGTGAAGGTGCTAAAACTTCCAGCTGGGAAGTCAAAGAGATGGGGGGAAAAAAAGCTGTTTTGTTATTTTCTTATTCCACATTTCTCTGATTAAACTGCAGATGCCACACTGTTTTGTGAGCTTATGCATAAGAAATTTTGAGCTGTCCTTCCCAGCATCCTTTTATTTACAACACAATGTCACATGAACCATCTGCTGTATAATGTACTGCTTTGAAGCATCAGAGCACATTACAGCTAAATTATGTGACAATAGGAGGAAAAAGATGGGATTAATTTGCCTAGCCTAGGAAAACATATTCCAGGACCATCAGCTTTGTGGCTCCCATGAGTACTGGTTGGAGTCCTTTCTGTACCTACAATATTCCTGCCTCACTATTTAGACATTTCTTTGGATGGGCCTAAAACTGGCCAAACCATATTTTAAATTAGAAACTAGGAACTTGAGTAATTCAGCTGCATTTTGTTTGATACTCTTTCAAAACACATTGAAATGGAAATCATTGCCTTGATAAACTTTTTTTTTTATCTGTAAACTTTAGTCAAATGTTCAGATTTTGTTTCAAGAAGGTATCAGCTAAAGAAATCTCACCTAGTTAGGCACACAAGTTTAACGTACTGTGTCTTTTACATCAAAGAGTATGCAGTAATTCAGAGAACAATGACAGGACCTTTCCTATACATTGGTCAATTAGGAATATTGCAAATTAATTTTTGGCAATACAGGACAGGCAAAATTCTAAAATTTTTGACAATAGGTAAATTTATAAATGCATCCCCGGCCCAATTCCATTGGATCATAGGAAATAAAGAGGCTGGAAATATTTTGCCTCTTATTTGTTTAACTGCTTCAGCATATTTTTAAATACTAAGAATAAAAATAGCCTGTTTGACAAAATGCAGAATTTTCTGCTTGGAAGCAGTCAGATGGTATGAACATTTTCCTGGTTGTCATTCCTCTTAGCTACTGCAGATGATCTGAGAATGTGTTAAATGTGTTCAACTGGTCTGAAAACTTCTGGTTCCTCCCAAGTACTTTGCCAGCCTTAAGGTGGCAAAAACACTGAAATGAGGTTAATTAGCACCGGTGGTGTAGCAAATAGAGCTAAAATTAGATCTAGGAGCCTTGATCCAAAGCCAGGTTTTCAGAAAGGCTCAATATTAGTTTAACCCTCCTGCCACTGAAGTCAATGAAAAAAATTGCTGCTAATGGAAGCTGAAATAGACTTAGGCCTTCAGCAAAGACTGCAATATTTACAGTATTTAAAGAGTGCAATGTTTACAGATCTCTTCCTCAAGGACCTTGAACTGCTCTGCTGCTGACAGCCTTGGGTCAGTGGCTGGTCCAGGGGCTCAGTGCAGCTCTGCTCTAGCAGTTTCAGAAACCCCTGGTGCTGAATGTGCCCAGGATGCTGCAGCCTGGCCCAAACTAGCAAATCCTCCCTTTTCATTGCAAAATGACTGCTGGTCCTGTGTCCAAGTAGTGTAGGATGAGCTGAGAGAGATTACAGCAAAGCTGGTCTTCTCCTCATTGCATTTTCCCTCCTCTTTGACTCTCTGTGGATGGACACTCAGGGTGGCTACTTGAGTGCACAGTAATTCAGTGCCTTTTTATGTGGAGTGCAAACACAGTCAGCTTCTGTGAGAATTATAAATAAATAATTAAACAGCAGAATTTGAATTTAAGTCTTAAATTCACTTATATGCTTGCTTACTATGGCAGAAATATGATTTGATGCTTCCATACCATTGATTCATAAGAAATTTTTGTGGAAAAAATGCAAGCAAAAATTCTAATATAAATATCATTATATATATGATTACTTCTGTAAATTAGTCTGACTAGATAAGGCCATTACTAATTAGTTTTCAATAGTTTTATTATTTTTAATCTGAAGGAAAGGGAAATTTCCACTTTTCTACCTCATGCTGAATCTCAAAATCACTGCTGGTTAAAACGTGATCACATAATTTTTATTTCAGGGCAGCGCAGATTTGTGCTGAATGAGAAGCAGTTGATGGAGGCATCTCTTGAACAGGATCTTTTCAGGGATTCAATTGCCTCTGGTCATGGCTGATAAGAGTTAAAGAGGGAATGATCTGATTCATTACCCCAGCCTTTTCAAAGCCTACATGGACATTTCAGTACAATCTCACAACTCTTTATATGAATGTATTTTCTTCAGGTCTGGAATGAGAGCAGATTCCAAAGTGGTGTAACAGGGTGGTCAGGGGCAGTTAATTTCTTTTACCTGGAAATAAATCTCCTCTCCAAGAGTCAAGGATTCCCAATTAATTTCCTTTTCCACAGATGAACATAGCAGATTCCTTCACAGAGCAAATAATTGCGTGATTCAGACAATCCTGTATTGAGGACTGAATTCAGACAATCCTGAATTTCTTCCTGAATGGAGGACAGTATGCTTTCCTTTTCCCAGCACCTAAGGAGGGCTGCAGCAAGCCATGCAATCACAGTCTAAGCTCTCTTTTTCTCCTGGCTGTGGAGCTGTACCAAAGTTGTCAGCCTTGTAACAAAGATTCACACAAAACTATCTGGACCAGCTCATAAAACCTTCCATTAACTTTGATTAGCACCTTGCTCTCAAATGGTTCTGTCTAAATCTCAATAGATTTATTTGTGCTGTTGTCTTTGATATAAGCAAGCTGAGAAATGTGCCCCAGTGCTGTCAGTTCACTGAAACACTGGCCATGTCCTTGTAGGAACTGGAGGATTTTGGAAAAGCTTGCAGAGCTCTGCGAGTGCTCTGCTGTGGATCTCCTTTTCCGAGTCCCATGACTGGTGTGTGGAGGCTGAAAAAGCAGCACCTTAATTTGGATTCTCCCCTTTAATTCTATTTCTATTTCTTGGCATCATTTTCTAGTAGCCCCAGTTGTTCTCTCCTTCTGGTCGTTGCTAATCTCATTCCTCGTCCCAAATCTCATCTGTTTTTCATAATTTCTGTTTCCCTTGTATGTGCATTTTTCCCTCATCTTTGAGCTGAATATTAATCTTACTGTATGATTTTATAATCTCTCGTAGATTCCTCTCACCAGCAGAGTATACAATGCAGTATTAAATTTTCTCCACTATGTCAAAAAGCCCAATTTGTATTACATCCCTTATGCGAACACCCTCTGCCTAAGCTTTGGCATTTCTCTATCTCATAGCTGAAAATTATGCTGAATATACCAAAGTGAGCAATGCTTGCCCTCTTTAAAACTGTTTTATCTATTGTTATTCTTTTGCATATGCACGTAGTTTATTTTTCTTTTTTTTTTCCTTTCTTTTCTTTGTCCAGGGACTTGCAGCATTAATTGCCTTCAAATTTTATGTAACAATTTGCTGTTAGCATCAATAAGATGCAGTGTAAGCTGCTGCAAATCCTCCCTCAAATGGGACATACGCTGCCTCTGAGATAAAGAGTTTTCTGTTGACAAAATGCATTCCAATATAAGAGATTAAATTTAATTATAAGGAATTCCAAACAGGAGCTGTAGTATTTCAGTACATCTGATTATTAATAGAACTAATACTGCTCAGCAAAATTGACATTTAGGCCACTGGTAGAAAGAATTTATTTTTTTAAATCTACTTTTATTTTAAAGTTTTGTTGTTTGTTTTCTCTTTTCCTCCTTTTCTTCTAGTCTGACACAGAGTTTTGGGATAAAATGCAAGCAGAATGGGAAGAAATGGCTCGCAGAAACTGGATTTCAGAGAACCAGGAAGCACCAGGGCAAGTCACCATCTCAACCATTGAGAAGGTAACAGCAAGCCTTTTATTGCAGTACATCCCCCCTGTGCAAATCTGAGCTGAGCCTCAGCTCTTCCAGGGAACCCAAGGAAACTCTTTGGACATGGAAGCTAATTTTACCCCAAAAAGATCATCATCATTAATTGTCTGTGGATGGAGCAGATTTAGAAGACCTTGCCACAGTGAGAACATGTTTAGACTTGCACACAGCCTAAATTCAGCTAAAAGGATCACAAAGCAACTGTGATCCATTATAAAGGATAAAGTGCTGGATTTATGGGCACTTTTGAAGATAGGCACTTAAGGAAAAGCATCAAATAAAAATACCTTGGCTGGAATGTTTCAACACTGTTGAGGATAGAAATTATGGAGATTTCATCTCTTTTCTTCATTCTTTCCACTCCATATTTTAATTTGATTTCTAGTATGTAGCTGATAATACCACACACTCTTTACACTGTGGTGACAAGAGGAAAAAGTCAAAATTTAAAGGAATACTAAAATCAACTCGGGTGCTTGCAGCGCTGTTCTGTATCTGGAAGGTTAATGGAAGATTTCAGGATTTTTACTGAGCAGCCATGAGGTTATGAGCAGGGAGCCAGCTGCTTGGGGTGTGTTCTTTGCCATCACCTGGGATGTCCTGGCTCAGAGGGTCCGTTCTGCTCTTACTCAGGCACTGTGAGTTGCTGACATTATCTTTGATGGAGAGCCCAGCATGAGCACCAGTAAGTTTATCTTCAGAGCTAAAGCAAAAACAAAGAGAGCAGGAACATAAATTCCCGTTGATGTGACTTTTTACACTCTCTGTCATTGAAATTCCACGGGGGAGCTCGTGCCATTTCCACAGAGCAGAGGTTGTTTACACCCAGCTGGAAAATAGTGAGTCATTGCATTTTTTTAGGCTTGTCATTCCCTGCATTGCCACTCATCACGGGTCCATTATCTCTCTTCTCCAGGGTTATTATTTCCACACTGACAATCCCTTCAAAGACTGGCCCGGTGCTTTTGAGGAAGGACTGAAAAAAATGAAGGAAGGTGACCTGCCTGTCACAATCCTGTACCTGGAGGCTGCGATTCTGCAAGAGCCCAACGATGCCGAGGTATTCAGTGCAAAGGAAAAGGGAGCTCCCTTCAGCATGGACTTCTGGGCTCAAACCTTGGCCAGTTTCAATGACTGAAACCTTGGATCCTAAGGGATATTAATTAGTTTGTGCCTTTAAATAGATAACTATGAGTTCTTTATAGGATGAGAACCCGGTTTTGAAATATCGTTGTTTGAAATATTTCAAGCTTTCCCTTCATACCCTAATGTTTTCAAACTATCGTGTGAACACTGCTATCAAAAAGATTAACATTTTTGATTTAACAAGAGTGTTGAAAAATTTTTTAAAGTTATATAAATTTCTTCAATGTTGCTGTTTTCAACTGGTTTATATTTAAAGCCTGGGTATTTTTTTCGAAATGTTAAAAATATTTATACTGTTTCTAGGGCTCTGAATCTACTGCTACAGGAAATTAAACAACATACTTCAAAAAAGCAGAGAATCCCAAGCTCCCTAGAAACCCCTAATATATATAATATGCAACTAAATAACAACTAATACAACTAATACAACTTCTTCTCTACTTTCCATAAAATTGTGGCAAAATTTAAAATGTACAGTAACTCAAATTTAAGAAATCAGAATGTCATTATACACAGACCCATGCATTAATTGACTATAAACATTGATTAGGCCCAAGATAGTCAAAGAACTGCATTGATTGGGACCACTGGTGTGCACACTGTAAAAAATCTGTGGTTGGTGCTGAACATATCTGCTGCTTTTCCTCACCCCTGTGTTTAACAGTGATATTGGTTGTAACTCTGTTAGCAGCTGGATGTATTTAACAAACTAAATGATTTTTATTTTTGCAGGCCTGGCAGTTCCTGGGTATAACACAGGCAGAAAATGAAAATGAGCAGGCAGCCATCGTGGCCCTCCAAAGGTAGAGGGGAGATCAGTCCTAAATCTGGGGTCTGATGAGTGTTGGGCAGTGGAGACGTGGGGATACTTCATGTCATTCCTGTCTTGGAATGTGAAGCATTTGTTTAGCAGAGTAGAGCATTGACACAGGTTTAGAAACTCCCAGTGACTTCAGATTGATAACTAGTGATTAATATTTCTGTTTTATTAAATAAGTGCAATATTTCATGGAGTAATTTAAGTACATGCACAAAAAAAAAAGTTACGTGGCCTAATAAATATGATTTAGGCATGGTGCAAATGAAGTGCCTTTTTCCCATTCCAGCCACTTGGCATATTTTCTGTAGTCTGTCCTTTAATGAAGAGGTTTTCTTAATTGGAGTGAGCTCTCTTCAGCTGCTGAATGCTAAATTGCCAACATTTTTAGGTTGATGGAGATGTGAAGAACACAGAATTCTTGTATGTAAAATGTGATCTCCAAAATGCTAGCATTATTATTATTATTATTATTATCTTTCTGTAATGGGTTTTTATGTCTCCATTTGAAGCAATATTCAATTGCATCAGCACTGATAACCAGGAAGTTATTTCACCTAAGGATACTCAGACTGCTTTTTATGCCCCTTATTAGCTTACCTGGATAGAGATCCAGGGAGTTGCCTGATTTAGGAGCTTGCTCATCCCCAGTTTTCAAAAGAGCAACAGTGGTGATTGTGATTATTCTTCACATGGATTATTTTGGAACAATTCAAGCATTGTTCTGGACTGCAGAAATGTCTCAATATATTTTTTATTTTCTGCCTAGGTGCTTGGAACTGCAGCCAAACAACCTGAAAGCTCTGATGGCCCTGGCTGTGAGTTACACCAACACTGGCCATCAACAAGAAGCCTATCAAGCCCTGAGAAACTGGATAAAGCAAAATCCAAAATACAAGTATATAGTGAGAAGCAAAAAAGGGTCCCCTGCACTTTCCAGGAGGATGTCTAAGACAGCAGATGAAAGGTAAATGCAGTGGAAATCCTCATGGTGGAAATCCTCATGGTATCCCTAGAACTGATGGTGTCTGCTGTGTCCCCTTGCTCTGTAGAAGTCCAGCTTGCTCCCTATGATGGAAGAACATGACTCTAATAGCAGGAGAGGGAAGCCAACAGAGAACATTTGATTCAATGACTGGAGGCTTTATCTTTTACACCATCTCTGGAAGTTTTACAAAAACAAAAAACCAAAAACAAAAAACAAAACAAAACCCTAAAAAAGGATGCTTCTCCTCAACTCCATTACTTTACTCCATCCCTGTCCCCTGCCTTTGTACTCTCACATTCTGCACCCTCAATCCTTCAGCTGTTTCCACATCCATACTAAGCCTTTATCCAGCTCTGCATTGTGTGGTTTTCCTACTGTTCCCTGTTTTCCCTATCCTAACCCAGTAGAATCCAGGAACGAGCCCTTTTGCAGTGAGTGCAACATGAGTTCACTGGGAATATTGAGAGGTGGCACCTGCTTGTTTATAAAAGCTGTTCTGGTTCTAACCAAGAGACAACACAGCCATTTGATTTATCTTCAGCCATCTTAAATAACAAAAAAATCGTTTTTTGGCAGCCCTTCATCATGATTTCATGAGGAGGATAAACAAGTACCTCTGGACTGTGAGATGCATAATAAAGTCATTATAGGCATAAACATGATTTAGAGAACCAAACCACTCAGGCTATCTCACTGCTTGTCATTTTGAAGACAGCCCTTATGTTTTACCCTCATCACTTACAAGTCCTGGGTTGACAAGATAATTTCGTATGAGCAAAAATAAAATATGCAAGTTCTGCTTAATTGCTGAGTGTGTTATTCTACTTTGGCTTCATCCTGCTGACATCTGGTGCTGTCAGCACAAAGGTTTTAAGAAGCTACAGTGGGCACAGAAGTCTTATGTTTTGGCAACTTTCTTCAAGGGTCTTGGCTGGTCCCTTATCTACTTCTCTTAAAAATACGACTATTTTTGCCAGTAAAGAACTGGTTTATGTCTGAGAAATTCATCTAATTTGAACAGTTTTAATAAACCTGCATGTCATTCCACTTGGGTTCATGGCTGTACTTTGGCCTCATTTCATAGATGAACTTTTTTTTACGTCAGACCTGAGTTTACAACAGCACCCTGAAGTAAACCTTAGCCGTGATGAAGAAGCTTATTTACAAATTTTTAAAGTGTGACACTTCTTATAAATCCACTACAAAGATTTTAATTTCAGGCTATGCAATCAACATTGAAATATTTGTAAATAACTGTATGATGGATCATTAAGTTGTTTTTCTCCTTTGTCTAGCTCATTACTTGAAGAAGTAAAGGATTTGTACCTGGAGGCTGCTCACCAGAATGGTGATATGATAGACCCTGACCTGCAGACAGGACTTGGGGTTCTTTTTCATCTGAATGGAGAATTTAACAGAGCAATAGATGCATTTAGTGCTGCTTTAACTGTTCGACCAGAGGTACATTTTATACTTTCACATTTTTAAAAATTTAGCTTTACAGGCCATTTCCATTTTCCTGTCTGGATCAAGCTATTATTAATGAAATGCCACTTCTGCCATTAAAATTTTAAGACCTGAAATAGAAATGTTAATTACAAGACACCCCTGCTTAGAAGCAGAATTATGCATGTCCAATTTCCCACCTGTGTGCTGATTAATGCTATTTGATATATAAATTTGCCTTTGATCACAAGTCAGAACCTCACATTTCTTGTCAATTAAGATACAATACTATCATTTTCTGCAGTCCTCCTTCCTTTGCAAGCAAAAATGAGATCCTGTGTCTTGTTTTTGACGCCTACAGTAGAAAACTCCTTTTCTCACCAGGACTACACGTTATGGAACCGCCTTGGGGCAACCTTAGCAAACGGGGATCGCAGCGAAGAGGCTGTGGAGGCCTACACACGAGCCTTGGAAATACAGCCTGGCTTCATCAGGTCCAGATACAACCTGGGGATAAGCTGCATCAACCTAGGGGCATACAGGTGAGTGCAACTGCCAAGAGAAGATTCATTTCTAAGCTGGAGGTATCTAAGGAAAAATTAATCAGAATATCTCTACATAATCTCAGGTATTGTAAAGTGTCGTCATAACTTTTTACAGAGGACCAAAAAGCATTTTTGTGGCTCTAAGTGCAAGTACACTTATAATCAGAGGGATTGTTCTTGCACTTAGTATAGTCCTGCTCTTAAGAGCTTTTGTAGAAGAAAGTACAAGAGCCTGTCTTTAAAAGGGAAACTTGAGTTAAACTGCTTCAAGTAGTTCATGCCATCAAAAATATCCTTCAGGAATGAAGGTGATAGTCCAGAGACCCAGCTGTCAGGTTAAGACAGGGAGGATGAAGGGGAGCTTTGCTGCAATGAAGACAGTACCCCCAAATGTTTGAGTGGACTGGGTTTTGAGTTACCCCAAGCCGTGCTCTCCTGCTTGCTGAAAATCAAGCAAGAACAACACAAAGGGACTGATGAACTACTTTGTAAAATAATGTATTTAAGCCTGGCATGGAACTTTAGAAAGTTTGCCTGTAGTTGTTAAGCAAATTATATTGCTTGTTTTCTTTTTTATATTCTTCTTCCCTACAGAGAGGCTGTCAGCAATTTCCTCACTGCTCTCAGTTTGCAAAGAAAAAGCAGGAATCAACAGCAGGTTCCCCACCCTGCTCTATCAGGCAATATTTGGGCAGCTCTTCGGATTGCTCTGTCTATGATGGACCAGCCAGAACTATTTCAAGCTGCCAACGTGGGCGATCTAGACATTCTCTTGAGAGCTTTTAATCTAGAGCCGTAATAAAAAGGATTCCAAAATTGATTAAATTGTATTAGGAAACAGAGAACTTTTTTATTACTCATCCCCAAATGACCACATTTTCCAAAAGAACATGACTGTAGATCAGTAGGGGGAATTCCTTCAGACGTTATTCATAAAGGAGAAGTTCAAAAGCACAAAGATAGTGTAAATAAATTCAAACTCAAAGGGTTGAAATGAGCTGTGGCTAATTGGACAAAGCCCTGAACTAGATGAAATAGCAATTTCTGAAGAATCTTCATCCCATGCAAGCTATATCTCTCTATATACATACAGCTGTAAAAAGGAAAGTATCTTAAGAAGAAACCTAGATAATGGTTATTGCACATTAGAATGGCAAGCAGTGCATCCAAGGAACCTGCTTAGTAGCTCATTGCACTATGCTGACACCACTTTGCCCCACAGTGGCGATTCCCTATCCTTTGGTTTCTTTCATGACAAATCTTCTCAAGGTCCATTTTTAACACAGCTCTGAAAATAGATGCATGTAAAAAGGATGTGTTTTATTTTGAGTATATTTATTAGCTGGCAATCCATTTTTTGCTTCCAAAGGTACCTGGATTAATGTGGGCCCAGTTCTGCAGGCTCATAAGCCATTGTCAAGAGGAACACAGTTGAAGGAGGGCTATGGGATGAGGCCAGGTACATTTGGGGAAGCCAAGTGTTGCCAGCAGGAAAGGCATTTTGCACTGGAATTGTTTCTGTCCAAAGCAGCTGTCCTTGATCTGGGACAGCCTGAAGTAGCTCATGGCAGGGTCTGCACCTTTCTGTGTACTTATGCACTTTAATCTTTCTCTTTGTAAAATAGTGCTATGCTTTTATTTTAGTCACCAACTGAATGTACAGGATGGCCTTGTTGGCAGAGAGGGCCAAATATAATTTCCTGAAATGTAACGAGAGGGTTTTCAATATTCTTATGTTTAAAAATGCAAATAGAGTATAAACTGCATTAACAAGTAAAAAGATTATGATGTGCATCCATCAGGTACTACACATATACATGCATGTGCATGCACATACATGTTGTATGCAAATGATGTCATTTCAGAACATAACAAGCTACAGATATTCCTTGCACATGAAGAAAAATATTTGTAGGAGTTACTGCCTGCAGACCATGCTCAGGGGAATACTTTCCCCAAAGAAATTGGTCTACATAATGCTTGTAGGACTGAGACCAAGGCTTGGTCCTGCTGTTATGGCAAATGGCAGCAAAAGTCTCCACGACCTCCATGATACCAGAGAAAATCCCTAGATACCACCAGTATGTGCAGCTGCTTACAAGTGTGTGTATAAACACTCTGTCTTCATTTTCCCTGGCTGGATGAATGGCGAGCAGGGTTGGGGCAGGACCAATCCCTGATGAATGGATTGATTCAGCCACAACCAAATACATTTAGCAGAGGGTGAATGCATCAATCAAAAAGAGAAGAGAATTTTTTAGAAGGTGATTTCCAGTTGCTGATATTTTTAATATTTTTCTTGAATTGGGAAAGATGGAAAGTGTAATTAGATGTGTTGATCCGTGGTCAGGAATTTAATGTGCAGAGTAGCAACTGAAATATGTTAAAGTGGGACAAATAGCACATTTCCTATAAACAACATTAGAAGAAAAATCCAGCTCAGAGGGATAAAAAAAGAAATCCAACTGCACAGATCACAGAGAAAGATGCTCTGTGGGAGTTGGACAGTTTCACCAGTACAAACCTAAAGTTTCTTGCAGCTGTCTGTTATTTTGAGCCACCACTTAAAGGAAAATTCCATGTAAGACAGTGTAATCACTGTATCTAATCACCATCTATTGGTTGTTAAATAAAAATAATTATCATTAGAAAACCAAAAGGCTTACCCCTCACTCTCTCCCACTGAATAGAGATGCTGAAACAGCTGCCAGAATGTTTTAAGCGCGCTTTATTAATTCATTGTTTACACATATATTCCTGTTTATCTATCAGGTGTTTCATAACTGGTTCCTGCAGCTTTCTCTGAGGATGGGACTGCCTGGAATGTCACTTTAGCTAAGTGGGCTGCTGTATGCATATCTGCTGACAACAGTTTGCTCTTTTGCTTTGACAGCGATGTGTGATGACAGCTCTTTATTGATAAGGCAGAGCAGAAGGTGCAGTGCAATTGAATCTGGGAAGTGATAAGAGAGAAGGGAGGCAGCTTTGAGAAGAGGCTGTAAAGCAAAGGCATATGTGCTTAGATTCTGCTTGATGCCCTGCCATCACACAAGTTCTTCTAGAATATCCTTTGTGCCGTGGTGTAGGATAATCAGTGCTTACCCAGAGGAATCAGCTGTTCAGAGACTTTATTTTTATATCTTTGAAATTAAGAAAAATAAATAAATAAATAAAAAGGACTTCTCAGAGGCAGAATGACAAGGGGTATTTGCTTCTTGTGGCAGTTCACTAAACATCTCCAGCTTGTGGATGAGTAACACAGAAATCATTAAGAAAACTTTAGGCATGTCCAAGCCTCTCCAAAAAGAACAGATTAAGTAGGTAGCTTTTGATTGTAGCTTTTGATTTATCCTGGGATGCACTGCTCAAAACTACGCTTATCTGCTGATAAATGTCCACACCCACGGGACTGGCACGAGCTGTGTGTGTAACCTTGAGACAACTCACCAGGGCTGAACTCTGCCTTCCCAGAGGAGGCTCAGCCCCCAGCCCACCTCAGCTCTGCTGCACACGACAGGGGCTGCAAAGCCTGTCCAAAGAGCTGCTCAGCCCTGGAGATGGCCCCAGCTGCTCTCTCCTGCTGCAGGCAGCCCATGGCCAGTCAACCACGAGCCGCTGACCCAGGCACTGGAAAGGCTGAAGCAGGGCAGATGACAGGGGACAGTGGCACATCTCACACACTTCTGGGCTGGTCACTGTGGGGGAGTGGCTGGAGACTGAGCTCACCTCACTCTAACAGGTCAGGCCCAGCAGCTCCTGGATTTCTGGGCACTTCCTTAGGATCCTGGGCTTTGCCATCCTCCTTTAACCCCCTCTGCCAAGCACTGTCAGTGCAGCGGACAGGATTAGATAGAGCTTTGAGCTGACCTCCTCCTGGTGTTCCTTAAATATTCAGGACAAGTTTGTATATTTGCCTGAAACAGCAAGAGGAAACATGTGAGGAGACTGCAGCATACTAACAACCTGAATAGAAAATTCATCTACTTGTGCTTCTAACCAAGCATGAGGTGGGATGAATAAGGCGGGTGCTGAGCAGGAGCAGATTGAGCCCGAGAGTGAGAGACAGCAAATCTGGGTCCTGTTCTCAGCACTCCCTGCGAGCTCGACCAAGTCAAAGCCTCCTGCCATCCCTGGCTTGCCCAGGTGTGCAAGGAAGGAAGATGGCAAACAGCATTCCTTACACTGCCTGGGAGCAGGGGAGCATCCCTGCCACACCCTGCAGGGCCGAGGTCACCCCTGCCCGGGGCAGGAGGGGAACACAAACACCAGGTTGCTCAGGGCTGGGGAAGCAGCTTCACATACAGACTACTGATTTCAGCAGAGGAGACACTCAGACATTTCAGGATGCTGTAGAGCATCCGTGAGGTGAGGCCCAATTAGAGTGCTGCAATGGTGTATCACCATGTCCCACCCCTGTTTCCCTTTCTTGTTACTCCTCTCTTTTTCCAGAGGTGATTTATCACTGCCAGGTAACTGAACCCAAGTTTTTGAATATTTTTTTTTCTATTTTATATTTCACACGATTAAAAGAAAAGGTTTTCCTAACCCCAGCTTGGGACTGTCCTTGTCCTCTGCAAAGCTTTAGGAATAGTTATGACCTAGAAGCCTGATGCATCAAGCTGCTGAACCCTGTAAGCCTGGAGTCTGCACAAGAGCGCTCAGCACTTTGCACGATCCGTTCACACGCAGGTATGACCAGGAGAGGGCTGGCCCTGGTACCGCTGCACGTGCTGAACAGGCACTGGAATCACAGGGATTGTTTAGGGAGTGAGGCTTTGCCATGAAGGCAAAAGGCTCATTTCTTGCTGACCTCTTTAAACTGGAATGACCACAGGAGCCTTGTGGCCACAGACTGGTTTAGGTCAGCTTGAAGAACCGATTTGACTTTTAGGCGCGCACACAAACATATCCGTATCTAGTGGTGTTTTCTTATGATCTGATAAATCACAGCACTTGTAAAAATATCAAGGGGGAGGTTCAAATGACACAAAACCTCATATGACAATATTGCATGCAACTACATTAACCAGTAACCACTATGCAATATTAACCCCAAGCATGCAGCAATTGCTAACCTGAGCATGTGTTTAGAGAATGCATGCAGAAGGCTCACACATAGGGTATTCTTAAACTATTGAGTCATATCATCTGTGGAACATTTTACAAGTCCTTTGCATCTGCCAGACTCAAATCTGAGTTGTTCATTATTATCTGGAACAGGCTTGACCAAACTCAGAGCCGTTTTGAAATCCCATCCTTAGAATTCACTTTGTGTTGTGGGTTTCATGTTTGCTCCAAGTGTTTAATTAATAACGGACATCTGTGTAACAGCTTTTGCAGACATGTTTCAGTACCCTCTCAAGCATTAAAAAGCTAAATCTGCACAGCTTTCATGGTGAAGCTGGGTTGTTTGGATTTTCACATTTCCATCTCTAGTCTCAACCACAGAACAGCCAGGTATCCAAGGAACATCCACAGAGCACGGGCCTCCATGGCAGGAATAACAACTGCTGTCCTTACTGGCACAGCCAAAGCCCGAGGCCTAAATCATTGTCTGTTGGAGCCAGTGAGAAATGGAGCAAAGCATAAATTGGTTGTAGATCTCTTTTGCCCAAACATGCATCTGCAAAACAAGACATATTCGTTATTTTCGCATGAATTACCTGCACAGTTGAAAAAATGTGATTTCTGGTCAACAGTGTTGTCAGCTTAGCAATCTGTACAGTGAATTTATGTAATAAATGTTAATAATATACCAAGTATTTGCAAAAATGGTAAGACAAAATGCACTGCACGTTGTGAAAAAAAAAAAAAGGTGGATATGCAATACTGTATTATCTACTATTCAAACCTTACCTAGGCTAAAATCAGATTCCTTAATTATGGTTCTACTGATTTTTGGACTGCTGAAATAAATCAGAGAAACAGGAGTGCCATGCATGAAGAGATCACTGACACTTTGAACAAATGTAGGCAAAATAAAAAGCAGGCATGTCAGAGAATCTATGTGAAGTTTCAGAATCTCAGCCCACAAAGTAACAGGCATTAGGCAAGGTAAAGAGACAGAAGGAATCTAAATTTTCCTAAAATAATGCTGTAACTTTACAAGTGCTTGCAGTATGTGACAGCCCATTGAGCAAGCTTGCATGGTCAAGACTTGATGTGCTTTGATCTCTTTTCCCCTTCTACATTTACAGAATGCCATCGACATTGGCTAAACCTTTAATTTAAACAGCCTTTTTAATATCAGTAAGCTATTGTAAATTCAGAAAAAGAAAAAAAATTTATAAATATATTTTATATATCAGAGTATAACATATCTAGAGTAAAATAAAACTATATAGTTTTGAGAGGCATTCTGTGTGGCTTCTTCTATATGCTGTAAACTGTATGAAAACCTTTGCAATCTTGCATCAGTTCTTTTGGCTTTATTTTTAAGCCAACCTAGAGGAAAGAAGTGATTACAGGGTTGGCAGATACTTTCACCTGGGCCATCTGCAGAGCCCTGCTGCTGCTGCTGCTCCCCGATTCCTGCTGTCCGTGGGCAAGGGCAGGGGCAGGGCTTGGCAGCACAGCCGAGGTGGGAGCTCGGCCCGACACCTGAATGTTTACATTCCCTTACAAAGGCTCACACTGACCCAGATCCAGAATCTGAATGTAAGAACATACGGGGTAAAAGGTCAGTTTCTTACTACAGGTAATTCTGCCTCTGTATGCTTAGTGCATTATCAGCTGTGTATAATATTAAACACAGACCTATAGTTTACTGATGCTTTAATTTGGTGTTTCCCTGCACTGCTGTTTAAAATAATCTGTTTCCTCAAAAAGGAATGATGTGCATACTGGATGTGTTAAATTTATTAAGGTCATAGATGACTATTTGCAGAGCACCACACTTAATGTAGTATTTTTGTACTGTAATGGAAGCATGCCTTCCTTGGGTTCTTTTCCACATATTAAATTGTATTTATTTACCTGTATTTATAACTGTGCAATTTTTAAATATGTTTTAAAAATAAACTTTGTCTGTGGCTTCAAATATTTCAAAATCTCTTTTCAACTTGAAAAGGGTCTTGACTTCAGTTACTTAAACTGAGAGATCTGAGTCTCCAACTGAAAGGATTTTTTCAAGGTATTCTATCCTATTGCTTACCAAGTGAACATGCTTCACTGCTTAAAAATTAAGTCCAGACGATGCTTTTGTTCTCACTTTTCCTAAATTCATTGTTTCTCTGAGACGCAGTTATTTTTAGAATTGATTTTTATTTCGACATGTTGATCGATTATACTTACAAATGGAATTTATACCAGCTGAGGCCTGGATCAAAGCGTTCTGTACATGCAGCCCATATGAGGAAAATGGCAAGAAAGTAGATAAGAATCTTTCATGAAGACCATGCAATAATTAAAACAGAAGTAATAATATCACAAACCAATCTTAATGAAAAGCAAAGCCAACATGCAGAGACTGAAATCACTATTCAAGCAATTTCCATATCCCACCGTAGGAGTTGGCTCTCAGTGTTTTCCAGTTCTGTCTTTCACAGGATGAGGTGAAAGTGCTGACAAGGATGATGTCATTTCTACTCTGTGTTTTTGCTGTGAGACACCAACATAAGCACAGACACGAGGGATGAAAATCCCTGTGTGCTGCTGTGGACAGAAAAGCTGACAGCCAACGAGGGGCTGTGACAGCGACAGCACAGGGCTATGGAAAAAGCAGGACTCTCTCCATGGGCATGTGGGCTGCTCCAGAAAAACAAACACAGGACAAAGCCATGGTTTGTCTGCAGAAGGAAAACCAAATGGCAAAAACCCATGGCTTTAACCAGAACCTTCCACCAAGGAATAAAAGGGAGCAGACACAAAAACCACACTAACCCTTAGGTTAGGACAAAATTAATTGTGGGCCCTTGACACTGGTGTGTTTTGCTGGGAGGTGTTAAGGCTATTTTAGTTCTTTTTGCTCAAATGCACTGATAAAGCAGCGGCAGCAGGAAAATCCTTTGGTTACGTGCTCCATAGGGAACCCAGATGAGGAACACAGCACTGTCCTAAAGCCAAAGACAGTGGGAGAAAGGCATCAGTACCAAATCCACATACAAAACTGCTCAAAAATCAGTGGTAAATACATCTGAAAGCATAATCACCCACTCCAAACAGCTGCCAGTCACGCAGTAACTGCTTGCAAGAATTTTATAGCATTTGTCTTCCACCACGGCTGCCAGGGCTGCCCTTACCCCGGTTAAGCCTGCAGTGCACCTGAGGGACACAAAGGTGCCACTTCCCTCCTCAGTGAGGGGGAGCAGAGGGTGGTAACTCATCAGTTCTCCAACACTGCCTCCCACAAGCAGTCTGCAAAGGCTAGCAGGCACAGATCCCATACAGGAAATTCCTGGAAATTCTGAACAGAGCTCGTTAGCTTGTACAGGGAGCCACTCTCCCACCTCCTCCAGCTGCCACAGTGGTGCGAGCAGCGCGGCCTGAGTTGCCATGGTCACAAAGGACATCTGCGATAGAAGAGAAACCAAAACAGATCATTCCGTTCAGACTTCAGAAGCTGAACCATCTCTACATTTCCTATCACTCAACATGTCACATGTCCTCGACTTCTATGTCAAGAAATGTCACTGAACCCAGCAGATTTATCTCTTACCTCTCCTCCAGTTGCTGGTCCCGCGATCCTATAAAAAGTTATCACCCCTCGGTCTTCTTTCTCAGCCTATTGCATCTACCAGAGTCCCAAAAGTCACATTCCTATGTAAAGTCCTTACACATGAGGAAAACATTTCTCCTTTACTGAGCAGCAGAGGAAATTTCTGAGTATGAGGAATTACAGACCATGATAAAGCACAAATTTGGGGTGAAATGACAGTATTCCACACAAACATTGCCAACTCTTGTGACCAAAGAACATCAACAGGCCTAAAAGTTAAAAACAAACACATCAATCTAACTTAAAACCTTTTTAAAATTTTTTTTAACAACTTGTATATACACTCAGGGCTTGGGGATTTTACTTTTTTTTTTTTTTCAATCCACAGAAATGGCAGGAGTCACAAGAGACCAAGACTCTCACAAACCTCTCTGTTCCCTATGCAGGGTTTTTTTAAGTAAAATAACAAATGTGACTACAAGGAGTGGGAGACAGCATCAAAACACATTCTGTCTGTTCCTCTTCAGTTCAGACAGGAATAAAGAAGCAAGAATCCACACAGTCACCAGGTGTGAGAATATTTCTTTTTAATTTAAAACAGTTGCAACAATGATCATTCACAGCCTTTCTCATCTCAGACAAATACTCTCCAGAAAGTTGACAGTGCTTCAAGCAAACAACTCTGAATGGTGCAAAATAAACCAGGACAGACAATTCCAGGATACCACAGTGAAACCACTGAAGAGTGAGTAGAAATCAGACACAAATCTCAGCCATCAAGGTAGGAAGGGCGACAGGGAAAACAGTAAAATGTCCAGTTACATATTTTGCATAGACTTTCAAAGCATGAAAACAGCAAAGAGGATAAAAATGGCTGCTGCCAGGATGGAGAAGAGAAGGAATCAGTTGGAGAGGTTTCTAAGGAAATCTCATGAGGTCTGGATGCATCCACATTCTGAATGCGCCTTGTGACCTGGTGGAGGCTGCCTGAATCAGAGAACTGGGCTGATGATGGTTTCACTTACACCAAAGTCAGTCAGAGATAATGGCACTGAACCAGCAGAGTTACAAGTGATTGGAGTTCAGAAACACCTACACTTGCTTTAAAGCCACAGCTCTGAATTAGTTATTTTTTTATCCTAATTATATTTCAGCTAGGAAGATTAAATAGGAGTTTGTGTCTACACATGTTTTGGAGACTGGAGATTGTGACTCAGAATGAGGAGTCTACTGGATCCAGCATGCTGCTAGGAATGAGAGGAGAAGAGGAAATCAAGGAAAAGTTATTGAGTTTCTCTTCCTTCCTATCTCCTAACCTAAATGTATCACACTAAAAAGTAAAAATAAGTCTGAGAAATAAGAGCATTATGTACTGCCAGGTCCTGGCTTGCCATGAGTCTCAGGTTAGATTGTCTCAAACAGCTCACAGTGATTTTTCTTCCTCCATTCTTTTTTGTCAAGAAGCTCGCAGCTCAGGGAGCCCCCAGCAGCTCCTGCAGCACCCAGGCACAGCGAGGGAGCCCAGGCTGTGCCCCTGGCACCATTCAGCACCTTCAGATTGTAGCAGGCACAGCCTGGCAGATCAGTCATCTCCTCAGCACAGTCTGTTTGAGTGGGACCTCTGCAATATTGGGAGTTTAAAAAAGCCCCAAGCCCACCAAAACTCCTCTCCCCCCATTAGGCTGAGGAGTCAGGAGTTTACATCCTGATCCTCCAGGTTCATGATGCTCTTCACACAAAATCCATCACAAAAGGGAGATGACTTAACCAGCCACTTGAAAAAAGGAGGGAGGCCACTGTTTTGGGAAAGAATAAAGTAATTCCTCAAGCACCTGATTGAAGAACTTCTAACATTATTTTTAACTGCTAAATTTTAGAAAACCTGCACTCCTTTCCCCTAAACTGCTCCCTGCACTCCTGACTAACTTTGGCTTAGGCAGGCAAAACACAGAAGTGATGAACTGAGAACTCCAGGATCTGAGCTGCTCCAGTTCACTCAGCACAGCCGGGCAAGGGCCAACCCTTCCAAGCACCATTTCCAGTTTATCACCTTCCAGGTGCCTCCTGAGACCAGTCCCACAGATTCCAGCTCCATCCTTGATCCTACAAGACCAGCTGTGCTTCCAGTTGGGTAATGAACATGGGAGTTACTCGGCCTTACCCAACATTTCTAAATAAAAAGGCAGCAGCCACCAGGTCTTGGCAGTTTCAAAATAGCCCTTTAAGTTCATGAAGCAAGAGGGAAGCTGTTGTGTTGAACTTTCTTGCAATATACATGGGAATTACATTTTTAAAAAACATTTAAATTAAAGGAAGGGAGGAAAAAAGGCCTTTTCTCCATTTTCTACTGCCAGAATGAACAAACACACAGATATACAGAAGTTTTGCTCTTTCACTTTAAAAAGATGTATCACTACATAATCTGCTGATCCCATTTTCAAACCTGACACTTTCTGGTGAAGTCCTCAAATATCCAAAATCTGGGAGAAGGAAATAAACTACTGGCAGATTTTATTTCATCCAGAACTGGTGGCTCAATAAGTCCAAGGCAGCTGAATCTCACAGAGGCCACTCATTAATGTGCCAGGACACTGCACTAATGTGTCCGTAAGAGCTCTAAGTGCAGGGAGCTTTCCCAGCAATTAGACACCTTTACACTCTACAGAATTATTGCCCTGGAATTTCTCTCACAATCTTTTAACATCAAAACCTGATTAAAATACCAAAAGCATTTTTTGGCTCGGTGTGAGGCTCTATGACTAGAGGGAGTTTTGTTTTGTTTTTTTCTCCAGACACTGCAAACACTAAAATGCCCTTCTCATAACCAGATGTTAAATTTGAGTTCTCTTCTGTAGTGTGTAGCAGCCTGAATTCTGATATTAAAACTTGCAGGCATTAACTGCAGAGAAAATGTAATGACACCTCTCTGGCTCTCTTGTACTCTGCAAAAAAAATATTGGTTTTTTTTTTTTTTTTTTTTTGTTGGTCCAATTTTTTTTTAAGGTTTTTAAAAATT
>VWZN01009788.1:1358022-1404509 GCA_013396955.1 Regulus satrapa | reverse complement strand
AAAAAAAAAAAAGACAGGAAAGGCCAGCCCCTGCCTACCCACCCCATCATCCCTGCCAGAGATATCAGATATCAAACCCCTTTTAGAAGGTGTTTGCTGAAGAAATCAGATTTTTGGTGCACTTGCAAGTTTAAAGAAAGTGAAAATATCAATTCAAGGGGGGTTTTATTTTTTGGTTTTTTTGTTCTTGTCCGTTGTTGTTGTTTTGGTTTGGTTTTTTAAGGGAGGAAGAGAAGGGTAAATCAATAAATCAGCAAACTTACTAATTAATTTCCCCCATTCAGATATGAAAGTAAATATTTAAGTAATCTTTAGCAGAAAGTAGGATTGCACTGTGAGTACTTTGTCAGGGAGTAGATTTCAAATGGAGTATGAGTGGTCTAGATACAAATTTCCCTGACATAAATATAATGGGACATTAAGCCCTTCTTTACCTCCTCCATAAGAAAACAAAATTTAAATAACAGCCTTGCCTTTCCTGAGGGTTTGCATTTAATTTAATAGTCAGAAGGTCTACTGCTTTTAGCCATCTCTAATCCTGAATCTGTTGGTAGAACTTACAAAATGAAAATTCAAGTGAAGATGAAGAAACCCATGTCTGCAAAAATAAGATTTCTCTTTGGCAAAAAATGTAGAGGGCACTGACAGAAAATTGCTCCTGTCTCCATTAGTCTCTTAGGCTTATGCCTGGAAAAGTCAAATCAAGATACTCCACCACTGAATTGCAACAGATAAAACTTCAGCTGACTTTTCTCACTGCACTGGAAATAATCTCTGAAAAAAGACATTNAATTTATTTTGAAGGCTTTGAAACATTGTACAAGGCAACTCCAGCAACAGCCCCTAAGCAGTGTCCAACACTGTGAACCTTTGGGTTTGTTCTTTTTTTGGAATCATGAAAGGTTTTGCACTCACCATTGTAATNCAAGGGGGGTTTTATTTTTTGGTTTTTTTGTTCTTGTCCGTTGTTGTTGTTTTGGTTTGGTTTTTTAAGGGAGGAAGAGAAGGGTAAATCAATAAATCAGCAAACTTACTAATTAATTTCCCCCATTCAGATATGAAAGTAAATATTTAAGTAATCTTTAGCAGAAAGTAGGATTGCACTGTGAGTACTTTGTCAGGGAGTAGATTTCAAATGGAGTATGAGTGGTCTAGATACAAATTTCCCTGACATAAATATAATGGGACATTAAGCCCTTCTTTACCTCCTCCATAAGAAAACAAAATTTAAATAACAGCCTTGCCTTTCCTGAGGGTTTGCATTTAATTTAATAGTCAGAAGGTCTACTGCTTTTAGCCATCTCTAATCCTGAATCTGTTGGTAGAACTTACAAAATGAAAATTCAAGTGAAGATGAAGAAACCCATGTCTGCAAAAATAAGATTTCTCTTTGGCAAAAAATGTAGAGGGCACTGACAGAAAATTGCTCCTGTCTCCATTAGTCTCTTAGGCTTATGCCTGGAAAAGTCAAATCAAGATACTCCACCACTGAATTGCAACAGATAAAACTTCAGCTGACTTTTCTCACTGCACTGGAAATAATCTCTGAAAAAAGACATTCTGCTTTGAAGAACAACCACAAACCCCCTCCCTTCAAATGACTTCTCTACATGATCTGGACTCTGCTTGAAAACACGGGCTCCCAGTCACCAAAGACACCAATATTTGTTTGTGCTCTTCAAAGGATGCGCGGACAGGACAGGCAGGAGCTGGGCTGAACTGTTTTTGCTCAACACTGAAGCTTCCATATTCGCCACACACTAACTGCAAGCTCCACCAGAAATCCACATGGCCTGTAAGGTGTATAAATTTAAAACAATGTCCTATTCAGCACCTAATAGAAATCTTCCGTCTAACACTTAAGGCGGCATCAAAATGATTGTTTTTAAATACACTATAAACATCCCATGGTTTCCTTTGCTTTTTGGCAGTCCAAGGGTTAAGGGGTCTTTTGTTGAGTTTAGATTTTTATTGTACGCTTTTTTTGGGCAGGTTAAAAAGGCTTATGGCTTCTTAAGGCCAGGTGAGAGGTTTGAGGCCTAACTTGGTATCCTGTGGTAAAAATAAATGTAGCCCAGGTCTTTGGGGGGTCGTTCTGAGGCACAGACTCTAAGGTCGTTGTAGATCACCCATCTGAAAGGAAAACATTACATTCCATGAGTATAAAAATCACAACAGGTTTATCAGGGACTTCTCAGACCCACACCTCCAAGAGTTTAAAATGTAAAATTAGGGCATTGCAACGAGAACAAAAGAACAGAGAAACAGCTGCACCAGCTGGCAGAGTCAGGAATTGAACAGGAGGAGGGATGTGCAGAGACATGTGTAATTACAGCTCAAATGAAGGAAAATCAGGGATCCCCAATGTCAAATAATGGGAGCATATCAAAATCACAGTCAAGATCAGCACCACAGTACCAGCAACACTGGTATCAGCCCACGGTTCCATGGGTTTCTATTGATGGGCAACAAAAGGAAGCTGGGGAGAGCTCAGACTAAGCCAGATACAGAACCAGTGCCCCAAACTGAACAGAGATTTGGAATGGCAAGCACAGGAGAGCCAATGGTACATTTCACCACAGACTTCAATGGGAACAGAACTGACTCATCACATCTGTGACAATTTTCATGGTTTTTTGGTGGGAAACCTAAAGGGCATAACAGCCCATGTTGTCTACCATGAGCACACCCTGCTCTGTACAGATGCTTCAAATCAAACATTTGCTCATCCCATGCTGCACTCACCTTCCTTCCTTTCTGAGGTGACAAACGTAGTGGCCACTCATTGTGGATGTTCCCATGTGGCTGATGAACCCAAACAGCTCATACCCTGTTTTAAGAAATATAAATGGCACCCTAAGTCTTTAACTGCTATCACTGCAATATGACTCATAGGGAAACGTTCATCCTAATACTGGAGAAGCAGCTAAACACTCCCAGCTCAGACTCTGGATCCCCAAACCCAGTTTCTGTTAACACCGCAGCATGTTCCCAACTTAACTAGTGGCTCAGATTCACTGTCAAACATCAAACCAGTCCAAATCAAACCCACAGAGACCTGTGCACATACAGCAGGGCTGTGATCACAGAGCAGATTCATTCCCAGTTGACAGAGAGCACCACAGAAAATGGCAAACAGGGAGTTCATTCTACACACAAATTAGCTATGTCTATGCATGTGATCACAGATCTCCTACCAATCAAAAAACACAGGAGAGTTTGTATTTCAGCAGCCCCAAGAAGAGAGGACAGGAAAGAAAGGTCATCCTTTAACACAAGGACAATTTTTATGCTTAAAGTCTCTGGAGAGCTCAGCACAGGTTCTTGATCCCCACCCAGTCATGCCATTCACCTGAATTACCACTAAAAGGGTACCTTCTTTCAGGATCTTGCATAAGGACATGGGTCTGGATTTTCCTTGGAGAAGGCTTTCTGAAGCCATTTTACAGAATCATGTTGGTTATCAGGGTTTCAGGCACTCAGTAAAGGGTCTCAGTCTATAAAGGCTAAGTACCACAAAAAATAATTATTCCAAGTTTGTTTGTTTTTTAACGTAGCAATAATCAATGTTTCCCATGTCTCCAAAAGACTCAAGGCTGATATTTATTATGTTAATATAACAGTAGCAACCACAGACACAAAAATCAAATTGTCTGGTAATTTTTTTTCCTAAGACCTTTACATTCAAGATCAGAGACAGAAGCACAGAACATACTACAGTCATTAGAACTGGTCACTAAAGACCCTTCAAAAAACTTTCTGTGACATCCTTAGCACTGCCACTGAGCTTTTGTACTCCAGTGCTGTGACACTTCCAGAAGGGGCTTCTCAACTTTGCTTGCTGTACATTAGCCCCATCTTGTGGTTTATTTAGCAGCAGTATGACAGAGAATCTCAGCCAAAAGAAATAACATGCAGGACACCAACTATACCTGTGGTGTTGTGAATAAGGAACTTGGTTGAAGAGATTATCAAATCGCCCAGCAGACCACAGGAGCAGAGAAACTCAGGTGGTCTGCAACAGCAGTGTTCTCTTTAGGATGCCCAGCCTCTTAAGATTTACACATTCTAGCTTTTTTTTGTCTTTTTATCTTACAGTAACAGAACAGAAAGTAAATCTAGGCCAGGAGAGACTTATGTGTTCTGGTAGCAAGAAACTTGGGGCTCAGATTTTTCAGTGAGTCCAGTGAGCAAACAGAGCTCAGAGAACTCAGCAGCCCACAGAGCTTCATGCAGCCCCAGAAACAAGACTGGAAGCAAACTGTCTGGATCGTGTCCAAAAAACCCACAATAACTACTCTCAAAACAGGAAGGAGCTCTATGAACTGGGTGGGTGTGACACAACAAAACGACAGCCAGGTCTAAGCTGAAGCAGAACTTACTTCCAGGGCCATCTTTGATCCTGGGTCCTTCTGACCCTGTCTCTGCAAGGATATTGGCATTAGCATTGTTCTCTATATCCATCGTGTCCAAAGCAGGGTCACTTTCTTCCTCAGGGTCAGGGTGGCTGAAGATCCACTCCAGTGCACGCTCCAGGTTATTGTTCTGCCAGTCAACCAATCAAAAGAGCAGCCTTTAATTCACTCTCTAACACCTCGCTGCCTCTCATCAACAGAACAGAGTGAGGATGATGTTTACAGCACTTAAAAATTCTAAGATACTTCTGCCTCCCTGGAAAAGAGTATTCAGCAAGCACTCTGCAAAAGCTTGACATATGGAAAAGAAATAATCCCACAACTAAGACCCACTGCCCCAGCTCCTTATCTTGCAGATGCACAGTCTCCAGGCATCCAGGTTATTTACCAGTCATTTACCAGGTTATTTACAGGCAGTAAAAGTACATAGGTTTTCCTCACTGCCTTCCACACTTTACCATTTCAGTGAAATACACAAAGCACCTTCCCCTCTCCAGAGAAGTCTGGCATCCCACATTTTACCAGGATAGTTCCAGGCTCTTCATCCACTAACTGGATTTTTGTACACATTTCAAAAGCATCTGAGCATGCACATGCACCAAGCACAGAACATGAAACAAAACCCCAGTGCTACCAATAACCCAGGAACTCACTGTTGCCTTCAGCGCCTGAATTGCTAGATTCCTTTGGAATCCCATGGAAATGATAATTGCAACCATCTCTTCAGGAGGCTGGTTATCCAGCCCTACAGCTCCTAAAGCAGCTGCCCCACTGGAAGCAACTTCTCCAAAGGCAGGTATGACCAATGGCTCAGCAAAGTCTGGAAGAAACAAATATTCATCAGTTCCTTCTTTTGCCTCACTTCACTGGAAAATCAACAACAAGCACAAACAACCAACACACAGGACCTCAAAAGCAGTCTTGAAATCAATGTAAGTTCGTTTCACTGGCATCTAAATTCAGACTTAGATGTGTGGAAAGCCTTAAAAACAACAAAATGAATGTGCACATTACAAAATATCTAGGTGCACATGCTCATACTGAGCAGACTGGAATAACTCAGCACATTGCAGAAGTGAAACAACTGCAGGGAAGCAGCAAGGACTGGTATGGAAGCAATGATGGCATCAGGATAATAGACAACCCAGTGCATAGATGTAAAATGAACTGATTCCATATCTGAAAATGTCTGCTAAGCCCAAGTGAAACTCATTCCCCATTTACACAAGCAACACAAAAGCTCATGGTGAAGCGTGAACTCAACCAAATCTGGAGTTTCCTGTCAAGGGAGTACTCAGATGCACTCAGTGCTGAATCCAAATGATTCCAAACTTTGCACGGATGAAACACAGGAAGTGGAGAACATCTAGCAGCCCTGCTCATCACTAGACAGCCCAAGTATGGCATGAATGCTCCAGCCTGAGCTAGAGAAGGCTAATATGGAAGAAAAGCATCCAGACCACAGGATTCTTTGTACTTACACATGGTCACAAGTCAGCTTCCCCCTTAGCAGCACGGACCTAGCCAAAGGGTGGAAACAGAGCTGGCCCACACCAGAGGACAGGACTTCTGGTGTAGCTTAGTTTGTTGTGTTCTTCTAGGCAGAGGATACCACATAATGGTCAAGATCTACATATCCCAGGAGTAGCTTGGGAAAATTCACTTCCAGGAAAATTCACACCTCCAGGTTTCCCTGACAGGGAAGGGGGCCGCTGTTTCTCTGTCACACATTATAAAATTTCTACTGACTGCCAAAATCCACAACCAGGAGCTATGCTGAACTGACACCCTCCAGTCACTGACCTGGTTCTTCCATGTGTGCAATGATCCAGTTGAAAGCAACTTCAGCACCCAGGTTGCCTGTATAGTACACAGCTTTCCGACATGCTTCCAAAGGAAAGCCCATCTCTGCCAGCTGCATAACTGAAGACTCATCAATATCTAGGGCTACAAGAAAGGACCTTCTAAAATATAGAATCTAATTTCAACCATTGTATAATGTTTCTTATTGTTACTCAAGGTGCCATATATTACAGTACATATTGCTTGGATTTGATTTAGTACTTCAATAAATCCACAGCCATCAGAAAACAGCCTCGTGCAAAGCATCACAGTAGTTGTTAGGGACTTACTGATAATCTTTTGTCTCAGTGGGACACAGATCCCCACATAGATCATTAAATCTGGATGAATTCCGACAGGACTTTATTTATTTTAAAATACCTCAGCACTGGATTTCAAGAGGTGAGGAAGTCAGTTGCTGAGCTCAGCTAGAGGTGGCAGCAAAAACCAAGCACCTCTCAAAGGCAGGATCTTTCAGGTTAGAGAAATAACAGCTGCCAGATCTGACAGCCTCTGGATGACAGGGTTTATGTGAGACCAGAGTGAGAGGGAGCCAGGATCAAGCAGCTGTGACCCCCAGAACTGCAAGATCCTCCTGAGGAGCAGCAGGCAGAGGAGCAGCTCATGTTCTGGCTATACTCACTCAAAGAGAGTCCTGCATACATAAATAAACACTGAACAAGCACATAAATCAGCTTTTATTTGGAAGCATGCAGGGCAAGGCTTCATGCACCTCTATGTGGAGAGAGAAGCCATCAGCTGAGCAGAAGTGTAACAATTTGTTAAGCAGTAGAAAAATGAGATACGTACACTCCACGAAGTGGTTCGACATGCGATCTGAAAATTAACAATGGGGAAAAAAACAGGGAAAAGGACTTATATGAAAGCTAAATAAATCCATATGGGTAAAACAATTCCATAGTTTTAAACTCACAGAAATATTGGATGTCATGGAGACAGGGCAGTTTCATCCTTTCTTCCCTGATGTTTTTGCCATGAAATAGAGCACGTATATTTCTCTAACTCAGTTCAAAGTGTCACTGATACCATAAACCAATAGGAAATGAGGCTGACATAAGCAAGAATCTTAAAAATAAAGTATCATCACCCATGCATTTACACTAAAACTAGGTCAGTCCATTCACCAAGAGGGTAAGAAGGTGCAGGCCTTTGTGAGGAACTTACATAGATAAGGGATGGAATTAAAACCTTTAGAGAATTGAAGTTTGACATATCCTTGCTCTGCACATAATTTCAGGTACTAGCTTTCTTTCACATACATACATATAGCATGGTATTATGCCACCATTATCACAAATATCCAAGCAAATGGGGGCACTCGTGTCATAAGAGCAGCTGCATTACTGGCTTTGTATTAAATACTGAAGAATTCAAACTTCAGTCATCTGGGAGAAAGTGTCAGTTCAACACAAGGGCATTGGGCATTAGAACTAGATGATCTTTTAAGATCCCTTCCAACCAAAACCACTCTGTGATTCTATAATAAATCCCCAAAACAGAAAAGCTGGAAGAACTAGGGCTGTCCAGTAGGGAGGAAAAAAGGCTGTGGGGTGTTGTAACAGTCTTCAATTACAAAAGTACAGAGCTGGGTTTTTGTTCATAGTTCCAAAAGGAGAAGATTAAAGAGAATCCCTGTGTGCTAGAAGGAAAGGGGAATACAGGGTAGAATAAGTCAGTAAATACCTTTTGGGTCATCAGGAATGACAATGGGAGGAGCAATGTCTGGGAGTTCCTCTTCTCCTGGCTGCAGCCCCCTGGCCCGAAGGTGACTGATATCCAAGAAATCTGGCATGTCTATTGAAACATCTGCAAAACCAGAGAAATGGGCTAAGCTTCTGCAACCAGCTGAACAACTTTATGGTGCAACCTACCCCTTCAGAGAGGGGACTCTGGTACCCAGGGTACAGTAACAGCCAGGATTCTCCTTCTGAAAAGAGTTACTTGAGAAATTTGGAATGTCAAAGCACAATTTAACTATCTCATATTACATGAAACTCTGTTTTAACTCCATAGATCTGATATATTGGTTAAATTTAGTGTAAAAGGAAAGAAGATTCAATTAGGATCTTCACAGTACAGAGTTAAGACTTGAGTCAGGTCCTCACCACAGTGTGCACATCTTAATAATTATCTTGGATAGAAAGGTAAATAAAACAAGCACATACCAAGCTTTTTGGGTATCCAGTCAAGGCCAAAGGTGAATTTCTTTATCTGCACCACTAAGTACTCAGGAAAAGAAGCAAAACGGGAAGTCCTGGGAAGGACAAGAAATACAATTCATTGAAATCAGGCACCAGAGTCCCCAGCAGCACAGATCTGAGCACCTCATGCACACTGAGATGAGCCATTGCTGGTTCATACAAAGGATCCAACCCTACAAGCATTTGAAGTTCAAGCTCTCAACAACCAGACTGCATCACTTCTTGGAGTGTGACCATTGAGAACAATTAAATTCCTGCTCAGTTCATCATTACAACTCTTGCAAGGCTTGATCTGCACATCACACTGATGAGCCCCAACACTCATGTGATGCCAGAGGTCACCGTGCATTTGTGTGTTTCTCTCTGCAGCATGTCCAGGCAGCAAGATAAGCACAGAGCACGGTTTTTAACAGGCAACCAGACACACACTTACTTAACTCCTGCAGATTTTGCCTGAAGGGCACTGCTCCAGAAATCCTCCACGTTGCTTGGTTCAGAAAAGGCCTGCAGACATGCACTAAAAGGGATCTTGGCACGGACCAGCTCTGGCAGAGGTCTCCTTGCAGCTTCTGCTTCTCGCCTCTTCAACTCATAGGCAATTAATTCATCTGAGAAATACACACAACACTAGAAGCTAATGAACATTGTCATGGTTATGTGCTCCTCGTCAGGTTTATTTTTACAAGTTTTAGAAATACAAGAACCTACTGAGCAATATAAGTTTTACATGCTTTTAACTGGACATCAAATCTTTTTGTCTGCATTGGGGTCAGGAGCTACACTTACAGCCACATCTCTAAGGTTTCTGTTCATGGTGAAAACACAGTACTGGAAATACCAGGACACAGGCAATGAAAACTTTGCCATGACAGCCAAAATCCTGTGTGCACAGTAACACCACCCACCTACCTTATAGGAGCTCAATCTGAGCTGGAAAGTTGTTGGATAGTTGCTGTCTATCTGTGTCATCTGACATTTTTAGACAGGCCAGGATTATGTACGATCTAGAAAAAGTCTTGACACTGGCAAGCTGAGCAGTGCCATATGGTAAATTCACAAACTAATCTGTCTTCTGAGTCATTACCTGGAAATAACATGTTCTTTTATAAGCAACAGAGTCATCACTGAAACTGATGAACAAAGAATACGAAGTTCTCCTAAACATCTTGTCCAGTGCAAGGAGTTGTAGGCTAGGTAAAAAGTAGGTAGAATTCTCTGCCTTGTGGTATTAAATAGATCTCATTAAACAATCAAAACAGAACCTTCTGGTATTAAAATATCTTAAATGTTCAGCTCATGTAGGACATCAGAGGCACGTCTCCCTTTGTGTTCCTGTGATGGCCCCTTCACTTCTACCTCAAGCATACATTTATTATGTTATTCTGCAAGGCTCTTCACCATGGACTGAAGATGCAACCACAACTTGTCAGTGCCTCCCTCCTGCTCCTGGGTCTTCAAGCCTCCTGGCCATTTTCTCATTGAAAAACAAGGGAGCTTTTCACCGACATGAGAAAAAACACTCCTGTTTATTGAAACAACATCCAACACTTCACGCTCCTTCCCTCCTCCCCTAAAGCCCAGAACACCCAAATTGTGTACTTTAGATTTATAGATGAGAAACTACCTTATACCCCTATTCTCTTTTAATCTGCTGCTAAAGAACAGAAAGCAGATTTGGGGTTTTGGTTGTTTTGGTTTGGGGCTTTTTTGTGAGTGTGTGTTTTAAAAAGTCATTAGTATGTTTGGTTCCTTTTTTTATAATGAAGAAGTTTTCACAAACTGTTCCGCTGTGCTGGTGGGGATCTCTGGGCACCATGTGGCACATCCCTGGGTCAAACAGGTCAGTTTGCTCCTTTACCTTTGTTCGTTGCTGCCTCCATGGCCACAGGTAACTGCATGATGTAGTCCACCCTCTCGGTGTAGCGCACCTTCCTGGACTGGCAGCACTGCGTGCGCTCCTCCACCAGGAACCGGAAAACGTCGCTGGGGTTTTCAGAACCCACAGGGTTCCTCTGAAAGGAATATTGCACTAAATCACTTCTCTGGCCTTCCTTAAAACTACCAGAAAACCCAAAGGCTGCTGATTGTTTTAAGGCAAGCACAAAGACACTGATCTGGCAGCTCAGCTCACGTTGGATTGCGTGCAGAGTTCTGACACCTACAGAGAAAACCACTGAAGTTCACAATTTCTGCACCCACAGCAGCATCTTTCTACACACAGGAACTTGCAGGGTATGTGCCCCAAGAACCTGACAGAGTCAAGGTGAGCAGAAGGTAGGAAGGTGGCAAGTTGCAGTAAAGACAAAATGCTCAGCTAAATAACATGGAACATCCTCTCAGTAAATTGAATTGCTCCTACCACTCTGAGTATGCACTGAAACAGAACAAACAACTTGTAGTTCATTATCCAGATGGGAATGTCATGCCAGTAATATACCTCCTCTTTGTTGTTCATGTTAATGTCTGTTATCAGGCAGGAAACAGAAAAGTCTCTTCTAACCACCATATAATCAGTACATGCATTTAGGGATGTGGAACATTATGCATACAAATGTGAGTAACTTCATCAAGAGACTGAACACATGAATAAATAGCCTCGATTCTTGGGGAAAATGGGAAAATAGGGGAGGAAGAGTAGACAAGAAACACTTTACATCAAAACTGCATGTATTTGTAAATTCCTTTTCAGAAAGACGGCATTAAAATTCACAGTATGATTCCTTTACACGCAGCACTGAGCTGGAGCTTGGTGGAACTAGAGCTTTATACAGAAATATTCAACTGACAAACAGCCACTCTGCTTTCAGCAGGGGAATCCTTCCTCCCATGATTCAATAACATACAGCTGTGCTTTGTAGAACAGCTGGACAGGGTAATTAATTTGCTCCCAACAATTATATGAATTTGGAACAATAACAATAATAACCATAATACCCAATTCATTAATATTCCATGATAGACTTCGATATGGTAAACAGGAACAGCAATTTAAAAGGTCACATATGTTTATGAATCTCATAGCCTGTACAGTGATGCTTGACCTCTTTATATTTGTTAGCAGCACTACTGGCCCTATTCATGGTTATGCAAGAGTCTGAAGCAAAGAGAAAGAACTAAAGAAGCAAATGTTTCTAAAACAAAATTAATTTTAATTAATCCCACCTTCTACATATCTAAGGCTAAAAATAATGTAAGTAAAAAATGAGCTACTCACAGAACACTGTCTAATATAACCAGAAAAAGAAGCAGCAATTCAGATTTTCTCACCTCTACTAGATTTATAAGATGTAGGAAAAATTCCTGTGCGTCTTGTTGTCTATTAGAGGAAAATTCTGGGTGGCCTTTACTTATAAAAGCCTTGAACATTCGAGGAGATATTCCATTGTGTTGAGGCTAAATAAAAGAGAGAAAAAGGGATTTTTATTCAATCATGGACCAAATATCTCAAAGTTTCTTCACTAAATCTACCTATGGCCCATTTCTGGCACTGGAGGAATAATAGCTTCCATTTCACCTATTTTTTCCATGTTAATAAAAATGGGAAGGGTCCTGAAACAAGATTGGGGGGGGTTAGAATATGTTTTATGGCTTAGTTCCTCCAGCATTCACTCTACCTGTCCTTTGGCTATGGGCATTTTAAAGAGATTTCTGGAGGTTTTTAAAGGTTAGTAGTTTTCAGAGAGGCTGAAAGCCTACATTGTTATATAACATTTGATATTGCTTTCAGAACCCTGTGCCAGAGCATTGAAGCACTTTGGTGTATCAGCTGGCAGCTTTCCTCAGGACAAAACCGTTCCAGAGAGCTGTGCAGAACCAAGCAGAGAACAACTAATGTGTGCAGCATGCATTCCCGGGTGGGTTGTTAAGAGCAGACATGAATTTGCAATTTGCAGGTGTTGGTCATGTTGAAAAGCCATAATTTAATGCCTTTGGCCATTCAGATACATCAGGAGGAAACTGCCTTAAATTAGAAAATCTCTGACTTCTGAAATAGTCCTGGTTTCGCCTTTCTAATCCTTTATACCACTTTAAGAACCTCTCCAGCCATTCCAGATCCTCAATATAACACTAGCTATTATGTCTTTTAAATAACATTTTTGAAGGGGTCAGAGCCTGTTACTCAGATTTGCCCTCACCATCCATAAATCCAAATAATTTTCTGGACAATCCAAGCAGAACGATAACCTTTAGGAGCTCTCAGAGGCTGTTAAAAACTCAGCCAATCTCATTCCTTACTACATTTGCACTGTTACATGAATATAAAAAGAGAAGAAAAACAGCATGAAATGGAGGCTATGTAAAATACACACTATAAGAGTAAATATCTTTATTTGTTTTACCAGGGTGTAGTATTCCTAGACCCACTGCAATCAGAAGCAGATTCTCATTTTTAAATGCTTTTGCAATTTTTGACAGTACACCACCAACCACATCAGGCCAAGATGATCCCTAAAGGCTCCCATCAGGAGATAGAGCCTCTGTGTTGCTTGGACAGAGATGTTCTAGGGATTTCTGCATCCTGGGTTATGCATTCTTCAGTGTCCTCAACTGCCTTTCATCAAAACTAGGACTGGGGAAAGAAGTGCATAAAGCAGCTCACATTACAACATCCCTATGCCAGAAGAAAGAATGTGGCACACTTGCCCTGCTCTATAATGCAGTGAGTTTGGAATCAAGCCTTGTTTCCACCTTTACACTTTGTGCTCAGCCACTTGAGCAGGAAGAAGAGAAACACGCCATGTGTGGCAGTCTGCAAAAAAAGGACTGAATCTTGCAATCTCACCTCAAGGACAACAAAACTGGAAAAAAATAATCAACAAAAGAAATGTTAAAGCTCTAAGAAAATCAAGCCCTGGCTGATGACCCTTTAGGCATTCAGCATCCTTTTAATCCTAAAGTGGGTCCAAGAAAAATGCTGCCATTTCCAGACTAAACTTCTGTGGTGAAAAATTTCAACTCCAGAGCACTATGAATATTTACAGAATACCTGGCATACTTTACCCATCAACAGTTGCAAAACAGTTTAGCTAAATATAGATTGTGCTGGACCATTGCAGATCTCATAAGAATGCTTTTACAGGCAACAACTCCCCAAACTTTGGACGAATTCCAAAGGCTCAGAAAGATTGAGAACTTTGCATGTAGAAGAGGAAAAAGTAAAATGAATAATTGATATTATAGACACAAAGCAGAAGCACTTAAAAGCATTTAAGGCCTAAAATGCTTCAAAAAAAAAAAAAAAAGCATCCTCAAGCTGAAAAAAACAGAGATTTGTATTCCAAGAGCAAAGGAATAGGGAAAATATCTATAACTGATTTTTTTCTAAATAAATCATCAATACAACAAGCAACTAAATCTGTAGAAGCTGTTTCAAATCCTAATATATGCTATGAATTGCTCAATAAGGAAGTAATTTTGTGTATGTAACTTCAGCTTCATTAAACTGAACTAATGAACATTAAGTACTGTTAAATGTCAGTAGATGCCTACTACAACCTGACAGAGTTTTATACCATCTGTCATTAAAGAATTCTCAATATCTCATCTAATAGAGGCTGCTGAGCTAAATATGAAGGTATAGCCTTATTCCAAGGATTCAGATCCCTGAACTTGCAGCACAGTATTTTCCAGTCACATCCTGTATGTGTTTAGGAAAGTCAGTACACATAATTCAATGTATGGTGTTTGCTGAAATCTGTCCCACTATTCCTTTGTCCCAGTGCAGTGCTGATTAGCCCTGAACTTTATTTAATGGGAACAAGAAGGATTCATCTGCTGTTCCAAAATAATGAATTGCCACTGTACAAAGCAATTACTTGGGAGACACACAACTTCCAGATCATGCAAACTACTCTGTACCAGATGCTCTGTCTGTCCAAAATCTTACTGGCATCCTGATTTCAGGAGAAATTCCTATGTCAATAATTGACAGATGAAGACAGAGGAAAATACTTATTTCTATGGCCCCCACCATCCCTGTGGGGCAGGAGCATGCATTACTCCTGTGGCTCTGCATGGCCCCTCCATCTCATGAAAGCACCATCCAGCACCATCTAATCTTACATTACCTAGACAGCCTCTCCTGAAATCAAGTGGAGTATTGTCAGACACTTCCTGGAAACAATTCTTTAGCTCTGCATACTTCTTTTGGAAATTTAAAGAGGGCTTAGAAGTTTGCTTCCAGGACTCTCTGGACAACATTTTTGTTGTTGTTGCTCCTCAGAGAAGATAAACATTGGTTGCAAGTTCTGTGAACATTTGCTCTCGTCACTGGAGCAGCAGAGCACTCTATCAGCAGAACCAGTGCTTGCTGTGATGCACTGCACAAATAGTGCCTGACTAATTTATCCCTGACTTATAATCTGCACATTCCACCTTGCGAAGCATCCCATCCATGCTGGATCCACTCGTGTTCCTCAATGCCCAGCACCTGTTCCCTTTTCTCAGGGTATCACTTTTACCTAGTTACCAGGCTGCACAAACTCAGGCAAATACCTTGTGTTCTTCTTTCATCACCTGCTCAATGAGCTCAGATTTCATGGGGGGCTTAGAGTACTGGCCTGAAAGGAGGCCGTGTCCCAGTTTAGCCCTGTAAGGAAGAAAGGGGTGGGGTGGAAACAAACACATGAGAAAAACAGAAAACAATATTTATTTCAAGCAAAAAACCCCCAAAGTTTACTGCTTTTGGCTCCTTGATGAACCATCATTACCTGCAACTAAGTGGTCAAATCCTCCCTTTCTCCCTGTGCCATATCTCACTTCTGAGCTCATGAAAAGGTGTTCTTTTGCTCTGATATTAAATAATTTAGATTATATTTAACCTGACCAAATAAATAACTGAGAAATGTCACTTACATCTGAGTGTTGAAATCTTGTGTTGGATCAAGAGGGGAGTAGTCAAATATTCGTGGAAGGTTTCCCACATAACTGGGAAGCAAGAACAAAGAAGAAACATTCAGATATTGTTGCCTAATGATTCAATCTATCCCACATGAGTGCTTCTGTCATGCAAAAATAACAGCAAAGAAATTAAGAAATGGACATTGAGGTTTTACTTGGAAGCTTCTAGCTATAAAGAGTACGGCTGTGTTGTTCATCTGAAATTTACATTCTATCCCTTAATCTTGCAAAAGCTGCAGGATAGTATTGGTCAAAACCTCAGAGCTGAGTTGAGAACCAGTGTACTTTCTACTCCCAACCAACATAACCAAGTGAATTTAGGTTTGTATCAGGACCAAAATATGTAAAAAGAACATTTCTATTCATTTCACAAGAGAAGCAATTCTGGTAACGCTGAGGGAAACATTGTTCTCTTGGAAAGTGAAGCACTCAGCAGTGCTCTCTGAGCATTGCTGTCCTTGAGCACAGGAAAAAACAGTCTGGGTAGGTATGGCCATGGTGCTGCTCCCTCTCTCATCAAAGATCTCCACTATTTTGAGGATACTAAGTCCTCCAGGTAACTCCCAGGACCATGCTGTGGAAAATGATCTTCCTTAATAAAGTCCATTTTGCTATTTTTCAACAGTAGAGGTAGAAGATTAACTTAATGAATCTACAGACTGTACTCCATATGGCTAACAAAACAAATAAACACAAGTTTTCTCCCTCTTCATCACCAGAAGGTAATTTCTAACATCCAATTTACAAGGTTATCATTTCCCAGCACTGAAGTTGAGACAGTAAGGTTTTATTTCGAAGACGGATTGGATTTTGTGTTCCAGCCTTTTCCAGAACAGACAAAAACCATCACTAAATCCTCCAAGCAGCCAGTGAATTGACTGAAAGAGACCTGTTTGCAGGTGAGACAAAAATTAAAATACCATTTTTCTTAGAAAAACAACGAAATGATGAATGCACCAGCTAGTGACAAGAAGTAGTTTGGAGCTACTTACGCTCTCTGGAACTCTGGGATGCTGAAAATGGCTTGCATGACAGCATTGAGGTAGCAGCTATTTCCCAGGTTCTTCATGCCAGTGTATCCTGGGCCGTACATGGGCTTGAGTTTCATGCCAGCTTCCTGAATCACTTCCCATTCTGAGACTCTTGGCTTTATGTCATTATCTCTTAGCCCATTGTCTGTCTGAAAGCAACAAGATTTTCCTCTTAGTCCCTTTAACCTCTGCCATAATTAGGCTGCTGCCATCCTCACCACCAACTGCGTGAGCTATACTCCAAGAAATGAAGAGCCAAGTCAATGGGCGAGGGGAGGTAAATCCTGCATGTATGGGAAGATGAGGGTCAGAAAGGCAGCAGTTTGTTCCTCCAATACACCCTGAGCCCTTTAGCACAGCCACTGGCTCTTCGAGTGCTCCCAGTCATGACCTCAGTCCCAGCTGGCAGCTTCACCTCTCTCAGGCCTGTGACCTCAAGCCTCAGCATCAAACACTGCATTTTTTTCAGGTTTCCTATTCCATTTGTAAGAGCTAGGAATAGCTGCTGCTGTAGAAGCTGCTCATAACAAACAAACCGCATGAAAAGCTGCAGATCCAAGAACTTTTCCCTTCTTTCAAATGGTAAAAGCCAATAATTTGTGACACTGAAGTTTCTCCCCTTTACACTCAGCCTTCAGCCTGTAGGTGCAGGTCACTACAGTGTCATTTACTGCTGGCACTGCTCTGCCACTTCTCAAAGAGTTGTACAGACCAAAGACAGAGGTGAAACCTTTGCAACAGCTAAGACTAGGTTTCCAAGGCTTTTGAGTAAAACAGGCTTTCCAGAATGATTTGGATGAAAGAAACTTTTTATTCATGATCCCAGCAAGGACATTAGTATACCAAAAATGTTATTAGTATCATGAAGACTAATGAAAACACAGTTTAACTCTTCTCTATCATTTCAATTACTATTATTTTCTCACCACCTGGACAATGAAATACACTTAACCAGTAGCAGGTTTGTTCCTTTTTTAACATTTTCATGCTCTCCAGGTAGTGATACTAGGCTATATGTTTGGCTTAAAAAAACCCCAAAAAACAACAAACCAAACAAAAAACCAACACAACCACAAAAACCACACCTGCCTTTATAAGTGTATCCTATTCTGATTTCTTACATCATTTGAAGAGAACTGGAATCAACATCCACTAAGACACAAGTTATTAAAAGTACTTCTTTACTAATACAGACACACACACAGAGAATTCTTTCTTCCCCAGTCCCTTTCTAGCATGTCACACCTTTGACCATGCTGTTTTCTAGACTTGAGAGAATGCATTTTTCTCACTTTCTAATGTATTTATTGACAAAGCCTAAACTGAAATTTACATAAAGAACTTTCAGCCACTTTTTAACTTATCCATTGCTTAACTTCTTTTTTCTTATGAATTGTACCTGTTTACACATGCAAGAGGCTTTCCTTCACTCACCATAATTAAATATGCTAGACGTTCTTCTCTAATTGAATGAGGTCTTTCATCTTGAAGACAAATGGTACATCAAACAGGAAAAGTGAAAAATGTAAACTAAAGACCACAAGGTACTTCTTTCAGAAGGCAACTCCTGGATTTGAGAGCAATGATTTACCAAGAACTCAGACAACAACCCACAAATTAACTGGCTGAATGTTACAAAACTGGACACTGTCATAACAGTCTGAAGGAATCATAAATAAGCTACAGGTGTCGTTCTTCTTCTGCTTCTCTCTCTCCCCCCCAAGTGAACAAACAAGTGAACAACAAGGTCAATAAAAGATGGATTTCCTACCACTTGCATCTGCAGCATATCAATTCCAAAGTGTGCCAAATGTTTTGCTATATGCGGATCTAAAACGGGTTCCTCTTCATCAAAGGAATAGACATCTGCAAAAGCAGAGAGAAACCAGTGAGCCCCAGTATCAAATGTTATCCCTGCTCTTTGTTTACCAACACTGCTTTCTCAGCACAGGGCTGCCTATACAAAATGTCTTGTTCATATCCTCCAAGTTTGGTTCTGGCCAACAGAGAAGTGCACAGACAAATGCATAGCTCAGTAAATATCTTAACACAATCAACTGCAACACAGTTTGACCTCAAGCCCTCTCCTCAAAAGAAATTACATGCCTCCACAGTATCAAAAGCTAAAAACATTTATAAAGATCATAGTATTTTCTTTCCCCAAAATAAGAAATTTGTAGGGAAAGTAAGGAGGGCCTGCAAAGTTCTCAGATATGTAATCAGCCCATAATTTGAACATGACAACAAGAGCTTATAAATTTTTGTAGAGCTACTAGATACAGACAGACTCATTAAAGATGTATTTCACACCAACTCACTATTGACAATACTATTTTAATTTTTAATACAGTATAAGAAATCTACTTTTGCTCTTTTTACACAGAGATGCAGAAAAAACAGAGAAATTCTTTATTAAGATAAAGAGGTTGTTTTGGGTTTTTTTTATTATATACCACTGGATTTGACTTCCAAGATTACTCTAACCTTGTGGTTAGGTAGAAAGGCTGTCTTTCTGAGTGAGGTATTGTATAGGAGATTTAGAGTTCAGATCTCTATGATAGGCCTTTAGAGGCTTAAGTAAAAGCCCATAAACATTCTGGCAGGGCAAAGTTCAGACTATGAAGGGAAGCAGTATGTATAAGGATGACATTTTTCAATATAAAACCAAGTTTGAAAATCCAAAAGAAGGAAAAAAATTAAGTAAAAACATTATTTTTTAAGTTTACCTAGCAAGTCCTATAATGACACTGAGTTCAGAGCAGGTTTCACCTACTTGAACAAATAACCATAAAGCTGCAGGCGTCATACAAGGCTAGAAGTGATAAGACATACACTTGTAAGACTTGAACAGGCTTTCCATCTTTTCTCTGATCAGGTCTCCACCTCTGTAGTCAATGACTGCTCTCTGGTAGTCAAATTTTGTACCCAAATCCAGAACCCCTGTGCCAGTCTCCCTGCATTTCCCTCAGGCAAGTTTCCTTCATGCCTAGCAGTTTCTCACAGTGACCTTGCTCCACAAGACCAGACCTAGGCTGACAGAGAAAGCTTAGCCAGGAGAAAGGAAGAGAAACAAACTCAGGAGGAGACAGCAGGAACACAGATAAAGGCTGTTCACAGCACAGATACCACTTCTGGAAGGTCCTTACCCCGGCCTCTCCTGACAGCTGCAGACCCTGGCTCGGACTCAGCCCATCCCATCCCTTTTGACAAAAGACATTCTCCTTGTGGTCTGCTAGGACCAAACCCACACAGAAATGATAGACTGAAGGTTAGGCAAGAACTCAAAAGACTAACTTTTAACACTGAGCAGCCCCATGGAAAACCTCTCCGAGCAGGGAGCCGTGCCTTGAGCTGTGCTGCCAGCTGCTGATCAGCCATCAGATGCCCCATTAACATTGGTGCCCATGACCTTTCTGGCATGTGCGTGGCTGGAGCTGCCCATCTGCTGGAATTCCGCTGTGTGGTAGCAAATGCACCCAGAAGACATGACTGCTCATCCACACACATGGCATCACAACATTCCCATAGTATTCTGGTGAGGTCATGGCACAGCTAGAAGATCCCAAAAAGTTCAAACACCTGATGGAGTGAGATTACACAGCAACTGAGCTTGGGTGACTGCATTCAGTGTGGAAGCTTTTTTGATATTGTTTTCCCTCTGCTCTGACAAGTGCAGAGAGCAAATCATCTGGGACTACTGGCACAGAGCAGCAGAAGTAGAACACAAGACTAATACTGTGCTCGAGCCCAGCTCGTGCCATGCTTTAGTGCTTCCTGCTGTGTAGCTTAAGTTCATGGGAGAATGACAGCATTAATTCACTTGTTCCAAAAAAATCAAAGACAGAAGATAAGAGCTGCCAAACACAGGTCTGCAGTGCTGTCATACAGACTCTGGTAGACGAGGAATGTAGACAAGTCACCAAATGTGACACACAAGGACCTGGTGTCATTAGAGTGAGAAAGGGAGAAAAGGGAGGAGGAAGTGGGGAAAAAACCCACCAAGATAAATCTGACACAGTCAACACAGGATATTATTAAACAGAGAAAAAAACCTCACAGAATATGCTGAGTTGGAAGGGACCCATCGGTATGATCCTGTCCAACTCCTGGCTCTGTGGAGGGTGCTCAAAGAATCCCATCACAGGCCTGAAAGTGTTGCCCAAATACATCTTGAACTCAGACTTGGTGCTGTGACCACTTCCCCAGGGAGATTTTTCCAGTGCTCAACCATCCCCTGGGTGGAAAACTTTTTCTGGATAATAGTCATTAGGATGCATATTATTTTAAGAAAATATGAATGAAAAATGTCAATGCCACTTGCCTCCTTCCTACTTAGAGCATAACAGACAATGGTAACACTGTCCTTAAAGAAAGAAGTGGTTCAGGATCTCCCTCAAAGTATCTGACAACTGCTAAAATTAGCATCCATAAAGCAACTCCTTCAAGCACCCATCACAAGGGGTTTCCCAGTGCCAGTGCCTAATTCCATGCCTCAATCTGTTCCAAACAAGCAACTTCATAGTGACTGGAAATAAAATCTAGCGGCACTGTCAAGAGAGGCAGCAGCTAGCACAGTCTGCCCAGTGCTCAGCCTAAAAACAACTTTTCTGACTCCCTGGTGCATCCTGTCAAGGCACAAGAGAGGAAGAGAAGCTTGGTTCAAGTTCAGTCCTGATCCCAGATGTGGCTACTGACAGAATGCTGCAAAATGAGGCAAATGCCTCAGAAACCTTTCCTAGTGTACACAGCACAGACTTCTCAGGGCAAGACAAAGAGCTCTCCTCTGTGTACACGAAGGGTGAATGTCAGTGGAATACTGGCACCACCTCCTTCTCCTTCCTACTGAAGCGAAAAAGAAATAAATTATGTCAGGACAGGGACTAGTGCTGATTACTTCGTACCATCACCTCTTCACCTTTAACCCAGGGAAGCAGAAAACAGATTTTGTGTCACCATCAGCCACAGAGCCTCTTTCCTGAAGCTCATCTATCACCCAGCCCCATCGAGGGGTTCTGAGTACTACAGAAATATAGATCAGAGACAGAATAATTACTGAAAAGGAACAAGGAAGGTTGGGGGAGGGAAGACTTTTCTATATGGGAACCAAGTAAACATCATCCAGAAGAACAAAGGTCTGTGGAGAACAGCTGGTGCCTCTCATTCAGAGGGAAGGATGACAGCCTGTCCTTTGTTATCCCAAAGGCCACATAAGAGAGGAAGCAGCTGATCAGTGGGAGGCACAAGGACAGAAGCCATAAGGAAATAAGTATTGCTGCTAAAGATGGGAAAGAAAAGAAAAAATTCTGAAAAAACCCCACTACAGAATATCCTGTTTGTTTTATAGATGCAGACAAAACCTACAGCTGGGCAAATCCTAAACACCTTCAGTAACTGAGAGATTTGGCTCATGCAAGGAAATAACATTCCATCTGGGAGAGAAAAAAAGGGTTTTGCTTAGTTTTTCTGTGGCACAGCTGGTTGAATCTGACTACAGTCGTCTTTCCTCAACACTGAATAGGACTTAGAAAAGCTCTCCACTGATGCTTGTTAAAAAAGGGGCTGCTCTAAACAGCAATTTTTCATCTCTGTAGTCATAAGCACTAAAGCCAAAATATAATCAATCATGTTATGTGTTCTTCCATTTTTACTTCTCCATGCAGCTGCAACAAAAGATCTCTCTGCTTATGACTTTTTCAGCTCCTCATGTTTTTATTCCATCTAATCCTCACACACCATAATCCCCTCCGCAGCAACACTGCAGAACATCACACTTGGAGAATATGCAAACAAGGATACAGCTACAGCTTTTTTCCCCTCTCAAGATCATCACATATTTTACAAATGAGCATCACAGCAGCCCCATGAAGATGAGTGTTCATTAGACTTTCAGCAACATTTTGTTCAACAAGGAAAGAAACGAGTTTCTACTATGATTAAAAAACCCCATACATGGTGTTACAAACAGACTTTTAAATTTAAAAAAGGTCATTACCCTGTTGTTCTTCCTTTGTTACAGAGAGTTGAACCATTTGCCCTGGGAAATGTAGCAGAACTAAAAAATATTGTTTCTCCAGATTCTGTTGTTCCAGACTAATACCATTCTTATGTCATAAGCCTAGTGTTATGCAAACACCCCAAAATATTTATAGAAAATATAAAATGAGCAGCTAAAACGCGTATAAACTTTCTCAGAATGGAGTGTGTGTCATTCCCCCTCAACCATGACCAACATTCACAGAGTTTCCTTCCACACTCTCAAACACTTGCCCTAGGAGCCCAAACCCAGTTGGTAATAGACACTGTCAGTCTCATGCACAGGAGATACCTCATCTCAGAACATGCCACGTGGCTGACCTGCTCCATCAGGAGTGATGGTTCCCAGCTTCACTGCCAGGGGATAACCTGTCTCCTTGTAGTGCTCCATGGCGTGCCCGTTGCCCCCGCTGCCATCGAAGAACCACTTCCCACAGAGCACAGAGCCATCCGTCAGGTTCAGCCACAGGTTCTCCCGCAGGTCACACTTGGAGCACTTCCAACCACTGCCAGACAGAACAGGGAGAAACTGCAGGGATATGTGAGGCAGGAGCCAGTCCTGTACTTCCCTTCATGCCAGGTCAAACCAACCCACATGCCCAGCCCGGAGTCACGCAAGGGAATCTTGGGCAGAGCTCCTGCCTTTCATTCTGTCACCCTGGACTGAATTAGAGAGCCCACAATGAACAAACCTTATTGCCCTCACCTGGGCGGAATTCTAACACCGTTGTCTAACTGTACAAGTGTTTTAGCATGTTTAGATGCCTGCAGCTCTTCTTCCCAGGAGTCGGATTCCTGCTTCCTGTAGGGTGATTTTGCACTGAGGAGTGCATCACAAGCTATCGTCACCTGGAAGACAAATGGATGTCAGTCAAAGCCTTACACGACTCAGTGACTGGACAGAACCTGGCATTCAGCCTATTGCTAACCACATACAGCACTGCTTATCAGTAGGACTATTTATATACTCAAATATGCATCTAATCTTTTAGACTGTCGTCATTACTTTAGCAGGAGAGTAAGCACATGTACTATGTGAGCTTTCCTAGGACAAGCTGGCATCATAATAAGGGAAGGAGTACAGGAGAGAGAACGAAATCTAAGAAACAAAGATGAAGATCACTTTTTAAAATGACTGACATTCTATTATAACTGGTAAAGAAAGATCTTTATGTCCAAACAAGCTCTGCACATAAGAAAACAAAGCATCATCTTGATGAAAACAGAAACAGGAGGACAATTCCTATGACCACTTCCACACATTCACTGACCAGTGCTGGTAGCTCTTCTATGTTAGGTAATGAGATTTCATAGTGGTCAGGAAAGATAATGAGCTTTGCTTCATCCTCATATTCAAAGTCATCACTGTTGAGATCACTGCTTATCTCCAGATCTGGAAAACAAGATGGGGAATGTTAGGAGATTGTCCCATGATCAAGGCTCCAAAACTGTGATGGGGTACCACTATAAACACTGCTTGCCTGGCATCAGCCAGTGGTTTCTCTGGCTAGAAATATTTGTGAAATTCTGATCTAAACTGAAATATCACCTTCCTGCAAGAGAATGTTCTGAGGACCAAAATCTCCACTTAATGCCATCTCCAATCATAGATACAGTTGGTTTGGCCTCTCTGCAAGCAGTGCATTGTTGCAGATATCACTTTCTGCAAAGCAGCAAACAAAATTCTGTTCCTTTTGGACAAAATCAGGATGCAATACTGCTGTGCCTTTTACCCAGAATCTTGAAATGCTATAAAGCACGGAGACCAGGTCGCACTGCACATGCCCAAATTGCAGAGGACAAATAAAAAGAGCACCCCATATTTTCCAGATCACAGACCTGGCTGAAACGTGCTGTGGCTCCCATCCATCTTGAACCTGTGGCCTTTCCTCCCATAAAGATGTCCATGGCTGGAAGTATTCCTGTGTCTCATCCATATTCTCAAATAGCTACAGCAAGTACAGTAACACCAACAATATCTCTCTTGCTAACTCCACTCTCCAGCCAGGGTAATTATCTGTTTAAAAAGCACTCAGTAGCTACTAAAGCTTTCCTTTGAAGACCAAGCCTTCCACAGTGTTTGTGTACATTTTTCTTCCACTGTAAGAATGACTTATTTTCTTAAATATGAGCCTTGACCCAGCAATATCAGCTAAAATGTTTGCCCAGAAATAAGTGGACGCAGAGAGAAGCAGGTATATTGGGAATTAAATGGCTAGTGTTTGTGTCTCTAGCTCCATGAAAAAATATAACTATTAATTAATTGTCACACAGTGACAAGACTATGTGTCTTGTCACTGTTTCTAGTTCTGTTCTTCCCAGGACAAATAAAAAGCTAAGACCAAACATGCAAGTGTCAGAAAATTTACAAGAGTCAACTGCAAGAATTGCCCAGGCAACGATGGGATTTTCTGGATCCTTCTCCCATGTGGAGATGTAGGATCCACTGTATTCTGATGTACCAGTCACTGACAGAATAAGGTTCAACCAAAAAAAGAGAGATGTGTGAGCAGTAGCCAAAGCTGGCTCTTAATTTCCCCCCCAGTACAAGCAGATGCTTAATGAATCATTCAATCCTAAACGAGAATTGGCAGCAACCACTGCACCCTGGGAATGCCTGAAATCTCAAATGTATGTTTGGGAGAGAGGTGAAGATGACAGAAGCCAGATTCAGAAAACCAAGCTCTCTATTTACCCAGTGAGCAGTAAAAGACTGAGCAACCCGAATGATAAAACAAGTATCAAAATATATTTTAACTTGACCTGGAAAGAACACCTCTTGAGAGGAACATCAACTCTTGGCTCACTTGCTGCACCAGCCAGCCCTGAGGTGACAACACCAACTGCCAGTGACTTCCAGTGACATGAACTCTCCCTCACCAGCAACCAAAAAAAGCCATTTCTCATCAGCTCCACATAGACACAAAAGCAAGAACATTTTCTCTGAAAATGAATACTGAAAGCATGGCATTTTTAGAGAATGTATTAATTTATTACTAATTCCCCAAATCATACCATTTTCATAATGATCCCTCACTTTACTCCAGGCTTCTTTCTCAGTTTGTACTATAGTCCTGTGTTTGAAACAGGAGTGAATCTCCACAGATGCAGTTTTTAACAGCTCTTCTGCTCTATGGAACAAGGAAACGGAGTGTCTCCAAGCTGATGGTGCATACAGCAGTACATCACAAGGAATTTTCACCTAATGCCAGAAGTTTGATGGTGGCCAGCATAACAAAGCCAAAAATACCGACCACCTCCCAAAGAGGAGGGAGGTTCCTCAGAGAGGATAAAAGCTCAGTGTGTGCCCAGCCAGGTTTGGAGGCAGCAAATGCTCTTGCAGGGCTGTGGTCACACAGCGCCTCAGCCACCAGAGGGAACCTGGCACCCGCCCACAGCGGCCACCAGGGTCTGGGGACGCGTGTGAGACCCGCTGATCTGCACTGCCCTGTGCTGTGGACATTAACTTAGAGCACCTGCAATGCCCTTGAGGAAATTGCAGTGATGATGTTTGCCTGTGTTCAAAATTAAGACACATGCTGCAGCTCATCTCCCAAGCCAGACAGCAGCCAAACAGCAGAGACTTCAGTGCTGCTGGCCTGACCTGCATCTGAACCAGTGATCCAGGGATGAAAGACAGAGTATCCTATTAGCAGGCATCTGCTGTCATCCAAGGGCTTCACATGCTTAGGAGAACTGGCCTCCTGTGAGCAAGGGGAAGGGAAGAGAATTTCCTTTTTACCTCCTTGGGCTTCATGCCATTCGTATCAGCAGAAAAGCAGAAAACAGTGTCCCATCAGCATGGGACGCTTTCTGCCTGACACACAAGTATGGCAGCATCCCACTTGTCATTTCAAAGAAGGATGCACAAAGCTTCGTAACAGTCCTGGGAAACACCACGAGGATTTAAAATTCCCCTCTTGAAGGTGACCACCTAAAACTTCCATCCAACACCTGCTCCCTCTGACTAGGAGTTAAAAGACACTGCCTTATCACTTTGAAGACAGTTTCTCAGGGCCCAGACCCAGTACATAAGAGTGGAATGGACTTCTAAGGTGACAGACTGAAATCCCTGCATACAGAGCAGGTGACTATATAAACTAATCTCTTTAAGGGACACTCAGAGGGACCCCTTAATGATGTCAGTTGAAAACAGTCAGGTCACCACTCACATTTTTAAATCTTGGCTTGTGTGTGCTGAGAGACATAGCTGTTAAGTTTTGTATGAAATTGTACCTGCATCACATTTTCTGTGCCTGTGCAAGGACCAGCAAGGCTGAGATAGCATGAGGGAGAAATAATAAAAACAAATTACTTTATAAGACAAGGGAGCCCACACTAAATGTGGACAGAATTTGACCCTGAAGCCACTGGGCATGATGTACAGTCTGCAGGTAGTTTCTAGTGCAGAATTTCAGGGAGGACTAAGAGTAACTACAGGAAAGAGGAGTAGGGTGAAATCTACATGCAAAAATAACACATTTGATTAAAAATTACTCTACCACTAAAGTAGTAGAAAAGCATGAACTTTCAAGCACTATACTTCATCCAAAGTTGTTTTTCGATCAAGAATGTTCTTCCAAGATGCACTGTGAGTAGATGGCCAAAAAAAAGAAGGCTTTACTCAGTTCTGAGACTGAGCCACAAGACCACCAGCCAGTTTGTAATCCTTCCAAGGAGTGACAGCTCGATGGTCAACATCTACAGGACATTGTTTCCCTTCCAGTGGAGTGAAACCTTTCTGGTGCCTCCTGAGAGCCTCAGTTCAGTTCTCTGGCCACCAAAACAAAGTCTCCACAGGCTGTAAGTGTCGTGTTGGGAGGCCAGGGGGACAGGCAAAGCAAAGCAGCAGACACCTCAAGGCACAGGCTCGACTGACGCTGTTATTCTGGGCGAGTGGTCAGCAGAGTAAATTTACTGCACCTCACAGGGTGAGAATTCTCTGCTGTGGGACTGACTGAAAACAGCAGCTGGGAGACACTACTGTAGTGAAATCAACCCTGCAGAGGGGAAGAGAAGGAGTGGATGTGTCCAGATCAGATTTAGACAAGTTACCAACTGACTGCACTAATATTAGAGGCATAAAAGACTCCAGACAGGACCCCCAAACAGGATTTCCTGTGCATATGGATGTGTCTGTGTGAAAGGGAATACAAACGTGGAAATTGAATGAGGATGTTGACTAGCAAGTTTACAACTGATTTTGTAACTCTAGAAAGACATCTTAGGAATCTGGGCTTGATCCTACTCTCACTGAAAGCAATGGACAAATCTGTATTGACTTGGAAGTGGAGACCTGGGTCTTTAAATCAAGTTATTTCTTCCTGAAGCCTCTAAATAATAGCGAATTGCAGCAGAAGCACTTTGCAAACCAAAAGCTACTCAGTTAATTTGTTTTCAGACACATTTAAAATATTAACTTCATCAGAGGAATTATAAAACAGAAGATTTTTTTTTAAATTCATTTCCTGTCATAACATTTTCCTTTGCAGAAAAATGAAAAGTAAAACTTTCTACAAGGATCATTTGGCTCATTCACTACTTGTAAAAGAACATTCAAATTGCTTGCTACATCTCTAAAGCATTTTTATGTTGTTTCTATTCCTAGGTAAGACTAAGGATAAGACTCCCTTGCATTTCAGGCACAGTCACACATTAAGCAAGCAAAACTAAACCACAGAAATTCAAACTCAGAACTGTTTTGACAGCAGCATTAGCCTGTGTTAACCTAGTCTAGTTTTCACAGTTCTATCCAAACCAGCAAGCTATTAAGATGCTATTAGTGTAAGGTATCTGCTCACCATCCTGTACTCAATTCAAGCATACATGGCAAAGCTGAAAAGCAACAGCTGATCAGTTCTGCTGCTGCTGCTGGGGAATATGCACTATTTTACTGGGCTAAATTGCAAAAATATTGTCAGAAAATGTTTAAATTGTCCTACATTACATTTTTTCATTCATAGATACAGATACTCTATTAAGTGCTTACTCAAATAAATTCAAACTTCAACCACTCATGGTAAAAGCCCTCTTCAGAAGCTCTCAACAAAAACATCCTTACTGCAAACAGGGTTCTGCTCCTACCTATGAGACCCAGGAGAACAGAGTGAAGCTGTGGTCAAATCCAGTGCAGCCACTCTTAGGAGTGATCTTTACACTTGGAAACAGCAGCCAGGAGTCCATCCACTGCCATCAGCAGGGAGGTGCTATCCAGGAAAAGCTCAGCAAGTTTACAAGTTCTCCCAGACTCTCCAAGTGGAAGTTTTCCTTTCCAAGGTCTCCTGAGACCTGCTGTGGGTCACAGTTACTCTTCTCAGCAGCAATCACACATCTGCTGACAGAGCTGTTCGTCTGAGGACTTCAAAACACTTTTAATTGATGGTCTGAGTTAGCCCTGACTTTGCTCAAAGCAGAGCTGCCACAGCTTGCTCCACTGGCAGATGATGCTCTGGTAACCAATCTGACACAGGACATCTGTCTAGGAACAAGTTTTATGATAGTCACTCTGCCAGCTCTGTATAGCCAAGAGTCCAGGCTCTGGCAGGGACCAACAGATGCTCAGGAAGAAGGCACCAGAACCAGGCAAAAATGGGGCGATGCCTCCCTCAATGCAGAGCTCAAATATCTACTTGAGATGTTTTGTTTGGTGGGGATGACTGGGAATGGTGTTTGCTAGTTGGTGTGGAGAAAGAAATAGGGGGAGATATTGAGTGTAGATGCAGTTTTGCTATTCAAAAGAGAGGTTTGGTTCCTATTTATGAAGCAAAATGACAGAGAACTAAACATCAAGTGTTGCTTTACTGGTGTACTACTTAAATCTCCCACTGCTGCTGACAGCTGAGCTGACATTTCAGAGAACCATTCACCCCACCTCTCTCTCAGAACCACCTCTCTGAGCAGCAACAGGTAACTTGGATCACATCCCTGTGCAAACACAGTCCAAGCACCTCTCTCCTATTCTTTGTATCTTTTAACTACTCCATCTATTGTTTAGTTACTCAGTAACACCTTAAAAATCACTTTTAGATTCAGTCTCTTAGGTAATTTTAAATCAGCCAACAAACTGTGTTTCTCCAGTTTTCAATCCCTTTCCAGACCACTTTCATTGCATTAATTCTTCATAATTAGAACATTCTGAAAGACTCTGCTGATAACTCCTGGGATCACATGTTCAGGGGCACTCTGCTGGCAACTATGGTAAAAACTTCAGCACAAGAATCTTCACCCTAATTCTACTACCTCATTTGACCAGAAGCTCATAAGGATGATCACAGTACACCCCATTAACCAAGTTTTTCTTATTCACAGGTAAGGCACTGAATAAGATAGTCTGCTTTAAGTATCACCCCAAATTCTCTGGAACATTGCACAGCCTGAGCTGAAGTTGTCATGCCCACACTGTGCAACAAGACCTAAACCAGCTAGATTAAAGGCAGATCATACATCTCAATAAACAATACTGTCATGTCTCCTGATTCCACAGAACACCCACAGCCAACACCCTCCAGGCCTTCTCCAAAGAAAACCAAACCAAAATGTGCCCAGAACCTGATGCACATGTGGACATGCACACACTTTGCTGTGAATCTTTCCATATTTAGGGAAAGACAAATATTGCAGTTGACAGGTGCAAGCAGACTGTGTTTCTATTGCGTTTACTAGACAGCAGCAGTGCTAGAAAGTAATCAGTGAGCAACCAAAAGATGTTTTCCTAATACTAAGGAGATTGAAAAGGGTTTAGTATCTTTAATAGTTTTACATCAAAGAGGATTATAACAAGCAATGTAACGAATGCCCAAACTGGATTGACTTTGTACACAAAGCTTAAAATCTCCTGGCCTGCAGGGAGTTATTGATAAACACGTAGAAACACAGGGATGCTGGAGTTAGTCACTGATCCTTGTCTGGGTTTGCTTGCCAGGGCAAACCCTACCGGGCAGGTCATATATCTGGGCTGTATCAGCCAGGACAAATCAACCACGAGCCAGCAGTGTGCCCTTGTGTCCTCTCAGAAGGCCAGTGGTATGCTGGGGGCATTAAGACCAGAGTGGCCAGCAGATCAAGGGAGATCATCCTCCTCCTCTACTCTGCCCTGCTGGGGCTGCACCTGGAGTCCTGCATCCACCTCCAGGCTCCCCAGCCCCAGAAAGACAAGGAACTGATGGAGAGGGTCCACTGCAGGGCTGCAAACATAATTAGGGGACTGAAGCATCTCTCTTATGGGGATGAGCTGGGCCTGTTCAGCCTGCAAGAGACTGAGATCTTATCAGTGAACACAAATATCTTAAGGGCAGATGTCAAGAGGACGGGGCCAAATTCTCTCCAGCAGTGCTTAGTGACAGGACAAGGTACAACTGGCACAGACTGAAACACAGGAAGTTACTCTCAGTGTGAGGAAAAACTTCCTTAGAGGGTGACAGAGCACTGGAACAGGCTGCCAGGAGAGCTCATGGAGTGTCTTTCTCTGGAGATATTAACAATGTGCCTAGACAGGATCGTGTGCAGCCTGTTCTACATGATCCTGCTCCAGCAGAGGATTGGACTTGATGATCTCCAGAGGTCCCTTCCAACCCCAACCATTCTGTGATAGGTGCCCAAGGTCACAATGAGAAAGACAGAATTAATCAATCTGTTTCGATGAGATCAGCAGTTCTGAACCAATGAAAAATATGTTGGATTAAGAGAAGAGACACCACATTTTGCTAACCATCTCTTCTTCTGTCATATGCAAAATTATCTAACCAGATACCTCTCTGTGCTTTCGCTTTCCTCAGCTACAAACAAAGACAGGAATAATTCTTTGTTCTTTGCTTTAAGCATGCCCAAAACCAGTAATATCTGCTGATCCAAAGAAGGGGACACAAAGCATTTGGAAGCATGGAAATGCTACCTGCAGGAACAGAGCAGACTTGACAGCAGTTTACTCCCAGCCAGCAGGGGCTGAAATGAAGACTGCACTAGAACAATAGACCAGATGAGACACATTTTCAAAAGCACACTGGATTCCAGAAGTTCTGGATTAAATGGTGATACATCCCTGTCCTAAACCCGCCTCAGTGATACTGCACTGCCCTCAGAAGTTCCCTTGGAACTGCTGCTGCTGCTGAAGACCTACTCAGGGGAACAAAAACCTCATGCACAACGGTGGAATTTGAGGATTTCAACGTGGCACATCAGAGACACTGCCAGGACCCTGCGTGCTGGCACACTTCAGGGACAGGAGCCTGCAGGTGCATGCAGAAGACCAGCAAGAACAAAATCTGAATGTGCTTTTGTACTTCATATTTACACACACATTGCTAACGCTGTACAAGCATTGCTGCACTGCAGCCAGCTTTGCTTCTGAACCAATTATTTTATAAGCATCCAGTTACAATCATGATTTTCAACATAAACTGGCAGTAAATGGCATTTAGAACAGCATCTGCAATGTAACAGTCTCTTCCTACAAGGTTAACTTTTGCATTACTCATTTTCACTCTTTTTGCTTTCTCAGCCCTCCTTGCAAGACTTACGTACATTAACAACAACAATTTAATCAATCACAATCTGCAAAGGCCTCTTAGGGACACATTCCACAGATCAAAGCAATTCCAACAGAAGGTCATTCTATTGTTTCTCTTTAGCCGTAAGAGCTGGCAATTGTAAAGAAAACATTTCACCTTTTCGTTACCTGAAGAAAAATTCCCTATTCACTATTAATACAGAGACAATAAATAATAGATGAATTGGAGAAATACCACAAGCTGTGGGAGAAGAGAGAACACAGGCTTTTCATCACATTCTCCTCATCCATATTTATGAATCCCTCAGGTTTTCTGGGTAATCTGAATAAATGGATTTTGGATGATACGGGCATGGTAAGAAAACAGTTTTCCATGAAGCAAGGGAATAGAACTGTGGACATAACAGAACTAGAGATGCTCATGATGTATTGTGCAGTTGCATTCATTACAGGAGAGACCACAACATCACTGAAGAACATTTACTTGTGTAGCAACTTTAAAATGGTACCAACCCTTCCTATGGCCAGCTGCTGAGCAGAACAGAGCCACACTGAGGTCCTAATATATCTAAATATTAAGTATGGGTCAACATTCTAAGAGAAGAGTGCTTTGTGGAAATTACAGAGAGACAATGGACAGAATCAGTTAAAAAGTGCTTTTCAAAGCCTAGGTTTTTTCAGAGTAGTTAAGGATCTACTTTACATTAAAGTGTTTCATGTACATATATACACACATGTATACACTCATCATATATATACATATATATATGTGTGTATATATACATAGATATATATATATCACCCATATATACACATCATGTTCATATATACATACATCTCTCAATAGTCACCAAAATGGTTAAGAATTACTTATTTGCCAGAAAAAACTTTAACATCTAGAACTGAAAGTTAAAAAGAAAACCAAAACAAACAGCAGGAAAAGAAAACCCAAAAGGAGCCCCAAAGCCAGACACAATGGTGGGCAGAACCCAAGTGCACATGCAGACAGGGTCAGAAAAGGACTGCGTGAAAGCAGCTGCTCGCAATACCTAAAAATAGCTTAGCATTCCTCCTTTTTGGTAAAGCTCCACCAGATGCTCCTGGTACTTTCTGGAAAGAGAAAAAGAAACAATTAAAAATCCATCAAGTGAGACAAGGGCATATCTGCGTTAACCCTCCTACCAAATCCGAGTCCTTGATGAGCAAGAATGTAACTGCTCTTTGCTCACCTCTGACACTGGGACTCATCAGTGCCCAGCACCCCGGGGAGTGAGGGAGCCTCCACCTGAGTCCTTCACTCTTGGCTCGCCAGCAATTGATCAGAGGGTGTCTCAGCCACCATGGGAGACAGCTGCCCTGACACCACACAGAGACACCCAGCACCTCTCAAAACTCTCTCCACAAGATCCCCAACAGTATTTCCTAATGACTAAAGGTGAATTAGAGAGAAGAAAAGCCCATTATCTGCATATTCAACCCTTCATAACTAATTCCAGTAGAACCACTTTGCTTTGATCTCTTAGTTCAGGGTGTTTTCTTCTATCCAGAAAATAATGCTCTTTCCATCAGGATCTACACCTGCTTCCATTAATCCAAATTACCACTGTGTTTTCTAAATATTAGAAAGTGCGGGGGAAACTCAACACCACTCAAGCAATTGTTTAGGGGGGGATTTTATTGTATTTTTTAATTTAAGGACCATAGCAGAAAACAGTAATTTCCAAATGAGCTTAGGTTTCACTACTTTTCCAGTTCAGAATACCTCAGACTACAAGCGAAAACACAACTCACTGAGGAAATGTCAAAGTCAATGCACTTAACTCCTTAAGCTGTTTATTAAACGGCACCATTAAATCAAATTAAATCCAAAAAGCCTCTGTGGCTATTTGGTGCCAACATGATGCATGATGCAGTGTGTAATGTTAGTGTAACTGCCCAGGTTGTCAGCATAGATTTTTCTTTTTTTTTTCTTTTTTTTTCTTTTTTAAATAATCATGTTGGGATACAACAGGTGGAGAGAAACCAGCCAAGAACCTGTCAGCCTACAGGGAAAGTTCATGTTCGCCTCTGCCCCTTCACAGGCAAAAGGGTCACATATTTTGGGTGGTTCCCTTCACCATGTAAATAAAGCTTTGGCCTAAGCAAACTGCTTTAATCATCAGTGAGGTCTTATACATCATAGGAAAATTTTCCATTCTTAGAAAGAGCAGATGCCGACAAACACCCCTTGGCTGCTTTTAAGAACAGAATCCATTATCCACATAGAAAAGCCCCAGGGAAAAGTCAGGGCTGCAACTCCAGCAGTTAAAATAAAATCAAAATTCCTCAATGAACTGAAAATAACATGAAGAACATTTTTTTCTTTTATACTACTGGAATTTAAACAAGTGAGAAGGAAGTAGCCAGGAATCTCTTTTAAATGTATTTTAAATCTTTTTTAAAAAGCAGTAGCAAGAAACAACATAATCCAATTGCAAATACATTATGAATAAATTACACCAAGGACTATATTTCCAGAACTAAAAAAAAATGGTTTTTCCAATACTAGGAAGCTCCAATTGAATTCTGATGTCATCAAGTGTGATATTGTGAAAGTCATTGAGACCAAAGATTTCAAAGAAAAAGAATTCACATGGAGTGTTTATATTTAACTCAAGCTGGCAGTGATTTCAGTTTGATTTTTCCAAATACAAATACATCAGAATCGAAGGTGCTCAATACTCCTGAAACACCCACAACCTGAAAGTCTTTCTCTACCTTGTCAGAAATCACTGAAAACATTCTGCATTCACGAACCCATGTTTGTTTCTAACAGATGTGACACACCCAACAAATGGGAGTGACACAAGGCATCAGCAAGTGGCAATTAATTCCATTTGTGATGCTCCTTGGACAAGGTGACAGTGCAGCCCGTTCTGCTGTCTCTCACTTTTTATAACACCATCACCCCTGGATAAGATCCAAAAACCTATCCCTGTAGGAAATCTTTGTGCTTCTCTGCCCAGAGCTTTCAACAGGGCTGAGGAATCACTACAGCACCAAGCTAAAGCTCTGCCTGCAAATGAACAGCACCCAGGCAGTTGTATAAAAGTCATACACTACAGGAAAGAGGCTGATTTTTAAATTCTGAAGAATGCATCTCTGTGGGAAAGCAAAAAAAAAATAATCAATTTCCTCTATTTAGCTAAGAATTTTACCAGAGAGTGCTCCAAAACTGGCACTTGTGCCCATCTCTGATGATTCAGCAGATGCCTCTGGTGCTGAGCTGCCACGGGCAGATGCTCCAGCTCCACTGGAGCCAACAGGCTGAAGATGTGACCCTCATTTTCTAATTGAATTGTGACAAGATACACAAGTGACATTTATTCCAAACAGCCTGGGAAGCAACCCGGGATTTCTGCAGCAATGCAGTGCATTCTGCAAGGATGATGCCAAGGGAACCACGGGCAGGAATAGCAGCCCCACTATAAGAATCTTAAGATAGCACATCCAATGCCTTTGGCTTTACTGTATCCTACACCATTAAAAGCTTGGCTTCAAAAACCAAAACCACAATGGAGCATGTGCCAGACACTTCAAAAAGCACTTGATGTTTCACATTGCTCAAAGGAAAACACGGACAGCACTTAAGAAGTAAATAGTCATGGAAAAAAAAAATCCACAGCTAATATATGAGGAATCCTGGCTAAAAGCCCTATTAGATGATGCAATATTCACCTACACTCTGTAGTCAAAACCTGTTTCCTGCCACATGACCCAGAGAACCAGTGAGCTGCCACCTTCCAGCACAGAGCCAGCCCCTCTCCTACATCATGATTCACACAGACAAAAACAGGAACCACTGAACTTTTTCAATCAAAGGGGTTTGTAACACCAAACAACACTTGGGATATTTGTTTCTCTATTTTGGAGTTCTTCAGCCTAATCTTTATCAGGAAAGGAATTTTTGAGGCCTCATTTTCACCCCAGTTTACCTTAACTTAATGGAAGAAAGTTAAGGAAAACTCACAGGATTTCTGCCCACCTGTCTCTCTGGATAGCACCTTTCACGAGTGTTAAATTCAGTCAGAAGAACCATTGCTAAAACCAGAGTAGGCTCTGCAAATCTCAGTTAACAGAGTGAAAGAAAATGTTGTATTTCCCTTAGAAGGAAAGTAAATTCTAAAGTATAACAAACATCATTAATCATCTCATCCTGAAAGACATGCAATCCACCTCACTGTAATTCTGATAAAACACAAACAGTCCTCTCTACTGGAAATAAGTGGTGAGGGCACTTTACAGAACTCAAGGCCTTCATCACTCAGGGGAAGCACTGCTGTAGAATGAGAAACAAGGATTCTAACCCACTCCAAGCAGATATTTTAAGCCCTCTAACTTGCCAATAGAGACAGAGCTTATGGGAGAGTGAGCTTCTGACCTTCCATATAGCTCAGTTCAGAGGTAATTCAGAGTCTTCTAAAGATGCCAGACAAACCACAGGCTAACAGGTTATAAAGCAGAGGTTTTAAGTCACTGCTGATATGCAGTGATGGTATGGAAGAGCAGTGAACATGAGGTTGTATGTGCACACCCATGTGTGGGGAAAGGCTAAATGAGGGCCAGGATGTGTCTTTAGAATCCAGCATTAATTTACGCTAAGTTTAACATCCCAGGCCAGGTCATGGTTTAACTGCACAGGAATCTTAGGATCAAAGGCAGTCCTGTCACCCTGAGATGAAACCTCATATGAAAAGTGGATCTCAGCAGCTTCCAGCCAAATCTGAGCCAAAGCAAGTAACTGTCCCCTTGAAAGGCAGGTTTCAGAAGAGTATTTAGCTATGTACAGCGTGCACATAACGTGCTGAAAACATGTATGTGATACACAGAAATGAGAAGTGAAAAACATCAGTGAAAGTCAGGAAGGAGCTGCCTTTAAGGTCTGACTCTTTAGGGCTTTTGATTCATCTCAGAACTGAAGCTATCAGATTGGATGGGATCCAAGCACCTGGATTTGATATGCAGTCCCAAATCTGGACGTGTGCATTTCAGTCACCCAGGACCTGGTCAGTGTCTGGCACACATTACCCAAATGAGCACAAGAGGCAGGGTAGCTCTTTGGGAAGCCACAGGTCTCACCTCTCTGACGTGTCGTTTCAGGTGCAGATAGACACACTGTCCTGTTTTCCGGTAATGCCTCTCGATGTGTTCCCTTCCAAAGCCCAGAAACGTGCTCATGCACACATAGAGGCCTCCTTCTGAATCCTGCAAGGAATGACACCAAGGGTTACAGCAGGGAACAAACTGAACGGGACAGGAAGGACCCAGCACACAGAGGAAAACTCCAGGAATTGCAAGCCCTTTCTGTTATCAGGCACACACTTCAAATATGGCTTTCATAGCATGGTATGGTGTTTACATTCTCAGTCCTCTAAGAAACTTCCCCATCATATCACATACACTCCAACCCACCGCCTATAGAAACTCTTTGAAACGAGTTATTTTGCAACTACAGATAAGTGAGTGCCCAAATTGGAAGTCTAGAAGTTAGTCTTCAAACATTCCACTTGAGTGCTCAACCCACAGAGGTTCATAGGCACAGAAATTTGCAATACATAGAAATAAGCATGAGCTTTTATTTGAAATTGCAGAATTTCTTGTGGGCATTTGATTGCAAGAACATCATTCCAAACCAGAAGCACAGCAAAGTTGATAGTCCAGGGACTCTGCCACAACTTCTACAATTGATCACAATCCTGTCTGAGAAAAAAAGATCTCAAGTGACCTCACAGCCCTTAAAACTGGCTAACAAAATCTTGGCAAGTGTTTCATTCTTCAGTATCTATCAAGGATCCTCTCCAATCATGCAACTACAGAGCTTGAAGACAAGGCCATTACAGAGGGAATACAAAGATGTATACTCCTGGTGCTGATCTTTCTTGACATTTCAGTAACATAACCTGGTATCACTTTTTGCTCTCCCTAAAACTGGGTGTTGATGCTGGCCATTCCTAGGGTCTTGTTCAATTTTCAAAAGCACTCTAAGATCTCTCCTACATCAGACTGCCAGGAGGACTTTCAGTCATCTGCTCATTGGTGTTGGATCAATTTTTTCAAGCCCTCTAACATGTATTGTTTTGAGTAGGTGGTGCATAACAAAGATTGAGCCTTTCAGACGCTCTTGTGACCTTCCTTCTATTGTGAGTGTGTTTGTGAGACTGGATAGCACAGAACATCTTGTGCTCATTTCCCCAAAGAACTCATGGAACTACACTCATTCACATTCACAGGCACCTCAGAAGTATAAACGAGAAATATATATGTGAAAGGATCATGGTCTCCAGAAACAAGTCATATTAGACACGTACATGCTGCCTGCTCTTCTACCCTGCATTCCAAATCCTTCTGCACTACCTCTTTCTGTGAGAAACACACGGATGTGTCCTCTACAAGAAGATCCTGGAGGTACCAGTCTAAATAAAAATACACAGTGTTGTCACTCTGGGGTCTCAGGAACTCTGTTTGAAGTTTTGTTTTCTTGGAGATCATTCTCTCTTGTTCTGGAGGGAATCCAAGAGACCACTGAACTGTTTCTGAGGCAGCCTATGACAACAATCTGACACTTTCAGTGTAGGAGCTAAATGTAGAGTCTGAGTAAGTTGGTTGTGGTTACTAACAAAACAGTTGTTTCTCCAAAAGAACACGGGCAGCGTGTTCTCTTCCACAGCTTGGAAGGAAGTGGACAGACTGTTCAAAAGCCCAAAAGGTCACAGAGTAAAGTAAAACAGAGGCCAGTGTGAAAAAGACACCCATGTAGATGGCTGAGTAAAGGATTAGGCCCCTGTTTGGTGCTCAAAAAACATTTGACTGTGATCTAAGACAACCTTTGTGCTGGTTAATTTAACCCCACTGAGCAGACAAACAGTTCTGGAAGGAATGATATTTTACATGGTCTGTGGCATGTCAATCTTTGTATCTGACATTCATTTTAGATACATGTGAAAGTTTATGCTGGAGGAAGGTATTTCATCCAAAGTACTGGAGTAATTATTCTACACCACAAAAGCATAACTTGTTCTGACAGACAAAACCAGGAACTTTAGCTGGGTATTTTTTCCCCCTCACTCTTGCCTGAGGATGCAGCAGATGTGTAGTGAGAAGTTTGGGATAAAGTAATGTATAAACATTCTCTTCCCTTGGCACGCTAACCTAAAGGCACTGTTGGGGCAGAAATTTGCATTTGCTCAGGCTCCATCACTGCCCAGAAGGCCACTCAAGAGCAGATTAGTCTTCTCACCTTCTAAGCAGAAGGAAAAGGGATTGCTCCTCACTGTATTTCTGCCTGTTCTTTGCTGCTGAGGTGGTAATGCTGCCAGGTGCTTAATTCTGAGAGGGAAACACACAGTCCATACCAAGGAGAAAAGCATTTTTTAAAAAAATCACAGAAGCTGCTCTTACTTATTTAGTCACCGACTCATGTTTGGAGGAAGGAAAGGGGCAGAGAATCCACAGGGAAAGAGAGGGAAAATGCACCAGCTGCTCCCTCTCAGATTCAAAGGCAGAGCAAGGATGCTGGTGGGCGAGAGGTCTGGCAAACACAAGCACCAGCCCATGAGGACAGAGAGAGAGAGATCAGCCCCTCATTCCACACTGCTCGTGGCACCAGACACCAACAGCCTTCAAACACCACTAACCCGATCAGCACTTGAACTAATGACCTCCATCCCATTACCAACCCTCACGAACCATTTAAATCCCTCAGGGAAATTTACGGTTTAGCAATTTCAGCTCCCGAGGTGGCTCAGACAACAATGACCTTGTACAAACACCGAGGGCTGTGGTGATCTCCTAACGTGGCAAACAGTTACAGACTAAGGGCCAGTGTCTCATACACAGGTGCTTGCTTTAGATCCTCTGGAAAAATGGTAAAATTTGCTAAGAAGTATCACAGAAGAGAGTAAAATGGCACCTTGAGTCTCCACAAGTCTCCATACCCAAACATGAAGAATGAAAAGCTCGCCCATCCTGTCATACATAAAGTAAAATGTGCCAGTTATGACACAGGGTCACTGTCAGTGCATTCTGTCATCGTTTTTATGGGAGTGTTTACCTACAAAATTCATGCCCACACAGAACTGCTACAGGCTCTGCTCAGGGTGTCTGTCCATCAGGAATCACCATTAATTAATCTGGCTGTGGTCACAAGAGTTTTGATGCATAACTACAATCCAATCTTTAATATATTTGGAAAAGTTACAGGACCATCCCTAGCATTTACACACTGCACTGGATCCCACAACAGTCTTACTAAATGGCACATATTTTATTTCAGGACAGGCTTAAAAAGAACAACAGATGCTTTAGCACTTAATATTCATCTCAACAACACATAATAATTTACAATGCGAAACAAAAAGAAAGCCTGTCTTTCTTTCAGATACCAGTACTACCTATACTGAAACAAAGAGAGAGAAAAAAATCACAGAAAACCAACAGAACAACAGGATATAGAGATGGATCCAGCAAACAAAAAATTCATTTTCAAGTTTCCATTGCAGTAAACGTAGTTACTTCTGGGGTGGGGTGAGGGAGCCAACATGAAAAACATGTACTAAGACCAAGAATATATCTACTCACATTCAAAAGAAACATGGGCAATTAACAGTAGTGTAAGTCTGCCTTTTAAACAACTGTCCTCTGTCACCCAAAGGTGACAAGAAAGTAATGGCGACTAAATGAAAGCAGAAAAGGAAGAGTAAGAGGGTAAAATTTGGCATCAGGTAAAAAAAGGATCAGAGGGAGAAGCAAGAGAACCAGAATAAGGAATGGAAGGACTCTGACATACACAAACACTGATGTCAAAATATGTAAAAGCAGTAAAGAGGAGCCATGTACTACTGGAAGGGATGAAAGACAAGAAAGATGAGAAAAGGAGATCTGAGTTGGGCAGAGAAAGCACAAAGAACATGGAAGTAGGAAATAAATTATAAGGCTTCCAGTAACTGGACTCTTAACTTGAAGTGCAAAAGAAATCCTTCCCCTGCTCTTCCTTTACAAAAGCACTGTACGGTACAGGATAGCACTGGATACTTCCCTACAAGAAAACTGAGTCACAAGTGCTGAACAAAGATTCCTGGTTACTCTGTTGTAGCTCCTAAATGGGCACATGGACATGGCCAATCCAGTGCAACCCTTAGAACATTTCCTGGGAAGAAAAGAGCTGTGGGGGCCACTCAGCCACTAAACCAAAACCAACCCTTTCCAAGAGGTGGATCGACTGCTCACTCCCAGCTACACATCACAGGTGGGCTCCAGAGCAGCACACACGAATTCCAAAGCAGCGTCTGGGACAGGTCACACGCACAGGCAAGTGACCTGTCACACCTCAAGGCTTCACAGCTAGCGAGCAAATACAATGGCAAAACTAACGCTGGGTCAGGAGTGCTTCTAACCCGCAACCAGGAATAGAGAACTTCCACCCATCCATCAGCACAGTTTGGGGCCCGTTTATCCCGGTGCAGACCGTGCAGGGAAGTGTGAGGTCCAGCACAGCTGACTGCCAGGCTCCAGCCCAGAAGTGCAGCCCCAGCAGCGCTGCCTGCTCCACAGCACCGGAGAGGTGGGGATTTTTTCTGCTTTGTGCAGAGCCCTGGCTGTACAGCTCTGTTGGTCACAAAAACCTGTGCTTCCAGAACAGAAAAGCTAGGGAAGAAGAGCTGAGAGGGAAACATATGGTTCCACAGCCATCCAGCAGAGCTCCAGCATCATCCATTCATCTGCATCTCTGCGTTTATCCTCTGACACTCTGGGTACCTCAGAATTCAAGTCTCTCTGCTACCCAAAATATTCCAGTCCACCACCGCTCTGGATAACAGGATGGCCAGTCACACCATGAAGAGGAAAAGGCTAGTAAGATCCAAATTTAAATCAACCCCAAGGAAATGCACAATGCACATACACACTGGCTGCTCTCCCAAGCGCCGTGGTTATTTCTCATGTGTCATTCACTTCAGGCAGGACTTCTGCTGATGTTATCATTCTCCAACGTCAGAAGACCAGTGAGTTAACTGATGGGAGCCAGTTGAGTGTCCTGGTGCACTTCCAGCCAGAAAAACACCTGCCCATGTGACAGCTTGGGCATATCCCTGTCAAGCAACAGTTCCACTCTGCTCTGACTTTTCAGGTGATCTCCCACCACCAAGCAATTCACTGCCTCACTCACTGGAGGTCATTTTGCAGCTAGGCCAAAATCCTCATCTGGAGTATTTCATTTCTCTTGGTCTGTTCAGTCCTCTTGTTTCTTCTCTGCTGCTCTCATTCCATCAATAGAAACAAGATCCAAGGCTACCCCTCACAGACACGGGCCTCGGTGACATTCTGATTTTCCTCAAGAAATACTGGCCAAAGGCACTGCCAGACAGGAGGTGCTTATTTCTGGAATGTTTTATGCAACATAATTACCAATATACATTACACACGCCAGACTCTCAAGGATTTCGGTCCCAACTGCTCAACAAACAGCAGAGCATCAGCTCAGCTCAGGCTTTGGGAATTGTCCCAACATAACCATTACAGAGTTCCCGAGCCACAAAAATGAAGTCAGCAAGATTCACAAAGGAAGCTGTTGTCAGCAGCAAGGTTTTCCAGCAGGGCAAAGCCAAACTTTCAGCTGCTCAAACAAACAGTTCTGCACTCTTACAGGGCCAGCCTGCCTGGTCCTGTCACCGTGTCGGGCTCATGAGCTGTGCTGGGGTCGTCACCAGTGCCCCTTGGGGAAGGTTTCAGAGCACATCCACGTGCAGCATTCAAACTCACATAAAAGCCCTTCCCATGCTCCATTTGTATCCTTTTTCCAGCTGCTGCCTCTCCAGATGTGTCTCTCCCACGACCAGCGGCAGGACCTGAGGGAATGGCATGGAGCTGCGTCAGGGGAGGTCTGGGTTGGATACCCAGGCTCCCCAGGGAAGTGGTCACAGCACCAAGCCTGACAGAAGGGAAGAAGTGTTTGGCACATGGCGGGATTGCTGGGGCGTCCTGTGCAGGGCCTGGAGCTGGACTCAACGGTTCTCGTGGATCTCTTCCAGCTCAGTACATCCTATGACTACAATTCTGTGAGAAATGACCAGAGGTTTTTGAGGATCACATTAAAAGAGCTTTGGAATTTCCAAAGCTATGATCCTTCTAAAAAAATAGTACAGAAAATAGGAAAAAAACCCCAAAATATTAGTTAATACAACCTTCATATCTTCTGCATTCTTCTGACCACAAAGTGGGGCTCACCCACCAAAAGAGGAAGAGAAGTCACAGTGGACAAAATAGGAGAGAAGAAACCTAGAGCACAGTGTTGGAGATGTGGAGAGAGTCTCCAGGAAGTATGACTGCACCTCAGATCTGAATGAGAGGTGCAGGACTTTGTCAGCCAAGTTGCAGGGAATTGTTTGGCTCCTGTAGCTGCTGGGTCAGTCCCTGGAGGAAGCAATACCCAGCACGAGGCCAGGCTTGTGTGTTTGGTAGGCAGCCTGCCTTCCCTCCTCAACTCCTGTACAAAGGAATGGCTCCTACTCCTGCAGTAGGAGCCTTCATCAGAGAAACAAGAGCTTTTCCAGAAGACATCAAAAAAAATCTCAAAAAAGTAATTAAAATGTAAATCATAAACAGCTTATTTTCTCATCTTATAAGCCAAGAAAACAAAAGTGTCACTAGGTCTCTTAAGTGCAAAGAAATTTGCCTTCCTGCCAACTTTCCAGGGACCAACCCTAGTATATTTCATTGGAAGTAGGCCAAATCTAAGGGCATGAATTTCTCATCTGTTTATATTTCTAACAATACCACCTTTCTGAGAAGATCACCATGATACAGTTAATCCACGTGGAAAGAAACACACTCAATAGCCACTTGTACTTCTAGCTCTCACTTCTGAAGCCTCTCAGCTAATGACTCTCACTGCAGCACAAAGGTGACTTTGTTCTCAGATCTTCATCCAAGGAAGACTCCAAGCTCATGGAAAAGGAACCTCAACCAGTTTGGAGAGGAATCCATGAAGCTGCCTATGCCCACTGGAACATGCACCACTCAAACCCAGACGAGATGACACAAGAGTGACAAACGGCTGCAAAAGCCACGTCTCACTGCCACGTTCAACTTCACACAGCTGGAAGCAGAAGAGGGAGCTGCTCACTCCCAGCACCTCATTTTCTTTGGCACCCCCTGACAGGAAAAGCTCTGATTTTGACCATTCCGTTCTGCTTGGTCTGCAGCATCTTTCTTTGCAATAATAACATTTCTCCATACCCTAACACTCACAGGTCTGATGGTTTCCAGCATATTTTAAAGATCCAAACACACCCTTACAGAAAAAGGATTAATATACAATTAATACAGCTAAAGACACTGGACCGTAGAGCTGCTGCCTGACCAGGTATAACATGACATGCTGAAGTTAAACTGCAGCAAGGAGCATATTTTAAAATGGCAAAATAGGAAGATGTGAGGAAACACTGAGACATATTCTTACAAAGGGAAAAAAAATCAACTCCTCCAGCAAAAAAAAAATCTGGAATTTTAGCATGGCTAACAAAACCAAAAGCATATTTTTAAAAATTCTGGAACATTATAACAGGGCCAAAAGTGTATCTTATTTCAAAAAGAAGCAGGTACCTCAAGAGGAAGGGGCTCACGTAGGTAATACATTGATAACCTAAGAAAGTAAGTCACAAAACCAACCTACTGCAAAACATAAACATCTCCTCTTAGCCAAGAAAGGACCTGTCTATATCCTTTCACTTTCCTTGTGAATGAAAAACTGCAGAAACTTTGCTACTTTCAATTTGTAAATGACAGTGTTTTACCCTAGAAAGCACACATTACATATGCCCCCCTTAGAATCCCCATCCTACGAACAATATCCAGGTATCTATTAGAATACACAGGAATTTAAAATCTGAGGCAAATCTTTCACTCAGCTAAGCAGAGGAGTGGTATGAGCTGGAAAGCTGTGGGAAACTGCAGAAACTGAGACTGCTTTTATTTTCACTGGTACTGCATAAATTCAGCCAAGCCTTTTGCCCGGTGAATGTCCATAACACAATTTTAACAAGAAGTTTTTACATTGGAGGGCAACATTTTCCTAAATCTGAAATCTCTTCCCGATAATGGAAAAGGGATGAAAAATTTTTTTAGTTGAAAAAAAAATTTTAAATCCTACATGCTGCTTTCCACTCCTTTTGCTACTTTTATCCACAGTTTCTGTTAAGTTTGGCTGGAATGTTTTATGTTTTGTTCAAACATATTGTTTAGCTAAACACAGCTTTTGCTGTGTTCAACAGAGGCTTGTTGAAGGAGGTGGTGATAGTTTTTTAATCTGTAGCAGTGTTTTATATCCCTTCCAACTTGTTAACAGAGACTTTTTATAAACTGTAATACCGAAGAAGCCTGAAAGTGTTACTAAAAACATCAACCATGTGTTCACCTAAGCAGAAATCTGAAGGAAAGAATGTGGTATATTGATTTTCCCCCGCCAAAACCTTCTTAAGTATATAATGCAATTATCGCCTTTGCGGTGGAGTCTGATTTGGCAGTTTTAATCAGCCCAACTCCCAGTACAGTCAGGGCTGCTGGGTGACACTTGAGATCTGAAGAGTGTGGGTAAAAATAACCTCTGCTCAACAAGACATGACGAGCACCAGACAGCTGAGTCACCTTTAAAACCAGGTCTGATTTTCTGTATTAAAAGGAATTATCAAAGAGAGGGGGAATTCTCGAATAGAAGGGGATAAAGGATTCCAACCATGTGTCTGAAATGTATCTTTCAATGAAATTCCGTAATGTAATGAGCTTCATTCTGACTGCTGCCACTGACAGTAACATCAACATGTAGCGCTCAATCACCTTCGGGAAACCTCTGTTTCTTGTGGAGAAGCAACTTCTAATAAAATTTTCAACCTCTTTTGAAAAAGTCCAATTTCTAAGCACCTGTTTCTTACGAAGCACTGCCCGTTTATGAAGGCTTCCAGTGCTAGCAGTGAAGTTAAAAACTGAGTCAGGCCCCAAATCTGCCATGGAACACACGCAATCTGCAGAGCTGGTGGATGTTTTGTAAGACACCTTAGAAATAACACCACAGAAAGTTTACTGCACACGAAACACCCATCTAACAACAAATGAACCCAGCTAGAGGGGAAATACTACCAGTTCATTGAAGTTCAGCGATGCAACTGAAACCCTGGGGGAGAAAGTGTTGCAGGGGAACTTTCACACCGATTTTCAGAACGAGCCTTTACCTTGAAAGCTTTCACTGAAGATTCTGAATAGAATGAACACCGAGGCAGCAGGAAAGCCAAATAATTGACATCTGCTCGCCAAAATATACGGACGAGAAGGCCATTACTCTCCCTTTTTTACCACCTCGGCGCGAAAGCAAAAGCAGAGCTCCGGGTGGAGCAGGCAGACCCGGACAGCCAGAGCAAGCAGGGAAGTTTCACCAAAACCACAAAATCCCCGTGTCCAAGCAACCACTTCAGATGAGCGCCTCGAAGGAGGAAAATAAACAAACGCAGGAGGA